>JANAVB010028196.1:26223175-26664511 GCA_029216955.1 Iris pallida | reverse complement strand
CGATGTATTCGTGCATACGCACAAGAGGCGAAAGGACGGGAGCTTCGTCGACGCGAGGGCCGAGGAGACTGATGTAAGTACTTACGTTTATGAGATTTATGTTAGAAATATAATTATTGTTAAGTTAATTAGATAAACTTAGGATTCAGACTATAACTTAGGGAAACATAGGATTTATATTTAACTTAGGAAAAACTTATAGTACAACACATTCATTGGATAGGCTGCGTATCGTGAGGCACTTAGTCGGCTTGAGATCGAGCCCCCTTCCGAGAATGTCGGCGAAACGACGCCCACCCAGACGCACTCTTCTATGGCCGCTCGCTACGACGACGTGTTCGTAGAATCCGTCGACGGCGTTAGGAAAGGGCGCGTCTACGGCTTAGGTTCCATGGCGCCCTCGTTGCAGCCGTCCCGAGATATCCACCGCCTCCGCCTCCCCCAGCGCCCCCGGTTGACGAGTGAGGGCGCAGCTTGCGACTCTGACCTCCGCGGTGTCAGATTTGCGGGCGATAGTGTTGGGGCGCTATCCGTCTGCTCCCGGTCCGTCTACTGCTGCTTGCCGGTGCTTCGGATCGACCTGGTCCTTCTTTCCCCGGACGGCTTTCGTTTAACCGCTCTGCGGACGCCCGTATCGTATCGGATAACACCATCTTGACGTTCCTTGACATGTTGTCGCCACAGCAGCTACGCGCGCTTCCAGACCATGTCTTGTCCCAAGTGCCGGCACACACGGTGGAGGAGTACATACGCAAAGCGGATGCGGCGGCACGAGCACGAGACGATCCGACGGACGGGGTTTGATTTTGTTTATGTTGTTGGTTTTGTAGACATTTGGATACATTGTATGATCGGATATTTTTTTTATGTTTGGATAATTTAATGTTGGATATTGGATGTATTGTGTTGGTAATATTTTGTTGGATATTGGATACGTTGGATATTGGTGTCGGATATGGATATTTTGCATATGGATATGGTGTTCGATATTGGCTACGTTGGATATTCGTGTTGGATATGGATATATGGTGTTGTATATGGATATTTGGCATGTTTGATATTGTGTTGGATGTGTTGTATAAACAGGAAAGAGTCTGTTTGCAGTATTTTTTTTTCAAAAATTAGAAGTTAGCGACGGACAGGCGACCCCTCAGCGACGGATAGCCCGTCGCTAACTGGAGAAACTGAGGTTAGCGACGGATTGGCGACGTAAAAACCGTCGCTAACTGGAGAATTTTACATTGAGTGACGGTTTAGCGACGGAATATCCGTCGACCTGGTTCTGTTTGATATCAATAAATTTTGCAGTTAGCGACGGATTGGCGACTAACTTACGGCGGACTGGCGACAAAGTCCCGACGGACTATCCGTCGCTAACTGTAGGAATTCAATTTTTCGACGGATTGGCGACGGAATATCCGTCGCTACCTGGAGAATTTTACCTTGAGCGACGGTTTAGCGACGGAATGTCCGTCGACCTGGTTCTGTTTTGATGTCCATAAATTTTGTAGTTAGCGACGAATTGGGGACTAACTTACGGCGGACTGGCGACAAAGTTCCGACGGAATATCCGTCGCTACCTGGAGAATTTTACAGTTATCGACGGTTTAGCGACGGAATATCCGTCGACATGGTTCTGTTTGATGTCCATAAATTTTGCAGTTAGCGACGGATGTTTTGTCGCTAATACGACGCTAATCCGTCGTACACCTCGGCGGATTAGAGACGGCATAACGACGACCTGCCGTATGGAAAAATCTCTGATACGCTTTTACCGACAAATTTACGACGGATTAGCGACGGATATTGCGTATCAGAAAATCATTGATACGGTTTTGCCGACTCTTTAGCGACGGAGGTTTCCGTCGCTAACCCTATATCCTGATACATGTTTCGACGAAAGCTAGTCGGTAATCCGTCGCTATATATATTTAAATGCGCCGACGGTATTCCGTCGCTAAGTCGTCGCTGAGCGACGGAGTAGCGACGGATATGTTTTAGCGACGAGGTTATTCCCGACGGCTGTTTTACCAAAATATCCGTCGGTATTTATTTTTGGCGACGGACTACCGACGGATATGGCCGTCGGTAAATCTATGTATTTTGGTAGTGAGAAGACTCAGACATATGCACTGTACTATAGCGGAGATCCGCAGGTAGTGGAAGGCTTCAGTGATGCCAGCTGGTGCTCAGATTTGGAGAGCGAGAGGTCCACAGGTGGATATATTTTTACAATGGGTGGAGCTGCTATATCGTGGAAATCGAAGAAGCAGACTATGCTCTCGCGGTCATCCATGGAATCTGAGTTCTTTGCACTTGATACTGCAGCCGAGGAAGCAGAATGGCTTCGGGAGCTCATGTATGATCTTCCAATGGTTGGGGCGCAAATACCGGCAATACCGATATACTGCGACAACCAGACGACTGCGGCGGTGGCATCAAATGATCTTTTCAACGGAAAGAAGAGGACTGTGCGGTTAAAGCACAGGGCAGTACACGATCTTATTAAGAGAGGTGTAATTGCAGTTATTGATGTTCGGAGTCAGGAGAACCTGGCGGATCCGTTCACCAAGGGCCTCAAGCGCCAGCTGGTCGATGATACAGCTTGTAAAATGGGCTTAAAGGCATTCTGATATTAGTTATTGTATTCCTACCATAAAGTTTTATGCTATTAGTTCAAAGATTTATCTACTAGGCATCTAGCTTTTGGTTCAAGGGAGGACCATTAACTGGAAGAATATCAGGAACGGTGGGTACATGTTCTAATGGACATGGGAGAGGTTACGGACCTACGACCACTGTTGTCTACTGTTGTTTTCTGCGAAAAATGGTTCCTGTGGGAAGGTTGGCTTAATTGCCTTAATGAGTTCTCAGGCAGAGTGAATGCCTGGTGTGCTTTACAGGAAGCACGGTAGAGCAGCACTACAAGGAGTGAAACTCCATGCTACAGTGGGATGACTCCACAATGAGGTTCCTATATGTGGGGTGCTGCCCAGGAATAGGATAAAGCCTCGGCTTTGCAGGCCAAGTCACAGCGGCGTAGCACCGCAAATAGGCAGTTAGCCTAATGCTGTACGTTAAAATAAAGAGGGATGTAGTCAGCACTACAAAGAGGAGGAGTTCCTCATGTTACAGTGGCACGACACCACGATGAGGTACTCGGTTAGGGATAAAGCCTCGACGTTGCAAGCCATATCGTTGCGGCGTAACACCGCAAGGGAGCCTAAGGCTTCATGCTGGGTAGTTTGGCACTACAAAGAGGCGGTTGCCTCATGCTACAGTAGTATGACACTACGATGAGGTTCCCCGTACGGGGTAAGGCCTCGGCTTTAAGCCATGTCATAGCGGCGTAGCACCGCAAGGGAAGCGCAAAGCGCTTCATGCCATGTCTCTTTATAATGAACTCACCTATAGTGTATGGACAAAGAGATATCAGGCCGTCTCTTGAGGGTAAACTTGTAGACGCCCAAAATTATATACTGAAACCAGGCTGGCACAGGGCCTTTAATGTGTAGCCAGAAGCACACGTAACTACATTATGTGAGTGGAAAGAATTTCAACTATGATGCAGAATTCAAGGCTTAGTCCATTCTTGTATTATAGTCTGATTTTTGACCCATGCGGAAAGATTCAAGTCGTCAGTGACATCTCTCCTAATGCATGATGGGCAGTTACTGTGGGGAACACTTATACCCATATATAGAGATATGTGGGGGATTGTTGGATTTTTGGCTTTCCTTTTTGTAACTTTAGTCCCACATCGGAAAAACCAAATAGGTTGTATCTCTATATATTAGCTTTGCTAGTTTAAGAGAAGCACATGAGGTGTGGAGGTGCACATGGGTGTGCCATGTGGGATTATTTTCTAAATGGGAAAAAGGCTAAAATTAACAATTAAAGCATTCATGTTTTTTGCTCTTGGAAAATTTTTTTTCCATAGGAGCTAAGCCCCGTAGGGGCTTAGCGACTCGGACTCGGACTCGGACTCGGACTCGGGCTCGGGCTCGGACTCGGACTCGGGCTCAAGGGCTCATGAGGCGTAATGTGGCATTTTGTTGGCGCACTTTGCACTTAGCACGTCAGCATCGTCGCTAGGCGCATAGTGCGCTTAAGTTGCGCTCGTGGCGCGAGCCACTTGCGCGACCACGTTGCGCGGTCCGTTACGCGAGCCCAGTTACGCTGGCCCAGTTACGCAGCCCAGTACGCAACCCAGTACGCCCAGTACGCACAGTGTGCGCAGCGTACGCAGCGTGCGTAGAGTGCGCAGTGTACGCAGCGTACGCAGTGTGCATAGAGTGTGTAGTGTGCGTAGGGTGCGTAAAGGGGCTGTGTGCGTAAAGTGCAAATTACGCTGGTTACGTGAGTGGCACAACTTGCAGCAGAACGTGTCTTCACATGTTCTGAGCGGTTGCTCCATGTTCGGGGTGGTTACTACCACGTCCCTAAAATGGTGCTAACCGGGCAGTTGTTGCACGGGCTTATAAAAGGCCTCCTCCTCCTCTCTCACAGGTAAGAACTAATGCATAGGTAGTAGACAAAAAGTTTACAAGTGCTTAGAGGCTGTGAGAGAGAAGAGAGGAATTGTATCAGCGTTACGTTTTGCACAGGAGTTCAAGTTCATCTGAGGAGTCGGAAGAGCAGAGTGTTCCAAGTTCTCCGACGAACTTGCTGGTTCCTGGAAGCTATTCGTGTGGGACGAATAAAGCTTTGAGCAACGGTGATCATTCACCCCAGCAGGAGTTATTTCATCTTCGCCAGTCATCTTCTTTGTTGATTCTGTCAGGATTATATTAACGCACCTTCGGTGAAGTGTTTGCGTTGATATTATCATAATTCTGTTTGTGCACCTTCTGTGAAGGGCAGCACTTGTGGAATCTCTCTTACGTACCTTCTGTGAAGTGTTACGTTCTGTGCACCTTCTGTGAAGGATAGCACTTGTGGGATTTTACTACGTACCTTCTGTGAAGTGTTACGTAATAACGATTGTTTATACATTGTTACGATATTTCTGTTTTCCATCGAAAAATTGTGCCCCGGCACTAACAAAACCATTATTAAGATTTAGGTGATAGTTTTTTATTTATTTTATTAATTCATCTATTTTTGTTCTTATGCAACAATGATGTTGAATTGTTGATGGTGGGTGGGTCCTCGTATGATTATGCCAACCAATGTTTTAGGTGAGACATGTTGATAAGTGTGGGTTTGGGTTGGGCGGTTGGATGAGGAAACTTTTTTTGTGGGGGGTGGGGTGCTTAGTGCTGAATTCTTCCAATACACTCCAGCTTGCTTGTGTACCAACAGTTGCTGTCACGTAATAATAATTTGCTCGTTCCTGCTTCCTTTGTTTCTTTCTATTCATGATTCATTCTATTTCCTAACCGCTTGTTTCTTTCCTAGCTAACAGTTGGAGATTCTTGTATGCTTGGCCAAACAAATATTCTTCCTTCCGAGTAGAGCTGTCAAGTGGGCCGGCCCGACCCAGCACAAATTTGGGTGGGCCGGACCCATGAACTGTAGCGGACCGGCCGGACCAAGGGTTGAAAATGTCGACCCAATCCGGCACGTGACCCACGACACAGTGGACTTCGGGTCGAGTCGGGCCGTGCCAGGTCTTGATTGACACGTGAAATTTGGACACTCATTTTAGTTTTTCTTCTCAAAAAGCTTGTATATTAATTACAATTATTTTTTTAAACACACGAGATTGAACATCCAAGGATCCAAATATGTTACTTGAGAACAAATTTAACAAACATTATGAGAATAATCATCTTTTGGTATAACATACTTCCTAAGCCTTCAGCAAATATATATGTATCTGGTAGTGTCAGTTCAGTCAGAAAAATGTCTGCGGATAGTTGAGGTGAACTCAATAAATGTTTGAGAAATTTTGACTTGCATTCTACTTTGTTTATCATATTTTACGGTACATTCCACTGTTTTACAAAAAATGTACAGTCCCTCCCCCTCCCCTCCACTTTGGACGGAATCCGTCAGAAATTGACGATCAACTATCTTGACCAATTTTTTTGACCAAAATGTCCCTCCCATGTACAGTCCCCCTCCCCCCCCCCCCCCCCTTCCCCCCCCCCCCCCCCCCCCCCCCCCCCCCCCCTTTGGGTTATTTAGTTTTAGGGTATCACGTATATAGATATTAGGATTTGGGTCTCAAAATTGACCGACGTTAGAATTTGGGTCTCGAAGTCACTGTTCATTAGCCTACGTGAACAGTGATTTTGAAACCCAAACTCTAAAATCGATCAATTTTGATACCAAAATTCTAATATTCATATATATGTGAGACCCTAAAACTAAACATCCCTACAAAATTTTGTTATTTGGAATGGAACCCCCCTAAAGCAAAAAATAATTTTCCTGAATAACCCAAGGGGAACCCATTAGGGATGTTTTTGGGCTGGGCTAGGCATATGGATCTGACAGTAAAGTCTTGTGTCATTATTTAGTTTTATTTTCTAGCGTCTGATTCATATAATAAATCTACAAAATATAAAAGCTGCATAAATTACTTTTCAAGTCTATTTAGAATAATAACTGGGATAATATTAAAATCTGGTATTGAAATCTAGTTTACTAAATCGTTTAGGGCCCCGTTTGGTTTCTTTTTATTGTTTAAGAAAAGTGTTTTTACAATAATATATTTGGTAAGTGTATTTATGTTTTTTTCTAAAACTAAAAGTTAAAATTTTAAAAATAGTGAGAATGAAAAATAAATTGCTTACCATGCTTTTATTAAAAACTGTATAATAAAAACAAATAAACTTGGGATGCAGATGGTATGATATGTTTGCTTAACAAAAATAAATAAATTTAGTTTTTGTTTTTATAAAAAAATAACAACTTAGATATGTCAAACATGTTTATTGTTTATAAAAAAAATAAGGTTTAAAAATAAAAAAATTAAGAAATAAAATTAGATAAACTAAAGTGATACCAAACCAAACTTTACCGTGCGCGATATTTATGTTGTATATGTCTTTACGTGGCAAATGCTTACCGTATAAAACATGAACATTTTGACAGTTTGATTCATTAGGCCCCGCTAATAATCAATGTGGATTATTTGGTATTCATTTGGAGCTAAAATGAAGGGTTAAATTTGTAGCTTTATGACCTACTTATAGATATTTTTTGATGCAAAATTATCCCTAATATCCTCATAATATAGTTGTTATGAGGATATTTTTTATCATTTTCAGTAAAATGATCAAAATGTCCCTAAAACGGTCATAAAATAGTTTACTAAGACGGAGGTATTTTGGGACTGAACCGGGTTTGGACCGAGCCTGGATCGGGTCTGACCCGGGTCAGTGGACCGAGCCTGGATCGGGCCGAGCGGGCTTTGCGGGTCTAAACGGCCAAAAATACCCCTCAACGTTCAAAAAAAAAAAAAAAAAAAAGGGGTCTGAACTGGGTTTGGACCGAGCCTCGACTAGGCCGGGGCGGGTCGAGCGGGCGTCGCGGGTCTAACCGGTTCGGAGTCTTCGGGCCGGTTATGGAACCGGGCCGGGTCGAGCCTCCGAGCCAAAAGTCAAAACCCAACCAGGACCCATTTGGAGGGTGGGCCCTAGTCGGGCAGGGCCATTGACCGGGTCTGAGCCATCCCGGACCGGCTTTGACTGGGCCGGGTTGCGGGCCGACCAGGCCATTTTGCACCTTGAGAGACAACTAAGAATTAATTAGTAGCAAAACCCACACTTAGGGTCTGTTTGGTAACCGTGTTTATCGGTTTTGGAGTGTTTTTGAACCTCCGTTTATGAAAACTCATGCTTATTAAATTTTTTTAGACACTGCTTTTGTTCGACTCAAAAATTTGCCAACATCTGTGTAATATAATTTCGGATGGCTTTATAAATACCCCAAATCGGTGGGTTGTGAGAGATTTTATTATTAATTTATTCTATTTATATTCTTATCAAAAATATATAATTATAACTACTAATACCCTATCATATCTTTTTCTTTTTCATCTATGATTCTCTTTTACTTATTTCAAACTATGGCTATTTTTTTGAGTACATTTTTATTTTTTAAAATCTCTCTCTCATACTTTCAACCATGTCTTTCTATTATTACATGTATTTTTATTATTTCGATCAAATATAGACTTCTCCATCTGATCGAGATGTGGATTGGGTGACAATTTTTGTGCTCGGGACTATTTTGTTTATATATGAACATATAGATAATTTTATTCGTATAAAAAAACTTTTGGCATCGCTCATTAATAAATTACCAAACATGGTTTGGATTTGTTTAAAAGTCGTTGCATAAAATCGCACTCTCATAATCGCTACCCCTATAATTGCCAAGCAGAGGAATCCAATTAAGAGAGAAGTTTGATAAACAAGAAGAAATTACATCTCTACTGTTTTAAAGAAGCCAATTAAGAGAGAAGTTTGATAAACAAAAAGAAACACACACTTGCCTCGTTTGGTTCGCGGAATCATCACTCGGGAAAGGAAAGTGATTACTTTCCTATGTTTGGGTGTCAAAGAAATTGAGGAGAAAAGGAAAACGATTCTCAATTGAAGAAAAATTAGAGAGGAAAGTAATTCCATCCATCCAAGCAAGGAATCACTTTTCCACATTGAAGTATTCACTTTTTTTTCCCAAATTTTTTGACATTTTCAAATATCGGAAAGAAAAATCAATAAAAATTATAATTTTTCAAAAGAAAAAATGCCAAGGAATTGATTTTCTTTCTCTTCTATTCCGCGAACCAAAGGGGGCTAGAGGAATCCAATTAAGAGAGAGGTTTGCTAATTCCCGTGTTTGGCTTCAAGGGTGTAATTTTGGTAGCAGTGAAAGAAGAAATTACTATGCAGTATTAGTAGTAAGTAAATAATTAAGGGATTAATTAACTAAACAAAATAAACACTGATTATTTTTATGGGTAATCAGAAAACCATATATACATATCGCATAAATTCATAATTAAAATAAACAATACCTATACATATCCAAGATCTATAGGAATAAACTAAATCCTATTGAGTATCTATATTCCAAATCCTACCAAACTAATTACAAAATCACTCAAAAGGTTTGTAACAGCGAACGTGACTACTAGCCGACGTGGCGGCCGGCCATTGGCCCCTCCGCTATCTCTGGATCCCACCCGGACTAGATAGCCAATGGCCGGCCGTCACGTCGGCCGATGGTCACGTACACTATTACAAACCACTGACAACGTAGCAGCTCCGTAAACTTATCTCCTATAAATAACCTTTCCTGCCAAGCTTTCCAGAGCGTAGACCCTCCTGAGCTCCTGTACGGCTACGCCTAAGACAAGACCAGAGCTAGATCTTCCGCGCGGCTTCAAACAGAACATGTAAATATTAGATGAGTTTTCTCTCTAAAACCCTTCAAGCGTTTGATAGTTACATTGAAACCTAAAGCTAATAACAAAAAAAAAAAAAAACTAAGACTTATAATTACATTTATGTGTATGAGAATAACCTAATGTAATAGGAAATAGAAGTAAATAAATAATGTAATTAGCATAAATAGTATTTGGTATCAGAGTAAAATAATAGCTCAATGATTATCTATACTAAGCTCTTATTACTTATTAGGATAATTAAGAGACTAATCATATTATTTCTATATTATGCTAATTTATAAATATATTACTCGAAGTTCAATTATCATCTATTTTGTGATGATGAAATAGTCTAAGCATTATATGCATTATTTACCAGGGTTAATATATAGCTTAACCATAATATATATTGTTTGTTATTTAAATCAAGTAATAGTTAAATTATCATATGTATATTATTATATGGTCACTAGGGTTATTTAAATAAGTTTAATCATGGAATGGATCTTTTGAATTGCAGAGATCCTTAGATATGCAACCGCAGCACGAAACTCGGTCTAAATCCAAGCAAGTATATATTGCCTAATGATTGCACTATTTACATTTTTTTTTTTTTGGCATACTCGTTATTTGTATCTCATGTTTCGGTTTTGTTGATATGTTATTACATGTTGACCGTATTGGGTTGTTACACGATTCACGTTGCATGCATATTACTCGTCTTTTATAGAGTTGTCTATTATAGATATTCTTGACTGTTATTATAGATGGTTACCTCTGATTATGGATTTCTAATATTGTCATGAGAACCTTATAAATGATTGCATGCGTATAGTATATTGGGTGGGGATGACAGTTACTAGACACACATGGCCTATGTTGTATGACAGACTTTTTGTTAGCCAGTAGCCGTGTGATGAGTTACGATTGTGTTATGTTACGTTAACCGTCAATCCAGTGGTGAGCTACGGTTGTGATATTCTATTTTTTTAACCGTCAATCATGATGAGCTGATGAGCTGCAGTTGTGATATTATGTTAGCCAACAGTTAATAGTGCATCATATTTCCTTTTTTCTTATGTTTTTTTTTTTATGTATCTTGATACATCCCTTTGAGAACCTGATTCCATTCTAAGATAGTTGGTCAGATTATGAAAAACTTCTCCCGAAGGAACACTGATGATTCTTTGCTCAGGTTCAGGTATCGTTGAGTTGTTATATAATTATCTTTCCTTATTATATTTTGTTCTGTTATTTACTCTGTTGCTATAAAGTAGTCTTTGTAGACTCGTATCATTCTCTCGAGTCTATTCGAACATGTATGTTATTGGGTAACCGATCTTAACACATCGTCCATTCTTGATTAAAAAAATTTGTCATGTGGATTGAGGCATATTATTTGATAGATTATTTATAGTGTTTGATAATTAGAATACCCTAACTTGGACAATGTACACATATCGGGTTGGACTGTAATCCTCTTGATATGTAGCTAAATATTGTCACGTGTCCTAGTCCTTGATATGTTGGGACTGGGGCGTGACACCAAGCCCCTCATCTCTACCGAAGACTGGCTGAACCAAAATAAGTGATATTGGCGACGAATTTAGCGACGCAAGTCATATACGTCGGTAATATTTGTGAAATTAGCGACGTTGTATAAAAACGTCGCTGAACGTCACTATCAGCATTGTTTAGCGACCGTTAGCGTCACACATTATGCTTTGGAAAGCTGATGTCGCGGTCTAGTCGCAGAACGTTGCTGTTTTGTTTAACTCAACGACATTTTGCGACTCCACATTAGGGACGTCGCCAGTTTTTTATTGAATAGCGACGTTTAGCGACGTCCTTTGTGGACGTCGCAAAAACGTTTCATATAGGGTTCCACCCGATCGATCTTTTATTTTCTTTTGCCCAAAATTTTCAATCTCCCGCTCCCCAAATTTCTCTCCCCCTTTCTCTCTCCTCTCCGGGGACCCCTCCCTCCGGCGACCCCTCCCTCCAGCTACCCCCTCCCCGCGGTGACCCCCTTCCCTGCGGCGACCCCCGTTCCTCCGGCGTCCCCCCTCCACCGTTGATTCTCCTCGTCGATGCCGACCCGACTCCGATGCCAACCCGTCTCCACCGCTGCTCCAGCCCCGACGACCCCGACCCGACTCCGACCAAGGCAGGTAAACCCTAACCCTAACTCCCTCCTCCTGACGTGCTGACACAGACACGATACGACATACATGACATGCACACACACAGACACGACACACACGACACACACACACACCACTACAAGAAAATAAAACTTACTTCGTAATCACCACTAGGGTAGTTTTCAGGTCGGAGTGTTAGTAACTGTTTAGAGTGTCGGTGGGTGTGTAAATAATAATAATAATAATAATAATAATAATAATAATAATAATAACAACAACGTTAAGAATTGGTATACTTCACGATACCTAGCATAATTTTGAGGATCAACATTTGGGAACATAACCTATTAGTCCAAAGATGAGCCCATCAAAAAAATAAGATAATTAAAATAACATCCTCTTGACCAAGTAACAACTCTAGCAAGATGGTCGCTAAGAACCCAAGACTAAGACTTGTAAGTTCTGGTTTTTAACTCAATAGGAAAAAAATCTAAATCGGTTTTAATTCGATTCTCGATTGATTTTAGCGCATCCAAGGTCATTTTTATGATCGATCATAAACGTTATCTTTGTTTGGGCATGCACATGTTTGCTCTTGTTTTTAGTCATGGGTGAGCACATATACCTATGTACCGCTAGTCGCACACTCGTACTAAAACCACCCGCATACGCGTTTATGTTCTTGAGAAACACAACCACTAGGGGCGCACCAAATCTATAAATGCTCGCACGTGCGTGCTTGTTCTATTACTGCGGGCAAAAACAAACACATTTACCCGCGTGAGCACCCATGCACCTTTATGTCATGGACACTTGTGCGATAAGCCACCCCCTTAAAACATGACTAAGCTCTCTATAAGGGGCCTACTCTCCCTCTTCCCTTTCCATCCTCATATATGCAGTATAAGTTTTTAAGCGAAAAATGATGTTGTTGAAGTACCAAAAAAAGGGGTAAACCAATGTGATCATGAACATACAATCTTTTTGAAAGTTTGAGCGATGTTGGTGCATTGACGCAAAAATTGAGGCATCTATTTTGTACTTAACAGTCGCATGTCACATGAATCAAGGTGCATGATTCATCGCTTTCAATTGAAGTGTCATCGACGCATGATTTTTTGAAAATCAGAGCATCATCTATGGCTGACAGTGCTCTAGCCTGTACCTATAAATTGAGGGTCTAGAGGAGAGAAACTCCATGCTATTATCTTTTCTGTATGTGTCAGATCTTAGTATGTGTCAGATCTTAGTATTCCTAAGTAAGAGTGGGTATATGTGAGTGAGTGTCATTAGAGTGTTAGAGAGTTAGTTCAGTCCTAGTACCTAGAGTGTATAGAGTATCTTAGAAATATAGGTATGATTGGTACAGTATTTTGAACCATTCTCTAGAAATTAAATTTACTTATGCCAAGCCTTTTGGGCCTATCAGAGTTATAGATTTTTTTGGAAATCTAGCATAATGCTGATTGCCTTAAAAGGCTTGTATAAGTAAGAGTGTATATAGTACCTTTTGGGTATAAGAGTTACTTTACTCAGTTTGTCAAGACAAATAAACTTTTTAAATATTGACGGTATATTCAACATTTGGTTTTGCCTTTTAGCTACAGGCAGTTGCCTGCATTTTGCCTTATAACTTGGCCTATGGCCCGTGCTTGAGCAGTGTGGACTTCCAGGTTAGGGTGTTAGTTCATGATTAGCATTGTTTAGATATTAGTTTCAGTTAAAGGGTTAGTTAAGATTAGGATATTAGTTTATGTTAGAAGGAATATTAGAGTTAGTAGATGTTAAAGTAGGATATTAATTTATTAGTTAGGATAGATAGTTTGAGTTAGGGATAGATAGTTTGAGTTAGGATACTGCTCAAGCACAGGCCAAAGGGTCGATATTGGGTATTAATTTAAAAGGTTTTACTTGTCTTGACAAACTGAGTGAAGTAACTCTTGTAGACCCAAAGGGTCGATATTGGACAGTTGGTGTCGTGTACTCCTACAAGTACAATTATACCTCACCAATAATCTCAGTTTTCTCTAAACTGTCACTCTCTACTGAACCTTATCTAAATTGTGCACCCATATCTAAATTGCCTTAACATTCATTCACTGACTGTAATGTGCATGTATCTATCTTACAGAATTATCCTCAAATGGATATGGAGCTGAATTACTATCTGCGAAATCGTTCGTGGATGTACAACCGTCATCCTGATGACATGTGCGGTGTGCGAGATGAATTCATAGAGGGTGTACACCAGTTCCTGCAGTTTGCCAAGGCGTTCCCTCAGTACATGGACGGTACCAAAATTAAGTGTCCGTGTGTGAGATGTCGCAACTTGAAATATCATTCAGAAGTGGATGTCACGTATCATTTATACTCGAAGGGTTTTACGCCGAATTACTATCAGTGGAGTGAGCACGGAGAACTTGTGTCTTTAGCATCGGAGTACGAGCCTTATGTGGATGTCCACAACAATGCTCCTTACGACGATGGGTTGGTGAACATAATTTTTGACGCGGCCGGGCCTAGTTTCGATCCGGATGATCATGATGCACCTTAGGAGGCACCAAACCCCGATGCTGCACAGTTCATGGAGTTACTGGAGAATGCAAGGACTCCATTATATCCTGGTTGTGAGGATCATTCATCGTTGGAGGTGGTTACAAGATTGTTGAGCATCAAGTCCGATTTTAACATGTCGCAAGATTGCTACAACCGTCTTATGGAGTTGCTTATAGAAATATTGCCTGAGGGTGCGAAGTTGCCTAAAGACTTCTACCGGTCTAAGAGGATGGTTAGATCGCTCTGGATGGGATACAAAAAAATTGATGCCTGTCGCAACGGGTGCATGTTGTACTACAAAGACGACAAGGAAGAAGATGCCTGCAGATTTTGTGGTGTCGATCGCTACAAGGCATGTGGTAGAGGAAAGTCTGTCGGTGCCAGGAAGCCTACCTCTTCGATGCACTACTTGCCGTTGACGCCGCGGTTGCATCGATTGTTTATGGTGAAGGAAACTGCAGAAAATATGAGTTGGCATAAGCGGAAATATACCGAAGGAGTATTGGATCACCCATCTGATGGAGAAGCATGGAAGCACTTTGATCGAGAGTATCCAGATTTTGCTTCTGATCCGCGTAATGTCAGATTGGGTCTCTGCTCCGACGGTTTTACCCCATTCGGACTTTCGGGATTCCAGTATTCGTGTTGGCCTGTGATCGTCACCCCGTACAATCTACCGCCTTGGATGTGCATGATGTAATGACCCGCTCCGCCCTAGCGGAACGCCGATTCCAACGGCAAGTGCAACGACTCAAACGAGCCGTCGACCCGAAGAGCTGGCATCGACCTGAGGAAGAATCGATACAAGGCTTACATTGGCCCGTCAAAGATGAATCCAGACTTAGACTTTCAAAGGCGCGCTCGAAGTATCGCTCGGTCGATGCGAACATCGCTAAGGTGGGTGGCTCCGATGAACCCGTCTTTACTTAGCCTAGACACATAACAATACGGACACTAATGCTAGAATCGCTAGGCGATAATACCGCGCATGCTAATAAATGATCCAACGCACCTAGCTAAGGGAATAATCCCATCTTGTATGCTTGTATAGAATATGGAAAGGAACATGGAAAGATATGAGAACTCTCGCACCGCGCTCCTCGCTCGTGCTAAGGCACAAGCTTACTTTCGAGTGCCTTACGCGTTCAACAATGAAACAATGAATGGTTTACAACAATGAAACGGGAAGACTATTAACATAGTCGTTCCGAGTAGAGTATAGCAACATTGAAAGACTATGGGACCGATGGATCGCCAAGGCGACTCCCGTACGGGGAGTTGTATAATGTGTGAATGAAAGAATGAATGGATAAGTGAATGAATGAACCAACGAATGAAAGAATGAATAAAAGATAAGAAAGAAAAGAATGATTAGCGGCAGGTGTGACGGCACGTGCAACGGGGCTCGCTACCCGTGCTGCACGGATGCCAACCTGGTCGATGACGTAAGAAGGCTAAGGGTTAGCTTACGGCTCAGAGACAGCCATTAAGTTAAAAAGACAAGTTAATACGAAATGGTCGTGGACAAACGGCATGGGCGAGGGGTGGCGATGTCGTGGCCGTGAAGAAAAAGGGATTCCGCGGCATGATCAAAGGGGGGATATGTCAGCCTAGGCGGAATCAAAGGGGCTTACGAGCAACCTGGGTGCGGGCTTGGCCACTACAGGAAACGTAAGTGCGGGGTATTTCAAAGAGTCTATATAGGTGTTCCAGCCGCACGGTATGATAGGTGAGAAATACCAAGGAGAGAACATGTCCAAATGGCTTGTAATGCCAGCGACCGGTACATATAGATTAAGTGGACTTTGATGGTGGCTATCCGCGTGTAAGTCCTTGCATTGAAATCAAAGTAGTCTAAGTTAAATGAACAAGTGCCTATTGAACGGCTTGAAATGTATCACACCAAATGATAATGAATTAGAAAACACACCTACGACGCGCTAGAACCCGAGGCAGGGACACACCCTTGATATTGAAAGTTTACATGAGGCACGGTAAGTATGGGTAAGTCGTGCATGTATTTCCATGCGATACTTGAATTTGGTAACACGGGATGGGTTATGACATATGCCATGAAATTGATCCTAAGGCAAGATTAGAAAGACAATGAATGATAGAGATGCACAAAAGTAAATAGAACGTGTTTGGTAATGATAGCATTGTGGGCGAGCTAGCCTCCCCACCAGTGTATAACAATGTACTGATAACCCCACAGTCTGCATGCAGGATGCAGGAGACGTCGGCGGGTGCGGAGCTTCCATCGAACGTGCTAAGGCGCGGAGCCAACTCTGGGGCCTTGGAACGTTGCAAGAAGCTAAAGCACCCCCTACAGGACATAATGTATCGGAATATCTCCATGAATCATTCTATCTTGTAAGCCACTTGGCACACCTTTTCTGTTTCAGAGAGAGAGAGAGAGAGCTTGAGCGATTTGTAATATCGGCCTAGAGCCGCTTGTAAACTTCTTAAAAAATTAATAAAGAGTTTGAATTCGCTTCCACTTGTGTTCATTTACTTTCCGCTGTAAATGGGGACACTCTGTGCGACTCTGTGGCCTAGCTCAAATTGGCCGTTTCTCGACTTGGCCTTGCACGGGCGCAACCTAGGCCCGTCCGGCATCACGCCTTAGCGAGGACGATCGCTCCTACGGGAGCGGGGCGTGACACATGAAGACTCCGTATATGTTCCTCACCGTTATTATCCCAGGTCCGAACAATCCGAAAAGGAACATCGATGTGTATTTACAGCCATTGATTGATGAGTTGAATCATCTGTGGAAAGTAGGTTCCAACACGTACGATGTATCTAGAAAACAAAATTTCCAGATACGGGCAGCACTTATGTGGACAATCAACGACTTTCCGGCCTATGGAATGTTATCTGGATGGAGCACGCATGGTCGCCTTTCATGTCCGTATTGCATGGACAGCACTAAGGCTTTCCGTTTGAAACACAGAGGCAAACCGTGCTTCTTCGATTGTCATCGACAATTCCTGCCGAAGGATCATCCGTACCGGAGGAACATGAATGCTTTTCGTGCTAGCGTTATGGAGAAGGCTAATCCCCCGCCAAGGTGGCCCGGATACACGATATGGGAAGAGGTAAAAGATTTACTAAAAGCTATTGAGCAGCCTGCTACGGGCTACAAGTGTGACGGATTTGGTCACACTCATAACTGGACGAAGAGGAGTATATTCTGGGATCTTCCATATTGGAGCACCAATCTGATTAGACATAACCTTTATGTCATGCATATCGAGAAGAATGTGTTTGACAACATAATTAATACTGTAATGGACGTAAAGGGGAAGACGAAAGACAATCCAAAGGCTAGATTGGACTTGGAAGAAATATGTAGACGTCGTCCTGCATTGCATTCGATAGAGGATGGGAATGGGAAGTTAAAGCAGCCTAAGGCAATTTTCTCACTGGAGAAGGAGGATAAAGTGAGGCTTTGTAGGTGGATTCAAGGTCTGAAATTTCCAGATGGGTATGTTTCGAACTTGAGAAGATGCGTCGACCTCAAGGAGAACAAACTGACAGGTATGAAGAGCCATGATTGTCACGTATTCATGGAGCGGTTAATTCCAATTGCATTTCGAGAATTCTTACCGCCGGCAGTTTGGGATCCATTGACGGAGCTTAGCATATTCTTCAGGGACCTTTGTTCTAAGAAATTGCTCGTTGATCGTCTAGAAAAGCAAGAGAAGGACATTACGGTAACACTGTGCAAGCTATAGAGGGTGTTCCCTCCTGGATTCTTCGACTCTATGGAGCATTTGCCGATTCATCTTTCCTACGAGGCACGTGTTGGTGGATCCGTCGAATATCGATGGATGTACCCGTTCGAGCGACATTTGAATCACCTAAAAAGAAAGGTGAAAATAAGGCTCGGGTTGAGGGTTCTATTTGTGAAGCCTGTATTCTCGAGGAGATTACAAATTTTTGCTCCTCCTATTTCAAGCCTCATGTTTCTACGAATAGAACGAGGGCTCCGAGAAACGACGACGGATATCAAGAATTTAATGATGGAATACTGAAAGTATTCAATGCGTCCGGAAAGCCTTCGGAGAAAATGAAGAAGAGATATTTGAATGACGAAGTGCTAAGGGCTGCTCAGTTATATGTATTACTCAATTGCGACGAGGATGAAGTGGAGAAGCTAGAGGGGTAAGTAACTCAGGATGATGAGTTTACGTCATCTCAATGTAATAGTATAAGCTAATACTATTGTACTAATCGGCGGTTGCTTCGTTGTTTTCTAGCACATATAATGATGAGTTGAGGCTGGTTAGACCCTACCTAACAGATGAAGCATATTAGAACAAGAAATGAGACGTCATTTTCCTTCTTGGTTGAGCGAATATGTGAGTAGCTCGGTAATTACTGGCCTCTTCTAATGCAACTGCGCAATAAATAACTTATTATCTCTTCTTTGATATTCAGATCGATCGTCTAATTTCACCCGAGATTGAATTAATTAGAACTCTTGCCAAAGGACCAATTACTTTTGTTAAAATATGGCCAAGTTACTGTGTCAATGGCTTTCGGTTCAAGTCGACAAATGCTCCGATCAGAGACAGCTTCCTGGATCTTGATTCCACGAAAAATAGTTGTTTGTGTATCAAGTCTTCGAACTACAAAGACGTCAATCCAGGAAATGATTTCTTTGGCATCTTGCGAGAGATTGTGGAGTTGTCATATAATAATGGCAGAGAACCTGCAAAGATCGTGTTGTTCAAGTATGAATGGTTCGATCGGATTGAAAATCAAGGTTGGAAAATTGACAAGCATGGTCTTGTGGATATAAACTACAAGCGTAGATATCAAGGCTACGAACTGTTTGTCCTAGCAACTCAGGCTCAGCTCGTGTACTTCATAGCTTATCCGAGACGGCGAGCAACGAAGTCTGACTGGTGGGCAGTATGCAAGACTAAAGCTAGAGATACTTTTGATGTTGACGAAAAAGCTTACCAGGAGGATGAGCTACCTCTTGTAACCAATATTGTCGATGTGGACTCCATGGAAGTTACGCATTACATGATACATAATGTAGAAGATGTAGAATTATCTGAAGAGGAAGACGAAGCCGACGAAGGCGAAGATGAAAGTGAAGATGAGGAGGAAGAGGAAGATGAGGTCGAAGAAGACGAACAAGATGATTATTCTAAAGATGATTGAGAGAGATATACTTATCTGAACTTAGATGTTTCTTCTAGAATATATTATCTGGACTTAGATGTTTATTGTAGAATGTATCATCATATGTTGTCTTGGTTATTATCTTGTCTTTGTTGTACTTTTATATTTCTAGTCTCTATTATTTGTTGTACTTTCATATTTCTAGTCTCTATTATTTGTTGTATTATCATATGCTGTTATCAGGTATGGCAGGCCGTCGCGGATCATTCCGAAAAGGGGGACGACGAGGTCATGATCCTCCGGTACTTTCTACAGGTACTGCTAGAGGACGGAGTTTTCCTTTGGTACCTCCTACTGGTACCGGCTCTGGATCCTTTTTACCGATTACTCCTCCATATCGGACAGTAGCTGGGCCTGCTGGGATGACGTCACATGGCATATCTCTGGGACAAGTAGTTCTAGGCCTAATGAGAGTGCTCGCCCGTCTAGCGTTCCTGCGGCTGATACGACGATGGAGACGGATAAGCAGATGGCGGAGGCTGCGCCGACGGCCGACCAGCATCATGCAGATGATGCGTGCGCACCTCCGGAGGAGAGGAGGACGGAGATCTGGGTCGACGGTACAAAGTAGGTATTTTGGTTTATAATTTTTTTTCTGTTTTTATCATAAATTAACTTTTTCATGAATATAATATGTCTGTATAGATATCGTCCCCCAGAGGTACAGAGACGCCTAGGCCACATGCTGAGACATAATTATGGTGGTCCCTGGATTAACTACTCTGATGCTCCAGACGAAAGGAAGAACTACTGGTTTACGTGCTTCAAGGTTAAAATAGATTTACTTTTAATATGAATCATATAATTAATTCATATTATATATAACTGATAAATATTTGGTTTGCGCTCTTCTAGGATATGTTTTTCTATCCACCGCACCGGGCCGAGCTTATCGAGGGGATGCTTCTTGCCGTCGCTGCCAAGCTGATCCGCGACGCTATTAATGATCAGAAGGATCGTGATCGTACCGGAAAGCCGATCCAAGGTTGGATCACCCCTGATCAGTGGAATGCGATGAAGGCTCGATTCGACGAGCCAAGGTACAAGGAGAAGTCGGATAAGGCCAAGGCGACTAGGCAACATGCCTCGAAGTGGTGCGGTGGGTCGATTCCGATGACGGATCATTTTCGTCGTCTGGTTTGTCTTTCTCTTTTAGAAATATTATTTTAATGCAAAACCGATAAATTATTACTAAGATAATATATTTAATTACAGGTAAGGAAGATCTGTAACGCCGACATGGTGACCGTCTTCCTGGCCACCCATCGGAAGGGCGAAGGCCTTATTGACGAGAGGGCCGAGCAGACCTATGTAAGTATTACAATACGTTATCTTAATTTAATACTTCGTGTCAATTTTAATATAACTTAGTAAATATAATTTAAATAAATATTCATGTAGTTAGTAATAATAGGTACATTAATTAGAAATTATAGAGTACTATCCATACTTTTTAGGCCGAGTATCAGAGGCTGCGGGAACGAGCGGCTGCTAGTGCACCTAATGTAGGAGAGGCCGGTACTTCCTCGCAGCCCACTCAAGCTCCGTCGGCGGACGAGCTGTGGATGACCGCCGCTGGTGGACTCCATAGGGGTACGTACTACGGTTCGGGATCCTATGGCGCCCTAGTTGCGACCCAGTCCTCTGGGGCATCTCCTGCTAGTGTGCATGGTCCACAGCCGTCCCAGGAGTCTGCCCGAGTCCACCAGATGATGGAGTCTCTCCGTGACGACCTGCTACAAACGGATCGAGGAGCAGTCTCAGCATCCTACGGACGATCCTGTGCTGCTAGCACGATTGGATGCGCTCGACAGCGGCATTATGGAGCTCATGGAGACGACTAAGAGGACAGAGCGCAGCGTTGGAGGGTTAGAGCGCACGGTGATGGAGCTGCAGACAACACAGGTGACCATGACCGATAGGCTGAGATTGGTGACGGATTCGATGGTCCAGAGCAGTGATAGAATGTTATCTACCATGGATTCATACCACCAGCGACTTACAGCATTGGAGCATGCTGGTCCTCCGGGTGCGCCTTCATCGTCGTCGACTCCGCCGCCTCCACCGCATTCTTCATCGACACTGACTCCACCGACGTCATTGCCTGCTCCATCGGTATCGATTTCACTTGAGGAGTATGAGTTGTTCTTATCCCTTCGTCGCGGCGGTGCCCCTCCTGCACCAGATCCCTAGTAGTCCTAGTTAGGACTGTTTGTTTGTATTTGTTTGATCCTTTGTTTGTGACTTGGATATTTGTTGGTTGTGTAGACTTGGATGTTTGGATCCTATTTGTTGGATCCTATTCTATTTGTTGGTTGTGTGTAGACTTTGGTTGTTTGGTTGTAGACTTTGTTATTTGGTGTAGACTTGGTTATTTGGATATTTGTTGGATCCTATTCTATTTGTTGGATCACATTCTATTTGTTGTCTGCTACATTGTGTTATACTGTTGTTTATGTTATTATTCGTTTCAATTGGATGTTAATGTGCTTCTGTGGTTTACGTTTACCGGTGTTGAGTGTTCCACCGAAGGGGTCGGCGAACCCAGGGAGAAAAGGATATCCGTTATACTGTGTCTTTATGGTTATCTTTTTAAACTGCAGGAAGAAAAGGACATTCTGTATTTTATTTTATTTATTTTTTTGCAGATTTACCGACGTTTACCGACGTCCACCGACGTACGTTTGCGTCGGTAAACGTCGGTAAATCTGTAAAATTTTTCAGGGTACCGACGTTTACCGACGTCCATATACGTCGGAGACCGTCGGTAAACGTCGGTGAACGTCGGTAATAATCCCAAGAATTACCGACATTTAGTGACATTTTAAACGACGGTAAACATCGGTAAGTTTCCAGGATTTTACCGACGTGTAGCGACTTTCAACACGTCGCTAATCCACCGACGAAACGACGGTAGACGTCGGTAATATCCCAGGATATACCGATGTAAATATACGTCGGTAAACGTCGGTATTTGCGACGTTCGGCGATGTTTTAAAGATCAGCGACTTACGTTTCCGCGACAAGTCCAAAACGTCGGTAATTGCGTCGGTAAATATTTTTAGCGACGTAATTTGTCGTTTTAGCGACGTCTTTAGGCGTCGCTAAAACAACTTATTCTGGTAGTGGAATAATATTTATTTCACAATTTCTTGTATAGATTTGAAAACAGTTTCTAATAGCGATGTCCCGTACCAGGGATTATTCTAAAGATTAATACTATTTGTGTGGCAATGAAGGTTTGACTGGCGCATGATCACTTTGCTCCGTTGATTAATTGACTTCAAGTGCGGGACTAAGACACTCTTGTTTGGTGATGCTTTCCCCTTCATAGATATGAGCTTCGGGAAGTCTATTCGTGGAGAAGCTTGGTGTTCTTCAATGACACATCTACCATAGATTGCAAGGTCATAGTAAACCCTTCCAGTAATGTTAACATGTATAATATGAGGTTTCGTGCCTCCTGACTCCTCATATGTCTCTGTATTTTATTTTTTTCTCCTAGAATCTTAGTCATGCTAGAGCTTTTATAGGACCAAAATTTTAACCACTATTTGATAAGTAAATATCATTGTTCATAGTTCGTAAGTTAGTGACCCCCGTAATCAATTATCTTTTATTTATAAACTATACCTCACTTACTAGGAAATAACTTTTTTATTGGTTATAGTCCTTTCATTAAAAATCTTCTCTTGATATTATCAATCTTTCTGATACGGCCTTATTTTGCTAAGTCTTCCTCCTAAAGATAACTAATTGTTTTTCCAAGCTCTCTAACATTTTTTTCAATAGTTTTAATGATCGTGTCCCACTCACTCATTAATAATATATCCTTCACGATAGGCATTCCTAAATATTTGATTGGATAACTCTCGTTTTCCAATTCAAAATCCATGTAGCCAACTCGTAGTTTCTAGGATGGTTTCAAAATTCTCTTAGACTCAATATTCTCTTATATTACTTATTGTGAATTAGAAATTTGCTACTAAATTGGTTCAGTTAACAATATTTACTAACGATAATAGAAATCACTAGATAATATATGTATATAAAATTATAACGAATTACAATTCTCGTCTTATGAGTTACTTAGAATTTAATGAATTAGTAAATGACTAGCTTAAATGTATTTGTTCACGATAAATTTACCTCTATATGTCTATTTTGACAAATATTTGTTATTGATCAAGGCTTTAATTTTCATGAGGTAATCACCTCTTAAAAAGAAAGAGGTGATTGTAATCACAACTCATGTAAGGAACCCTATTAGTACAAACAACATAAATTTATAATAGCTAAATTAGTATTTTGAGTTTCATGATGCATTCTTATCGTTGATGATTGTATTTCCTTCTTTAGAATCATATTTTACCATATTTTATCACATAAAACATCCAAACGCAACATAGTTACTAATTAAATTGGATAATTACATCTATAATATCATAATAGAAAAATTAAAAGAGTAAATTGTTGCATTGTTCTCTCCCTCTCTCATAATAAGAGATTCCCACCTATTAATTAGGTATACTTTTTATCTAATTTCTACGTTATCTCACCCTTCCATGTTGTCTTCCTCCTTTCTTACGTAATTAAGCCAACATCTTATCAGGTTATCAGTGGAAGAAAAAAAAATAACTAAAAAAGAATTTATAAATTATTTTACTTGAGGGTATAATTAAAAATTTTAAAATTATTTTATGGGACAAATTTCAATTATACATGTTATTTGGATTTTTTTTTTTAGATGCCATGTTGTTATTTGGAGGTTGACCATATAATTAGCTATTGATATAATCATGGGAGGGTTCAAAATTACTTATTATTATTTTAGAAATTTTGACTTACTCCCCATTTGATTTATCCTAATTCAAGGTGCACCCCACAGTTTTGCAAAAATGTACAGTATCTCCCACTTTGGACAGTTTTCGTAAAAAAAAAAAAATGGGGACCAAAATACCCTTGTCTTCTCTTCTTCTTTCCTCTCACTCTCTCACCCCCCTCCCCTACGGCCAACGCCGCCGCTCCCTGCCTCCGCTCCTCCCTCCCCACCACCGCCTCCACTCCACCCCCCCCCCCCCGCCTCCGGCGGCAGCAGCAACAACGACAGCAGTGGCGGCGGAGGCGGGGAGGGGCGGTGGCCGCGGCGGAAGCAACGGAGGCGGGGGGGGAGCGGGGGGGGGGGGTGGCTGGGGGGGGGAGTGGGTGAGAAGAAAGAGGAAAGAAGGCAGGGGTATCTTGGTCCAATTTTTTTTTTACGTATTCCGTCCAAAGTGGTGGTACTGTACATTTTTTACAAAACTGTGGGGTGCACCTTGAATTAGGGTAAATTAAGTGGAGGGTAACTCAAAATTTCTCTTATTATTTTTTATTTTTATTTTTTTGAAGGGAGGAGGGGGATGCAATCTATTCTACTATATAATGCCAAAAGTTAGGCTTCACCGTGAAACTTTTGTTTTCCAAAAATACCCTTGCATGTCTATTCTAATAAAAAAATAATATATTCTATTAGGGTAGTTAGGTACTTACCTGGGCCGGCCTTGAGGTATGGGGGGCCCGAGACGAAATTTCGAAAATGGACCCCTCATACATAAAGTTAAAAAAAATATAAATAAACCAAGAATTTTTTGTAGTCAAGATTTGAACCAATGACGTTTTAAATATATGTCTACCATTATAACCACTACATCACAATGTTTTTTTGTTAAAAATGGCACATGATACATAATAGTTCTTTTATAGACAATTCCGTGTTGGTGCCCCCTTTCGTTGGAGGTCCTGGGCCAGGGCCGCCCCTGCTACTTACAATATCTACTTTTATTAATTTGTATTAAAAAGGCACATGATACATTCTAGTTCTTTTAGTATTTCAATATATTAATTTTGTCTTTTGCTCTTTTCAAGTATACAAAGTTAATTAAAAGACAATTTTGAGTGTCTTTTGCTCTTTTCAAGTACATACAAATTAAGTTAATTAGAATACAATTAAAATACGTGCAACGCACGTGCATATACTAGTATAGGTTAAGTTAAATTTATCTATTCTTCTATTCTACTATATAATGCCAAAAGTTAGGCTTCACCATGCAACTTTTGTTTTCCAAAAATACCCTTGTATGTATATTCAATAAAAAAAAATAATACTCTATTAGGGGTAGTTAGGTACTTACAATATCTAACTTTTAGGCCTCGTTTGGTTCACGGAAAGAAAATGCATTCCCTTGTAGTTTCCATAGAAATGAGAAAGTAGGATTTCTGTCACATTTACTTTCTGTTGTTTGGTTGGTGCAAAAAGGAAAGCAAAAATATAACAATGTTCCAATAATATCCTTACCTTTTAAAATAAAAATAACATTATAAAAAATAACATTAATGGTAAAATAAGCAATGACACATGGTTACTTTTGTCATAATTTTTGTAATAAATGTTGGGAAAGAAGGTAGGAAAATCAATCCCATGGGTCCTGAGTGGAACCATATTTCCTTCAAATTTCTTCCTTGTCATAAAATTGATTTCCAAATTTGTGGCTACCAAACAAAGGAAAGAAATAATTTTCGTTTTCCGGTTCCTCAAATCCGTGAACCAAATGAGACCTTAGTATTTCAATATATTAATTTTATCTTTTGCTCTTTTCAAATATATATAAAGTTAATTAAAAGACAACTTTGAGTGTCTTTCGCTATTTTCAAGTTTATTAAAAGATAAATTAAGTTAATTAGAAGATAATTAAAGGCTAGTTATAAAGGCACTGCATAATTTTATCAGGGCTATTATTTACAAGTTTACCATTGAAAAAATTTATTAGGGCTAGCCCAATAGGTGGTATAAAAGTCACTTGTTTTGTTTCCCTTCTCTTTGTCTTATTCCTCTCAATTTTTCTTCTAAACCCGAGATTGAGATTCCTCTTGTCCCTACAAAAATCTCTTGTTTTGTAACCCTAGAGTAATTATCAACGAATATTCGTAGTAGTCGGTATGTTTTCGACTACTATATTGCAAAGTTTGTTAAATAATCGGTTGATTCCTAATTTTTCAATGTTCTTTCATAATGTAGAAAATATGGAAGAAATTGGGACATCAAATATAGCAATCGATCATCCCGGTCCTTCCGAAGAATACAACATTCTCTCCGAAGAACCCGTGGTTGGTCCCCGACGTAGTTTCATTTTTTCGTAGTCCACAATTGGACTGCCACATCGCATGGCAGTCCACAAAGTACTTAGGACTACCAGCAAGTATGGCAGTCGAGTTAAATACGCATGAACTTAAGGACTGCCTCACTTTCTGGCAGTCCTAGATACTTCAAGGACTGCCCAGAAACGTGGCAGTCCTAAAGTTGATAATGGATTCAACTGGACTGCCACACATTTTGGCAGTCTATGAAGTACTTAGGACTGCCAGAAAGTATGGCAGTCGAGTTAAATACGTATGAACTTAAGGACTGTCTCACTTTGTGGCAGTCCTAGATACTTCAAGGACTACCCAGAAACGTGGCAGTCCTAAAGTTGACAATGGATTCAACTGGACTGCCACACATTTTGGCAGTCCATGAAGTACTTAGGACTGCCAGAAAGTATGGCAGTCGAGTTAAATACGTATGAACTTAAGGACTGCCTCACTTTGTGGCAGTCCTAGATACTTCAAGGACTGCCCATAAATGTGGCAGTCCTAAAGTTGATAGTCGATTCAACTGGACTGCCACACAATTTGGCAGTCCGTGTCACGACCCGCACCCACTGTAAGGGTACGAGAACGTAACAACGCCCAGCCTACGCCACAGTGTCGACGGTAGAACGCTGTTCTAGGACATAAACTATAACTAACTTAATATGAATGCTCTCCATAAGGAGGCCAACACAGAGGTACAACTCAATCACAAACTAGAGATAGAATAAGGCACGATAAAATAGATAAAGGAATCCTCAATTGAGGTACATCAGGAAGAAATTATAATGCCCCGCTCCGCACGGTGCATTATGCTGAAGCGTTGACTCAATGAGTCGCGTTGACGGAAGGAATGTATCGATGCAAAACGATACGAGAGTTAAGTTGTCCCGAGCAACGCATCAACTTTGTCGATGCGAAGAGTTGCCTTGTCCCGAAAGAATGCATCGAGTTGAATCGATGCGAAGTACCGTGTTGTCCCGAAGGACGAGTGCGTTGAATCGGCTCGAAGATTCTAAGAAATCGAATCGACCAAGGCGCAAGTCCGAATCGTTGAAGTATTGATTTTAGTTGGTTTCGTGTGCAGGTTATACTTTGACGGGAAAATATTAGAGGTCGATCTTTTGCAATATTTAGTAAGGGGTCCGCGAAATCAAATCGTCGCCTTGCGACGGGCCGAGACTTGGGCACGCTAAGGCAAATCGGACGTATAACTCAATGAAGCACGAAGTGCTCGAATGGCTAAATCAGGAGAGTGGCCGTGCAAACAAGTTATGAAATCGAGCCGCATCGGCTCGGCAAAACGACGAAGGCGTATCGACTCAAGGTGGGAGGATTGACTTCTTTTTACTCCTTCATTCGATAAGTCAAATATATCATTGTATGCTAAAGTTAACCTATCGACGCCACGGGCGTGGCCGATCGGAGATAAATCATAGTGTGAGTCGAACACTAAGTTAGAACAATTGAAATGAAACGTGCATCAATATGCACGAGTCGCTATGGAATATTGGATATCGCTAAGGCGAGCACCTCGGTGCGCAAGCCGTAAGAACATGGGATAACTGTAATCGGCGAGTGCCTCAGTGCACGAACCATACCGTGCCTTTGATGCACGAGTTAGACGGCTAGAACATTGAAAGACAATAGGCGAGCGCCCTAGCGCGCAAGTCCCGAACACTGAATGCTAAGTTATAGAACATGGGAATACGGTCGAAACGTGCCTACGTGCACGGGATAAAAAGATGGCTTCGTTGCGAGAGAATACAGTTGTGGCATGAATGTGGCGGAACTGTCGGATATGACATGTTGCCTCGAAAGGTGTTCGAGACCTTCGGGTTGTTCGGTTGACGAGCATTGAGTTGAGGCACGATGCCATTGAATCATCGAAACGAAGTGCAAAACGAAAGAACATAGAAAGCTAAATGGAAGAAATGCGAGACGATATGTCTGAGTCTCGGACTCAAGACTATGTTTGGTTGTTTGAATTTAACTATTGAATGATAGGGCGTTGCATGGTCGATTGGAATGGGCTCGAGATTAATGTGATAATAACTCGTGCACGAGTATCCCCCCAAACGGTTAAATGCCGGAGGTCCCCGGAACCGATTTGGCCGCGGAGGGATGGATAATCTTTGTAGGTGCACATCCTTAAACAAGATGGGAGAAACTGCAAATGATGGCATGTAGCGGGAACGTTTCGGTTGTTTGGGATGTGACCCAACCCGTGAAACGCCCGGCAGCCCAACCAAATAGAGAGAAAAGAAGGAGAGAAAAGAAAGGAACTCCTTTAGTCCATTCCGGCGCGGATACGCCAACGGCCCTCATATAGTTAAGGAACGATGGATTGAAAGTGTAGGCGCATATGCGTCCCGCATAGAGAACCTGCTTAGAGATGCACAATAACATGATAGGGAAGGATTACGGCGTATTCACCTTGCGTCGGTGCAAGGGCGAGTGCGTCGACTTGGTAAGTCACGCCACGAATCACACACGAGATTGCTTGTTTGTTTGACTATTCAATTCGATAACATGATGCTATGATAACTTGCTTTACGCTTTCGAAGATGCCATGAAATTGACCCTAAGGAGAACATAGCAAGATCATAAGCTAAGTTGCATGATTCAACATAAAGATTAAAATATCGGTTTGGAAAGATGATCTTTGCTTCAGTACATGCGAGGACGAACGTACTGATCCCCCACCAGCTTCATGCAGGGTGCAGGGAATGGATTGCTCGCGGCGAGGCGTTGCTTGAACGTGTTAAGGCTTGGAATGCCGAAGCGCATTGAAGCGTGCTATCGCATTGACGCTCGGACTACGCAGCTGGATTGATGCGGCCGAGATATAGAAGGCATGATGTATGGAACGGTGAAATCCTTTGTGGGCAAGAGAGAACCTGAGTGTTGTAGCCAATCTGGCATATATTGTTAGGCTATCGAAAGCCATTGTAATCTCAGTTTCAGATATCAATAAAGAGAATTGTTTCGTATACTCTGTTTTCTTTCGTTGTTAATATCGAATCAAAAGATAACCATTTGAGAACTTGTCATCTTGCCTTGCACGAGCGCAACTCCAGGCTCGTGCGGCATCACGCCCCTGCGAGGACGATGATTCGGGTGATTCCGGGTCGGGGCGTGACAGAAATAACAAGTCTCAACATCTCTAAAATGTACAACACTGAAAATAAAGACAACAGCTAAAAAAACAAACAGTCTAAGCTATCTATACTGTGCAAGGGTATCATCCTCAGCAGCTGCCTGAACCTCCCCAGGGGTCCAGGTCGCGAGTGTCATCTAGGCAAACTCCAGGTAAGGGTGCAGAGTGCCTCATCATCCTCTGTAAAATTTTCAACAGGTCCAGTCAGGACGGGAGTGAGCACAGTACATATCAACAGTTCATAGCAGGTTAAAAAATATAATCATGCAGTAAAGTAAGATATAGATACTGAAGGAAATGCAGTATATAAACAGAGAGAGAACTGTAATAGAAATATCTACTATAAGTAGAGAGCTACCAGTGACTAGTGATTTTGAGTACAAAGTCGACATGTGAACGACTTGATTGTACATGGCTATACTAAAGAGGCGTACATGGCTATTCTACTTTGGAATTGTTCATATGGCTATTTATACTCCCCCGTACCCCCAACTAATACACAAGGATCCAAACAAGTTACATTACGTACATGCTTCTATGTAACAGCCCCCGAAGGGTGATAAGCCTCCGAAAGGTGATAAGCCCCTAAAGGGTGATATGCCCCCAAAGAGTGATAAGCCTCCGAAAGGTGATAAGCCCCCAAAGGGTGATATGTCCCCAAAGGGTGATAAGCCTCCGAAAGGTGATAAGCCCCCAAAGGGTGATATGCCCCCAAAGGGTGATAAGGATTCAAAGAAGACTCTGTGATCATATGGGTATATGTCACAAGTGATCAAAGAACCAAAGAAGCATATGATACGCTATGTAAGTGAAACGCACAGAACATAGAGTACCCGATACTCCCTGAAGGGATAACATCTCAAGAAGGGATCCATATAGTACTAATCTGTGTGACCAACGTGACAGTATCAAGTAAAGTAATTTAATGCAGAAAATAATTCTAAGTAGGATATGAAATGATCAGAGAATGTACTCGTCTCGTATCTGAATGTCTGAAGTAAATGTACTGTTCGAGATGAGATACCTGACTCCTAGTTAGAGCAACACAAGTCAAGATTTATACAGGGGATGATAATAGTAATCTACAATGCATCTGCATGCTGTCTAGGTCAAACTAGACTAAAGTCAACACTTGGTCAACTCTAGTCAACCACACTAGTCAAACTAGGTCAAGTCCTAGCCCAACAACTCTAACAAGTCTAACAAGTCTCACTAGGCCTAACCAAGCCTAGGCTAGCAATCAAATACAAGCACAAGCCAAGCCAATCACACACAACATATATATGGAGAGATAAGGTGTGAGTGAACATGTAAGAAAGGTCAAGTGCGACATGCATCAATGTGAACTAGTGTCATAGTGATAGTGTCAACATAGTGTCATAGTAATGTGTAGAGACATAGTGTAAGGGTGCATGAAGTGAGTATAGGATTGTTAACATAGAACATTGCATCACCTTTCATTCAACTTGCATTTTACCTTCATTCATTCATGCATTCCTACTATACATCTATACATTCATTATTACATGCCTACATACATTCATACATATATGCATACATTAATATATATACATATATGCCTTCATATATGTATACATACATATCCTACTCATCAACATACATCATTCATACATACCAATACATGTATTCATAAAGAGGGAAGGAGAATGCAAGGAAAAAGAACAGGGGGACATAAACAGGGTGTACAATGCATATAACACATCATGCATTATTTAAAACAGTGCAATGACCAATCCCCATTCATTCTCAGGTTTTTACACAAATAGGGAAAAATTCTCAGGTTGTGTGCACATGAGAGTGTGTGTAGCTCTCAGTTACATGTGTAGATTAGGGTGTGTGTGGGTTCAGTCAATGTATATGTGTGTGTGTGTTACTCTAAACAGTGTGTCAAAACTGGACTGAAAAGAGTAGAGAACTAGGCACAGGAAAACAGTGAAGGTCAGTCCCATTGTTTCCAGTTTTAACCCAACTACAAACTCAGTTCAGTCTAACATAAATTCTCAGATTAATACATTATAGGAAAGCATTCATAGTTCATAATAGAACTTCACAAATCAGTCTAAAACAGTTTACAATAGTTCCTGAATTCTCAGTTTTTCATACAACCCAAGCCACATTTCCAGAATTGAAACTTATTCTCAGATTTAAAATCAATCATAACTAAAATCAGGGTACTCATGTTCAGTTTTTAGTCATACAACAAAACCCCAAGTTTAGTCTACATATCAAACATTCTCAGGTTAATACTATATTGGAAAATCATCTTAGCTTCATAACAAACCCAGAGAAAACAGTTAACATTATCAGATTCAATGTGACAGGAAAACAAAGCAGTGAGTGATGTGATAGTGTCATGAGAGGGTGATATATAACAGGGAAGCATATGACAGTGTGTAAACTGAATTAGGAGAACAGGGAATGTGAGAGTGTTTAAGTGTCTCAGAAAACCAAAATGGCAGGGAACATCAGTGCCTGTGTGTATACATCCTAGCAAATGCGTGTGAAAGTGTAATCTCAGGAATTTAGGATCAATCTCAGATTTCATTGAATTCAGTTATCATTACACATTTTCATTCATAACTACATCATATGCATACATACATTACTGCTATTATTCGGATGTTGCACAGTGGAAAGGGTGATATTGAATGTAAGGTACAGGACAGTGCAACCTATAAATGCAAGATGTGAAGGAAGGTAATGTGCAGGTTAGCAGTTGTCATTTAGACTTGGTGACATGTTCATGTGTCTCAGATATTCATACAAATGTCCACTGTTCCAGGAATCTATTCCCAGGAATTAGATATCCAATGAATGGCAAATGGTTCCCAGTTTTCAGTCTTAACTTAACATTTCAGTAATAGGGGGGAAGAGTTCAGTTCTCATTTCTCAGGTTTTTACAAGTCATCATAACAAGTCAACATATTAATCCACATCCCATTCTCAATAATTAAACACCAAAAATCAGTTCAACAAATACATTCTCAAGTTCTTAACAGTTAAAAAAATATGAATTAAGGATCAGGACAAGGACCCAGTTCAATACAGTAATGGGAAGAACTGGAAATCGATTTCTCAGTCCAAGAACCATCTCAAGTTTAGGGAGAGTGAATCATTCACTAACACAGTAAATCAGTGAACCAAAGAAATCAGTGAGCATACCATAAAAGTCTAATTCGAATGCAAAACTGTATTAAAACAAATCAATAACTATGTGGAAATATATATACAGTGAAAAACATGCATAAAACAAATGAAATGGTTAGGGAAAAAGAAACTGGAAGCACATGTATCAGGACAGTTTTCAGAAACATAAAACAACCCAAATCAAATGTTTAATTTCTCATTCCCTATTCAAAAGCCTATAATCGAGTTTAGAAACTTAGTTAGCATGAATTATAATAGGTAGGGATCATAAACAGTTAAAAAAATAGTAAACAAATAGGGAAATAACAGGTTGGAATTTCTGGAACCTCACAGTATCAGTGAGTATCAGGAATTCGCAGAACTTCCCAAATTCGAACCCGTAACTCCACATCAAACCATTTCTAATGCAACCTATTATAACAGAGATCATACAACATACCTAGGATCTATCAGATGAATAAAACACAATTAAAAACTATTTAAATCCTATTTAATCACAGAACACTCACTGCACACGGATATACACAATGCACTACACGTGCACAGGCCATAACGTGTCCGACACGACACGGGAGTTCCTGAAACTCGAGGAGCCTTGTGTCAGTCGTGGACACGACACACATGTCAAATTTCGAGGGTTGAAACCCTCTGTGCACAGAGAAAACGTGCACGAGTAGCAGGGGAAAAATCTGCCAGTGTGCACGCGCGCACGACCGCGTGTCCACGCGCTCGTGTCATCTCAACCCGACACAAAAATGTGCTCAGTGTCCAAGAAATGTATAAGCGAGACAAAAATGGATTTTTCCATTCAAACACAATCACAAAAATCAAACGCATTTCGTCAAACACTAACCTATACACATTGATACGTGTCCGAAACGGACACGAAATGGGTCCAAATTCTAGGGTTAGCCTATCCTACTGTTAGATTAGGGTTAGGGCATCCTAGAAATGATTTTTAACAAAATTTAAAAGCAATAGAAGGGATTATACCTATAGGTGAACAATGGTTCAAAATCCCCAAATGGGAGGAGCTCCACAAACCACCAAACTTTCTCAAATTGTGTTCTTCCTACAAATACTCATTAATAACAGCAAGAAAACTAATATTAGGTCCTATTGCAATTTGTTTGGAGAAATTTGGAGAAGAAATGGATTTTCTAAGGATTTACAAAGATGGGGACTCACCTCTTCCAAATGGCAATGTTTCCTAAAGAGGCAACCCTAATTTCAAGAGGATATAAATAGAGAAAGGGGACACACCATGGCTGGTCAGATTTTTAGGGTTAGGACTTGGTTCAAAGGGTGTGGGCCTATGGGCCATTAAGCCTATAAGTCATGAAATGACTTGTGATTTCGTAAGCCATTACTTAATCAATCTAGCTCATAATTTCACCAAACTAATTTCAATGAGCTAAACCTCACTAACTTAAGTCAACCTAGGTTTTCATATCCTAATCACAAAGTCAAGACCTAGGTCAGCCACTAGGTTAGTCTCAAAAGTCAACATAAGTCAAAGTCACTAAAACACCAAAATCAATTATCCTAAAATCACTAAAAATCACATTAATTATAAATAATAATAATAATTCAAATTAAATTCTAAAATTACAAAAATGACTAAATACCCCTTAGTCTGGAAATGAACACTAGCAAGACACCAAATCATAAGTCATGAATTTAAATAGTTTAAAAAAATAATTAAAAATTACTAAAATCATAATATGAAATAAATATCATTAAATAATAATCGTAATTACAAAATTTTAAAATTACCCTCATCTGGAAAACTGGGTGTTACAATCCTACCCACCTTATAAAAATTTCGTCCTCGAAATTAAAATGGTAGTAGTTCTTCTAGGTCAAACACCCTACAATCAAAGTCTCAAACATACCGTCAGATAATCATATGCGTCTGTCCAAAATCATGTTGTCCAGAGTCTTCATCATGCTAGTGAGCAAGGCTACGATAATCACAGAGTCCTTGACTAAGGTACGTACCCTTAGGTTCATGGTACTTAAAATTTTCGCATTGCCGCATGCGACGACGAAAACCTTAAATTTCCATGCCCAAGAAATACATCCAAAATCTGACTATATGTCTTCACTATGCCAACTAACACGACCATCGAAGATTCTAGATCCTATAACTGAGGTGACCTATCCCATATGATTTTCTCAGAAGAAAAACAAACATAACGAAAGAGCAACATGACAAAATTAATCAATCAACAAGGAAAAGATGGAATCGGATTTCAAGGTAGTTATAAAAGTCAATTTTGGGAATGGAATCAAGAAGAACGGAACTTGCAGCAAGATCTCCAATGGTTTGTGCATCCTCGACAGTCCTGACGATAGCTCGCTCTGCTGGTTTTCCCTGGTCTGCTGCTGATACTGCATGGACCGCTGCTGCTGAGAGAATCGGAAATGACGGAAGAAAATCTCTGTACATATAGAGGTGCACCTCCAATGTAGCAGAAACGCCAACCTGAGTCGGCACAACAGGAGCTGCGGTCTCGAGGCCCTGATGAACAGGACGAGAGGTGGCCAACCTCTCGATAGTATTCCCCGAACCGAAGAGATGAGATCATGTCTTCATAACCATCATGAAGACAGATCGAAACAAGAAACAATTTCTGAGAATGAAGCAAAAATTCAAAGGAGATCAGTTTATATTCAAGAGAAACAACAAGCAGCAAATTTAGATAAAAGGGATTTGATAAGGAGTTTTTCCTAATGTGATTGAGTACCTCCAAAAATAATCCTAATCCTACTGCAGGCTGTAGTGATACTCTAGTTCGAATACCACTACATAAACTCGACCTGCATGGGCCACCACTAAAAACGTGTCACGACCCGCACCCACTGTAAGGGTACGAGAACGTAACAATGCCCAGCCTACGCCGCAGTGTCGACGGTAGAACGCTGTTCTAGGACATGAACTATAACTAACATAATATGAATGCTCTCCATAAGGAGGCCAACACAGAGGTACAACTCAATCACAAACTAGAGATAGAATAAGGCACGATAAAATAGATAAGAGAATCCTCAACTGAGGTACATCAGGAAGAAATAACAAGTCTCAACATCTCTAAAATGTACAACACTGAAAATAAAGACAACAGCTAAAAAAACAAACAGTCTAAGCTATCTATACTGTGCAAGGGTATCATCATCAGCAGCTGCCTGAACCTCCCCAGGGGTCCAGGTCGCGAGTGTCATCTAGGCAAACTCCAGGTAAGGGTGCAGACTGCCTCATCGTCCTCTGTAAAAATTTTAACAGGTCCAGTCAGGACGGGAGCGAGCACAGTACATCTCAACAGTTCATAGCAGGTTAGAAAATATAATCATGCAGTAAAGTAAGATATAGATACTGAAGGAAATGCAGTATGTAAACAGAGAGAGAACTGTAATAGAAATATCTACTATAAGCAGAGAGCTACCAGTAACTAGTAATTTAGAGTACAAAGTCGACATGTGAACAGCTTGATTGTACATGGCTATACTAAAGAGGCGTACATGACTATTCTACTTTGGAATTGTTCACATGGCTATTTATACTCCCCCGTACCCCCAACTAATACACAAGGATCCAAACAAGTTATGTTACGTACATGCTTCTATGTAACAGCCCCCGAAGGGTGATAAGCCTCCGAAAGGTGATAAGCCCCCAAAGGGTGATATGCTCCCAAAGGGTGATAAGCCTCCGAAAGGTGATAAGCCCCCAAAGGGTGATATGCCCCCAAAGGGTGATAAGCCTCCGAAAGGTGATAAGCCCCCAAAGGGTGATATGCCCCCAAAGGGTGATAAGGATTCAAAGAAGACTCTGTGATCATATGGGTATATGTCACAAGTGATCAAAGAACCAAAGAAGTATATGATACGCTATGTAAGTGAAACGCACAGAACATAGAGTACCCGATGCTCCCTGAAGGGATAATATCTCAAGAAGGGATCCATATAGTACTAATCCGTGTGACCAACGTGACAGTATCAAGTAAAGTAATTTAATACAGAAAATAATTCTAAGCATGATATAAAATGATCAGAGAATGTACTCGCCTCGTATCTGAATGTCTGAAGTAAATGTACTGTCCGAGATGAGATACCTGACTCCTAGTTAGAGCAACACAAGTCAAGATGTATACATAGGATGATAATAGTAATCTACAATGCATCTGCATACTGTCTAGGTCAAACTAGACTAAAGTCAACACTTGGTCAACTCTAGTCAACCACACTAGTCAAACTAGGTCAAGTCCTAGCCCAACAACTCTAACAAGTCTAACAAGTCTCACTAGGCCTAACCAAGCCTAGGCTAGCAATCAAATACAAGCACAAGCCAAGCCAATCACACACAACATATATATGGAGAGATAAGGTGTGAGTGAACATGTAAGAAAGGTCAAGTGCGACATGCATCAATGTGAACTAGTGTCATAGTGATAGTGTCAATATAGTGTCATAGCAATGTTTAGAGACATAGTGTAAGGGTGCATGAAGTGAGTATAGGATTGTTAACATAGAACATTGCATCACCTTTCATTCAACTTGCATTTTACCTTCATTCATTCATGCATTCCTACTATACATCTATACATTCATTATTACATGCCTATATACATTCATACATGTATGCATACATTAATATATATACATATATGCCTTCATATATGTATACATACATATCCTACTCATCAACATACATCATTCATACATACCAATACATGTATTCATAAAGAGGGAAGGAGAATGCAAGGAAAAAGAACTGGGGGTGCAACTCGGGCGGGTTGGGTCGGGTTTGAGGTCAACCCGAGCCCAACCCGATAGATCATAAGCCTAGCCCAAGCCCAAGCCCGACCCGACTTCGGGTTCAACATATGAAGCCCAAGATCAAGTCCGGAGGATCGGGTTGGGCTCGGGTTGGGTCGGGTCCATCGGGTTTATCGGACTCTAATATGATATTTGAAATAATTTTAAGCAAGAGTAATATTAAATGCATAATCAAATAGCAATCAAGCCTCAATCATTACAAAATAAAACTGAAACGAGATTTAGGACAAGGAGTTGAAGAGTTCGGGTGAAAAAATTATAGTTTAAACTTTTTATTTAAGTAGTATGAAACAATATATATATATAAATTATATGTGTGTCGGGTTTCGGGTTCTTCGGGTTACCCAACACATGAACCCAAGCCCAACCCGATTTTTGATCGGGTTCAAATATTTTAACCCGAGCCCAAGCCCAAACCCGAATATCTTCAACCCTAACCCAACCCATTAACGGGTTTACCCGATCGGGTTCGGGTTTAGCCCGCCCGAGTTGCACCCCTAAAAAGAACAGGGGGACATAAACAGGGTGTACAATGCATATAACACATCATGTATTATTTAAAACAGTGCAATGACCAATCCCTATTCATTCTCAGGTTTTTACACAAATAGGGAAAAATTCTCAGGTTGTGTGCACATGAGAGTGTGTGTAGCTCTCAGTTACATGTGTAGATTAGGGTGTGTGTGGGTTCAGTCAATGTATATGTGTGTGTGTGTGTTACTCTAAACAGTGTGTCAAAACTGGACTGAAAAGAGTAGAGAACTAGGCACAGGAAAACAGTGAAGGCCAGTCCCATTGTTTCCAGTTTTAACCCAACTACAAACTCAGTTCAGTCTAACATAAATTCTCAGATTAATACATTATAGGAAAGCATTCATAGTTCATAATAGAACTTCACAAATCAGTCTAAAACAGTTTACAATAGTTCCTGAATTCTCAGTTTTCATACAACCCAAGCCACATTTCCAGAATTGAAACTTATTCTCAGATTTAAAATCAATCATAACTAAAATCAGGGTACTCATGTTCAGTTTTTAGTCATACAACAAAACCCCAAGTTTAGTCTACATATCAAACATTCTCAGGTTAATACTATATTGGAAAATCATCTTAGCTTCATAACAAACCCAGAGAAAACAGTTAACATTATCAGATTCAATATGACAGGAAAACAAAGCAGTGAGTGATGTGATAGTGTCATGAGAGGGTGATATATAACAGGGAAGCACATGACAGTGTGTAAACTGAATTAAGAGAACAGGGAATGTGAGAGAGTTTAAGTGTCTCAGAAAACCAAAATGGCAGGGAAAATCAGTGCCTGTGTGTATACATCCTAGCAATGTGTGTGAAAGTGTAATCTCAGGAATTTAGGATCAACCTCAGGTTTCATTGAATTCAGTTATCATTACACATTTTCATTCATAACTACATCATATGCATACATACATTACTGCTACTATTCGGATATTGCACAGTGGAAAGGGTGATATTGAATGTAAGGTATAGGACAGTGCAACCTATAAATGTAAGATGTGAAGGAAGGTAATGTGCAGGTTAGCAGTTGTCATTTAGACTTGGTGACATGTTCATGTGTCTCAGATATTCATACAAATGTCCACTGTTCCAGGAATCTATTCCCAGGAATTAGATATCCAATGAATGGCAAATGGTTCCCAGTTTTCAGTCCTAACTTAACATTTCAGTAATAGGGGGGGAGAGTTCAGTTCTCATTTCTCAGGTTTTTACAAGTCATCATAACAAGTCAACATATTAATCCACATCCCATTCTCAATAATTAAACACCAAAAATCAGTTCAACAAATACATTCTCAAGTTCTTAACAGTTAAAAAAAATATGAATTAAGGATCAGGACAAGGACCCAGTTCAATACAGTAATGGGAAGAACTGGAAATCGATTTCTCAGTCCAAGAACCATCTCAGGTTTAGGGAGAGTGAATCATTCACTAACACAGTAAATCAGTGAACCAAAGAAATCAGTGAGCATACCATAAAAGTCCAATTCGAATGCAAAACTGTATTAACACAAATCAATAACTATGTGGAAATATATATACAGTGAAAAACATGCATAAAACAAAATGGTTAGGGAAAAAGAAACTGGAAGCACATGTATCAGGACAGTTTTCAGAAACATAAAACAACCCAAATTAAATGTTTAATTTCTCATTCCCTATTCAAAAGCCTATAATCGAGTTTAGAAACTTAGTTAGCGTGAATTATAATAGGTAGGGATCATAAACAGTTAAAAAAAACAGTAAACAAATAGGGAAATAACAGGTTGGAATTTCTGGAACCTCACAATATCAGTGAGTATCAGGAATTCGCAGAACTTCCCAAATTTGAACCCAAAACTCCACATCAAACCATTTCTAATGCAACCTATTATAACAGAGATCATATAACATACCTAGGTTCTATCAGATGAATAAAACACAATTAAAAACTATTTAAATCCTATTTAATCACAGAACACTCACTGCACACGGATATACACAGTGCACTACACGTACACAGGCCATAACGTGTCTGATACGACACGAGAGTTCTTGAAACTCGAGGAGCCTCGTGTCAGTCGTGGACACGACACACATGTCAAATTTCGAGGGTTGAAACCCTCTGTGCGTAGAGAAAACGTGCACGAGTACCAGGGGAAAAAATCTGCCAGTGTGCACGCGCACGCGACCGCGTGTCCACGTGCTCGTGTCGGCTCAACCCGACATGAAAACGTGCTCAGTGTCCAAGAAATGTATAAGCGAGACAAAAATGGATTTTTCCATTCAAACACAATCACAAAAATCGAACGAAATGCCCTTTGAGGCATTTCGTCGAACACTAACCTATACACATTGATACGTGTCCGAAACGGACACGAAATGGGTCCAAATTCTAGGGTTAGCCTATCCTACTGTTAGGTTAGGGTTAGGGCATCCTAGAAATAATTTTTAACAGAATTTAAAAGCAATATAATGGATTATACCTATAGGTGAACAATGGTTCAAAATCCCCAAATGGGAGAAGCTCCATAAACCACCAAACTTCCTCAAATTGTGTTCTTCCTGCAAATACTCATTAATAACAGCAAGAAAACTAATATTAGGTCCTATTGCAATTTGTTTGGAGGAATTTGGAGAAGAAATGGATTTTCTAAGGATTTACAAAGATGGGGACTCACCTCTTCCAAATGGCAATGTTTCCTAAAGAGGCAACCCTAATTTCAAGAGGATATAAATAGAGAAAGGGGACACACCATGGCTGGTCAGATTTTAGGGTTAGGGCTCGGTTCAAAGGGTGTCGGCCTATGGGCCATTAAGCCTATAAGTCATGAAATGACTTGTGATTTCGCAAGCCATTACTTAATCAATCTAGCTCCTAATTTCACCAAACTAATTTCAATGAGCTAAACCTCACTAACTTAAGTCAACCTAGATTTTCATATCCTAATCACAAAGTCAAGACCTAGGTCAGCCACTAGGTTAGTCTCAAAAGTCAACATAAGTCAAAGTCACTAAAACACCAAAATCAATTATTCTAAAATCACTAAAAATCACATTAATTATAAATAATAATAATAATTCAAATTAAATTCTAAAATTACAAAAATGACTAAATACCCCTCAGTCTGGAAATGAATACTAGCAAGACACCAAATCATAAGTCATGAATTTAAATAGTTTAAAAAAATAATTAAAAATCACTAAAATCATAATATGAAATAAATATCATTAAATAATAATCGTAATTACAAAATTTCAAAATTATCCTCATCTGGAAAACTGGGTGTTACAGTTCATGAAGTACTCAGGACTGCCAGATGTTGTGGCAGTCTAGTTTAACAGCCTGAATTGGATATTGTATTTGGTTATGTCATTGATTTAGGTATTTAAAAAATTATAAATTTATTGTAGGGCACCCCATCTCCTATGTGCACAGATTTGAGCAATAAATTCTCGACAGATATTGTCATTGAAACTTACGCCGAAGCATTAGAATGATGCAGAGAAGTTGGAAGGCAAACAAACACAATCCTTGTAACTTCAAGGTCGCTACGGTGTCGGCCGAAGCGTCAAACTGCAGAGATTGGCTGTGAAAGAGGTGGGACGTTTAGGGTGCATCGAAAAAAGTGAACTTCTCCTAATAATATCTGGAAAGAAAGAGTCGGGCTCAAGGAAATATGGTTGTCGATTCAAGTTAGTGTCACGACCCGCACCCACTGTGAGGGTACGAGAACGTCACAACGCCCAGCCTACGCCGCAGTGTCGGCGGTAGAACGCTGTCCTAGGTCAACATACATCTAGCAATATAATACTAAGCAGTAAATGAACTCAATCACAACTAAGGAGGAAGAAAACACGATATGATATAGAACTCAAGGAAATACTGAAGATAGAAAAGTCTAAGATAATATCCCAGCAAATATCCAGAGTACATATCTCAGCTACTGAATAAGAAAGAATATATAAAACTCAACATCTCTGAACAGAAGTAAAATCTAGCTAAACAGTCTCGAGACAACATGAAAATAAGATAAGGCCTAACTAAACTAGTCTAGGCAGTGGGGTGATGTCCTCAGCTAGAGCTGTCCGAAGAAGGTATCCTCCCAGGCCTCATCTCGTCCTCTGTAATATTTTCAACAGGTCCAGTCAGGACAGGAGCGAGTACAGTACATCTCAACAGATCATAGCAGGTTAGAAAATATAATCATGCAGTAAAGTAAGATACATGAACTGAGGAAAAACAGTATGTAAACAGAGAGAGAACTGTAATAGAAATATCTACTATACATAGAGAGCTAATAGTGACTAGTGAGTCAGAGTAAAATATAAACATGTGAATGGCATAGGAGATTCATGACTACAGCTAAGAGAGTGATTCATGACTACAGCTACTGGGATAATGTTCACATGTCTACTTCTACTCCCCCATCCCTAATCGATACATAAAGATCTGTTCAAGTTATGTTAAGATTCGTGAAACTTCACATGGCTCATAAATGAGTGATACGTGAAGGTGATTCATGATGGCTCTGTGAACATGAGAGTACATGTGTCACAAGCGATTCGTGAATCAAAGGAAGCATAGAGATACGTGATGATTCGTGAAACGCACAAAACATGCAGTATCCGATGCTCCCGAGGGGGATAACATCTCATGAAGAGATCCATATAGTACCAATCCGTGTGACCAACGTGACAGTATCAAGTAAAGTAATTTAAAGCAGGAAAATAATTCTAAGCATGATATGAAATGATCAGAGAATGTACTCGCCTGGTATCCTGAATGTCCGAAGAGAATATACTGTCCGAGGAGTGGTGTCTGTCTCCTATAGAACAGTACAAGTCACAACAAGTCTAAAATGATAAAATGAAACTCTACTATGCATTCTACATGAAACTAGGTCAATCTAGGCCAAAGTCAACTCTTGGTCAACTCTGGTCAACCCTGGAAGTCAAACTAGGTCAGTGAGGTTAACTAGCCAAACTAGGTCTAAACAAGTTAATCTAGGCTCATCAAGTCTAAACGAGTCTATCTAGTCCAATCTAGACTCAACCAAGTCTAGCCTATACCAAGCCTATGCCAAACCATATATCAATATCAATATCAATATCATATATCAATATCAATATCAATATATTAATATCAATATCAATATATCAATATATCATTATCATATATCAATATCAATATCATTATCAAATATCAATATCAATATCAATATCAATATATATACATATTTACATACATTCATATAGCATATATACATATATATTTACATGTATTTATACATAGAGAAATAGAGAGGGGGTTAAGGGGTAACATAGATGTGTGAATGATCAGCTCATGTGTGTGTATGAGACTAAGTGCAAGTGAGGAATTCAGTGAGTTCAAATCTCAGATTTTGTGTGTGTTTGAAAGTATGAGTGTTCAGGTTGTGTGTAGGTAACAATGTTGTGTGAGAGTGAGAGAATGTGAGTGAAATACTAGGATTATAATGTTTGTGTCATAGTAACTTGTGTGTGACAGTAAAAAGGGATTTTTGTGTGTGTTATAGTATAGCAATGAAACAATGTGTGTGTAGATATGTGTGAGATGAACAGTGCTAACCTGTGAAAACAGGATTAAATCCCAGTTCTCACCAAACTCTGTTTTGAATCAAACAACCAGGATTCAAATGACAGTTAACTCATTCAGTTTTGTGCATGTGTGTGTAGTGTTTATCATAGAATCTCAGTTAAATAGTATTTGAAACCCACACATGCCAATTCTCATTTCAGTTTTAATTATTAGGGAAATTCTCAGGTATTCACAAAACCCCATCCCATCAAATCTCAGATTTTACTTGAACTAACCAAACTCAGGTTTATTGGCATTGCAAATCTCAGGAATAGGCTGATTTCTCAGGTTTTTAGTCCCTTCACAACATGAAGGTTCAGAAAAAAAAATCAGTTTAAAAGAAGGGGAAAACAATTCATGTTTCAGTTTTCATGTAAATACCAAAATTAAACTAACATAACTCTTCAGGCTTCCACTTAGGAAACTTCTCAGGTTCATTTAGTATTCAGTTTACATGAAGAAAAGAACATTCTCAGGTAGGGAAGTTCAGTGAAAGCATATCCATGATGAAAACTGAAAAAGAAGAAAAAAAAACAGTGAAGTTAACATTGTGTGAATGTGTCAAAACCATTTCAGTTCTCAACCCCACAGTACACCATGAATTCTCAGAATTTAACATCTACTGTAATCATACTCTTAGTTAAAAAGAAAGGAATTCAGTTCATTTATTCACAGGTTAGCACATGACTGATCGAAGAAAACAGCCCAATCAAGTGACAGTGTTTACATGTCAATTTCGACATCAGTACACCACAATTTCAACCCAAAATTGACACACATGTAGATGGCTAATAGGAGAACCATAATATGAACTTAAACATGTAATAATAAACATTTAGATTGATTAAATGGGCTGTCAAAATCATATTCAAAGAAAAACTGGAAAAATCAGAAAACCCGTATCAGGAAAAATAGGAAAAAGGAATTTAATCCACAAATTAAACTAAAATGCTAACTTAATGGTTGGTAATTAAAATCACACATGTGAGGGTACTAGTTAGGGTCTTCGTGTCCAAGAACTGGACACGAATCGTGTCCAAAATAACACACGAACACATCACACGACAGTGCACATAAAAATCGTCGTGCACGCGTGCACTCGTGTCTAGGACACGACACACGACACGACACAACACGTGCTCGTGTCCACAGGTGCGCCTAGGATAGGGCTAGGTCTGTGTCAGCCTGTATCGTGTCCACGTGACACACAGATACGACACGAGCCCCGTGTCAGCATCGCCTGTGCGCGTGCACAGTTGCCTGCGCGCGACAGTGTGCGGCCAGTGCGGGGGCGATTGCGCCACGTACACTCCACGAGGTGCTCCCAAATTTTGGGAGCACGATGACAATCGTTGCCCCTAGGCTCACGCCAAAAATCAGGACACGAAGTGTCCTGTGTCGAGAGAAAATGAGCCCGAGGGGCAGGACACAGTGTACGTGTGTGCACGGCGTGTCCAACCTAAAATTCTGACACAATGGGACACTAAAACACTAGGACACCTTCACAAATATTGACACACACATCAAGATCTACAAATCCATGTAATTACATTTCAAAAATATGAAAATAAATTCCTATGTGGCATTTCTACAAACACCTAGTGTATCACTATGATACGTGTCCGGTATGGACACGAAATGGACACGAATTGTGCCGAAATTTCGGGGACAGCTAGGAAACCCTAAATCCTAACCTTATATGCAAAGAAATCAGAAAAAACTATGAGTTTAGATCATTTACCTATTGAGTATCAAAACTCAAGAAAAGCTTCAAAGAGGGGATTCCAAATGGCAACTCCAAATCTCCAAATTGCATACAAACTGAGGTGCTCCTCCAAAATCAGTATATAAACATAAATTAGATCCTATTTCAAAAGACTAGGACTAAAAAGGAGCTCAAATGAATTAATTAAGAATTTCTAAGGTTGGGGATTTACCTTTTCCTAAACTTGAGATCTATTTCCAAGAGAGGCTAACCCTAAATGAAGGAGGCATTAAATAGGGGTGGGAATCCCTAGGTTGGCTGGACAAAAATGTTTGGGTTAGGGTTTGGGCACTTGACTAATGGGCTTTGGGCCTATTTGGCTAACTATTGATTTATTGGTTAAACACAAGTCATGGCTTATGACTTAAAACTCTAATTAAGTCAAATAACCATACTATTAGTCAACTATAGTCTAACTAGGGTGGCATGATCTAATCAAGACCAAACTCAACTAGGGTTAGCTCCTGGATTAGTCTACCATGGTCATTGCTAGTCAAAGTCAACATAGTCAACCCTCATCCAAACAATTCCAAAATAAATTCTAAAAATTCCTATAAATTCAAATAAATTATAATAAAATCAAATAACCCCCAAAATGTCTAAATACCCTAATCACAAGGCTAGTCTCTAGGGTAGGCAGTCTCTACTGTTCACTAGCAAAACACCATAAACACATGTCATGAATTTAAATAGTTTAAAAATAATTAAAAATCACTAAAAATCGTAATATGAAATAAATATCATTAAATAATAATTATAAATACAAAATTTCAAAATTACCCTCTTCTGGAAAACTGTGTGTTACAATCCTACCCACCTTATAAAAATTTTGTCCTCGAAATTAAGATGGTCGCACCCCTTCTAGGTTAAGCCCCCAGCAATCAAAGTCTCAGAAATCTATCTTAAATCGTACAGTTGAAAAGTGTAACCTATGGGGTCATGGCATGCAATATCAGTCTGTGGTCTCTTCTAGTTATACCAACCATGCTACAGTACTAGGCAATCACAAGGTATCAAAACATACAAGCAAGGGATGCATCAAAATTCTCAAAAAGGAATACTAAGGTTAGGTCAAACTCACCTCCAGCTAGGTCTGAGAACCAGAACTCCCTCCTGGAAGCAGGGCCCTGGTTGGGGCAGGTATAGCAGGGCAGTGCTGCATCCAGTGTGCAGCTGAACCACAGATTAGGCACAATCCTAGTCTCTTTTCTACAGTTGTTCCACTTGTGTCCAGACTTCTTGCAGTAGGCACAGATAGGCTCCGGCTCAGCTGGCCTCTGTTGGACAGGAGACTGGGCTGGGTATGATGATATAGGCTGGATAAATGGGTACTCCTCAAACTCTGGGTAGGACTGGGTACTGCTCCTCACCCTCTTGGAGCTAGGCTCTCCTTCTAGAAGCACAGAGTCCCGCAGACGTAGCAACCTCTGGATTTGCTCCCTCATGGCCTCCTCATGAACTCTCTGTGACTCCATCAACCTTTCTTGGAAAAATGTAAACACCTGGGCTGCATCAAGTAGCAAACCCCCGGATGGTACAGTATGGAGTGCAGAGGGTAGGGAAGGGCTCTCGGTCTCAGGCAAATCCGCAGCTCTCTCCTGAACGACAGGAGGTGAAGGAAGACTCTCTGGCGAGGCTACCACCATCTCCTCAATGGCAGGAGGTGCCACCACCCCCTGGTCAGATAGAGGGATAACTATCTCCTGAACAGTAGGAGGTGGGGGCACGCTCTCAGTAGCTGCAGCTGCTCTCAGGCGACGGGCTCGGGTCATGGGTGCCATACTGAAAGAAAGAGAAAGGAAATAAAATATAAATCAATCATCAAGGCTGAAAAACTAGTAAATATCAACAAAGGAGAACTAGCTACAAGAATTACTATTCAAAGCCAGGCTATACTATCATTCCTAAGTCAAGGGCCTAATCACAAGTCATCAAATCATCACACTAAGAAAGAACTACATATGCATAAGCTCTATAAAGCTAAGAAGATCTCTACTCCTAAATTATTTAATGATGGAAAAAAAAAATTTATAATAACTGGAATGAAGATAGAGATGATATATTTAAGAACCTTTCCAGGATACAATCTGATAATCATATGCGTCTGTCCAAAAATCATGATACTCAAAATCCTCGCCACGCTAGTAAGCAAGGCTGTGATAAACGGTAGAGTCCATAACAGGGCATGCACCTCTATAATCATGTTGTCTGGAATTCTCGCTATGCCGACTAGTATAGCTGCGAGAAATTCCAAATTCCATAACCAAGATACGTAGATCCGAAGTCATGCCTCTATGTTTTCGCCACGCCAGCTAATATAGCTGCGATAAACTCTAGGTTCCATAACCAAGCAGACGTTTTACCATCCCTGTATTCCCGTCGACATATGTTATCAGAAAATATCGTAACTCAGGTCATAAAAATTCATCTCGATAGGAAAATCAAATCAACAACGATCAACCAAAATCAAATTCAATAATCAAGGAGGGGGAGCACAAAACAAGGAAACGATTCAAATTAAAGTTTAAATAAGATTCTCAAGGGTCGTCCCAGGAATCTTTCAAGGAATCCTAACTGTGATTGAGTACCTTCAAAATATATATCCTAATCCTACTGCAGGCTGTAGTGATACTCTAGTTCAAATACCACTACATAAACTCGACCTGCATGGGCCACCACTAAAAACATGACGCGACCCGCACCCACTGTGAGGGTACGAGAACGTCACAATGCCCAGCCTACGCCGCAGTGTCGGCGGTAGAACGCTGTCCTAGGTCAACATACATCTAGCAATATAATACTAAGCAGTAAATGAACTCAATCACAACTAAGGAGGAAGAAAACACGATATGATATAGAATTCAAGGAAATACTGAAGATAGAAAAGTCTAAGATAATATCCCAGCAAATATCCAGAGTACATATCTCAGCTACTGAATAAGAAAGAATATATACAACTCAACATCTCTGAACAGAAGTAAAATCTAGCTAAACAGTCTCGAGACAACATGAAAATAAGATAAGGCCTAACTAAACTAGTCTAGGCAGTGGGGTGATGTCCTCAGCTAGAGCTGTCCAAAGAAGGTATCCTCCCAGGCCTCCTCTCGTCCTCTGTAATATTTTCAACAGGTCCAGTCAGGACATGAGCGAGTACAGTACATCTCAACAGATCATAGCAGGTTAGAAAATATAATCATGCAGTAAAGTAAGATACATGAACTGAGGAAAAACAGTATGTAAACAGAGAGAGAACTGTAATAGAAATATCTACTATACATAGAGAGCTAATAGTGACTAGTGAGTCAGAGTAAAATATAAACATGTGAATGGCATAGGAGATTTATGACTACAGCTAAGAGAGTGATTCATGACTACAGCTACTGGGATAATGTTCACATGTCTACTTCTACTCCCCCATCCCCAATCGATACACAAAGATCTGTTCAAGTTATGTTAAGATTCATGAAACTTCACATGGCTCATAAATGAGTGATACGTGAAGGTGATTCATGATAGCTCTGTGAACATGAGAGTACATGTGTCACAAGCGATTCGTAAATCAGAGGAAGCATAGAGATACGTGATGATTCGTGAAACGCACAAAACATGCAGTATCCGATGCTCCCGAGGGGGATAACATCTCATGAAGTAATCCATATAGTACCAATCCGTGTGACCAACGTGACAGTATCAAGTAAAGTAATTTAAAGCAGGAAAATAATTCTAAGCAGGATATGAAATGATCAGAGAATGTACTCGCCTGGTATCCTGAATGTCCGAAGAGAATATACTGTCCGAGGAGTGGTGTCTGTCTCCTATAGAACAGTACAAGTCACAACAAGTCTAAAATGATAAAATAAAACTCTACTATGCATTCTACATGAAACTAGGTCAATCTAGGCCAAAGTCAACTCTTGGTCAACTCTGGTCAACCTTGGAAGTCAAACTAGGTCAGTGAGGTTAACTAGCCAAACTAGGTCTAAACAAGTTAATCTAGGCTCATCAAGTCTAAACGAGTCTATCTAGTCCAATCTAGACTCAACCAAGTCTAGCCTATACCAAGCCATATATCAATATCAATATCAATATCATATATCAATATCAATATCAATATCAATATATCAATATCATATATCAATATCAATATATCATTATCATATATCAATATCATATATCAATATCAATATCATTATCAAATATCAATATCAATATCAATATCAATATCAATATATATACATATTTACATACATTCATATAGCATACATACATATATATTTACATGTGTTTATACATAGAGAAATAGAGAGGGGGTTAAGGGGTAACATAGATGTGTGTGTGATCAGCTCATGTGTGTGTATGAGACTAAGTGCAAGTGAGGAATTCAGTGAGTTCAAATCTCAGATTTTGTGTGTGTTTGAAAGTATGAGTGTTCAGGTTGTGTGTAGGTAACAATGTTGTGTGAAAGTGAGAGAATGTGAGTGAAATACTAGGATTATAATGTGTGTGTCATAGTAACTTGTGTGTGACAGTAAAAAGGGATTTTGTATGTGTTATAGTATAGCAATGAAACAATGTGTGTGTAGATATGTGTGAGATAAACAGTGCTAACCTGTGAAAACAAGATTAAATCCCAGTTCTCACCAAACTCTGTTTTGAATCAAACAACCAGGATTCAAATGACAGTTAACTCATTCAGTTTTGTGCATGTGTGTGTAGTGTTTATCATAGAATCTCAGTTAAATAGTATTTGAAACCCACACATGCCAATTCTCATTTCAGTTTTAATTATTAGGGAAATTCTCAGGTATTCACAAAACCCCATCCCATCAAATCTCAGATTTTACTTGAACTAACCAAACTCAGGTTTATTGGCATTACAAATCTCAGGAATAGGCTGATTTCTCAGGTTTTTAGTCCCTTCACAACATAAAGGTTCAGAAAAAAATCAGTTTAAAAGAAGGGAAAAACAATTCATGTTTCAGTTTTCATGTAAATACCAAAATTAAACTAACATAACTCTTCAGGCTTCCACTTAGGAAACTTCTCAGGTTCATTTAGTATTCAGTTTACATGAAGAAAAGAACATTCTCAGGTAGGGAAGTTCAGTGAAAGCATATCCATGATGAAAATTGAAAAAGAAGAAAAAAAACAGTGAAGTTAACATTGTGTGAATGTGTCAAAACCATTTCATTTCTCAACCCCACAGTACACCATGAATTCTCAGAATTTAACATCTACTGTAATCATACTCTTAGTTAAAAAGAAAGGAATTCAGTTCATTTATTCACAGGTTAGCACATGACTGATCGAAGAAAACAGCCCAATCAAGTGACAGTGTTTACATGTCAATTTCGACATCAATACACCACAATTTCAACCCAAAATTGACACACATGTAGATGGCTAATAGGAGAACCATAATATGAACTTAAACATGTAATAATAAACATTTAGATTGATTAAATGGGCTGTCAAAATCATATTCAAAGAAAAACTGGAAAAATCAGAAAACCCGTATCAGGAAAAATAGGAAAAAGGAATTTAATCCACAAATTAAACTAAAATGCTAACTTAATGGTTGGTATTTAAAATCACACATGTGAGGGTACTAGTTAGGGTCTTCGTGTCCAAGAACTGGACACGAATCGTGTCCAAAATAACACACGAACATATCACCCGACAGTGCACATAAAAATCGTCGTGCACGCGTGCACTCGTGTCTAGGACACGACACACGACACGACACAACACGTGCTCGTGTCCACAGGTGCGCCTAGGATAGGGCTAGGTCTGTGTCAGCCTGTATCGTGTCCACGTGACACACAGACACGACACGAGCCCCGTGTCAGCATCGCCTGTGCGCGTGCACAGTTGCCTGCGCGCGACAGTACGCGGCCAATGCGGGGGCGATTGCGCTACGCACACTCCACGAGGTGCTCCCAAATTTTGGGAGCACGATGACAATCGTTGCCCCTAGGCTCACACCAAAAATCAGGAGACGAAGTGTCCTGTGTCGAGAGAAAATGAGCCCGAGGGGCAGGACACAGTGTACGTGTGTGCACGGCGTGTCCAACCTAAAATTCTGACACAATGGGACACTAAAACACTAGGACACCTTCACAAATATTGACACACACATCAAGATCTACAAATCCATGTAATTACATTTCAAAAATATGAAAATAAATTCCTATGTGGCATTTCTATAAACACCTAGTGTATCACTATGATACGTGTCCGGTATGGACACGAAATGGACACGAATTGTGCCCAAATTTTGGGGACAGCTAGGAAACCCTAAATCCTAACCTTATATGCAAAGAAATCAGGAAAAACTATGAGTTTAGATCATTTACCTATTGAGTATCAAAACTCAAGAAAAGCTTCAAAGAAGGGATTCCAAATGGCAACTCCAAATCTCCAAATTGCATACAAACTGAGGTGCTCCTCCAAAATTAGTATATAAACATAAATTAGATCCTATTGCAAAAGACTAGGACTAAAAAGGAGCTAAAATGAATTAATTAAGAATTTCTAAGGCTGGGGATTTACCTCTTCCTAAACTTGAGATCTATTTCCAAGAGAGGCTAACCCTAAATGAAGGAGGCATTAAATAGGGGTGGGAATCCCTAGGTTGGCTGGACAAAAATGTTTGGGTTAGGGTTTGGGCACTTGACTAATGGGCTTTGGGCCTATTTGGCTAACTATTGATTTATTGGTTAAACACAAGTCATGGCTTATGACTTAAAACTCTAATTAAGTCAAATAACCATACTATTAGTCAACTATAGTCTAACTAGGGTGGCATGACCTAATCAAGACCAAACTCAACTAGAGTTAGCTCCTGGGTTAGTCTACCATGGTCATTGCTAGTCAAAGTCAACCTAGTCAACCCTCATCCAAACAATTCCAAAATAAATTCTAAAAATTCCTATAAATTCAAATAAATTATAATAAAATCAAATAACCCCCAAAATGTCTAAATACCCTAATCACAAGGCTAGTCTCTAGGGTAGGCAGTCTCTACTGTTCACTAGCAAAACACCATAAACACAAGTCATGAATTTAAATAGTTTAAAAATAATTAAAAATCACTAAAAATCATAATATGAAATAAATATCATTAAATAATAATTATAAATACAAAATTTCAAAATTACCCTCTTCTGGAAAACTGGGTGTTACAGTTAGTGTTGGGGTACAAGACTGGCGAGAAGTGGACAGTTGTGGTACGTAATGGGATCCACAATCATATTATTCCGGAGACGCTAACTGGTCATGCCTACGCCAGAAGATTGAAAGATGATGAGAAAAGTGTTCAACCAAGTGTTCAACCACAGCAAGATAACATTCACATAATACACAAACAAGTGTTCAACCAATTTAAAACTGTTGTCACAGACAAGTGTTCAACCAATTAGAAAAGTTTTGCAAGTCACTTCCTCGGTCGTTCACCCAACTACCAAATACATTCAACCTTATACAAACTACATAGTCATTCAGTATCATGACACATCTTCATGCGTCGCTCATCGATAAATGGGTAATCAGCTGCGATGTTCTGCATCTAGGTACCAACATCTTCGTAATTCTTCCCCTTGCATTGGATTAGACTTTTCTCTAATTTCTTCACTTTCGAAGCCTGCATGAATACATATCATAATTTTAGGAACCAACAATTTACCACAACATGGGTTAATTAAACAAACTATACTAACCATCTTCTGCAATGCATCATATAGTGCTGACTTGAAAGGTAAGGGTGCTGCTACCGGCACTTTCGTACTTCTCTTACCAGGATTCAACATCATACCATGTCCGGCATTCCCATAGTATTCCATATAGTCCTCACTACAATCCCACATCTCCACCGCCGGAGTTCGTATGGTTTCACCGACAAGATGTTGTTGCCACACAGTGAAAAAATCCATAGCCCAAGGGTAGTCTGGCGGGACATAGGTCGACGGTTTCTTCCCTTTTGCAGCGGTTCTCAATTTCAACGTGCTCGGGATAGTCTGTACGTAACCAAACTGACGAAGCACTCTATCTGGGATGTGAGGCTCCTCAATTTCATGACAAAACATCGGACATCTAAATAGTGCAACTGGTTGCATAGGACGAGTGCTATTTCGCAGATCCTTATATGGATGCCAAATAATCTACAATATGTAGGATCGTTGAGCACCTCTAGAGGGGGGGTGAATAAAGTGCGTGTGTGCAGCGGAATATAATCACCAATTAAAAAATTAAACAATGGCAGATATGTAAGAGACAATAAATAAAGATAGAGAATTCAAACTCAGTGACACAGCGATGTATACTGGTATCCCTCTGAGAGGACTAATCCAGTCTCGAGTACTCTTGCTCGATGTTAATCCACTATGGCACAAGCTTTAACTGAGAGCTTGCAATCTCTTACAACACCGTGCTTGGTGACAAGCGCACGACCAGCTTCACAACACCGTACTTGGTGACGAGCGCACGATCAGCTCCACAATAGAAAAGTTGTTGAAACTTGAACGACCTCTTTACAACTCTTGAGTAACCAAAAGACTCTAAATCAACTCAGATAGTACTGGCTTTTGGCTAAGAGATGTGTAGGTGAGATTTGAAAATCTTAGATCGTTTTGAAAACACTTGAGTAGTAGAGAAGAGAAGATGAAGAATGAATTGATGATTTGAAACGAAAAGTTCTTCTCTATTTATAGGTGTTTTCACCAACCGAACTCGGGCAGAACTCGGGCAGAGTTCGGGTGCAAATATCTCGCAAAGAGACGTTGCTCGCTGATTTGGAGGCAACAGAAGTTTGAATACAAACTTGACCGAACTCGGTCAGAGTTCGGACCGAACTCGGTCAGAGTTCGGACCGAACTCGGGCCGAACTCGGCTTGGAGTTCTGTCAGGAGATATTTGAAATTCTTTTGCAAAAACAGTTTTCAAACATGTTTTTGGTTATTTGTAAAATCATTTGAAAAGACTATTTTCGAAATATGTTTTTAAAATATTTGTAAACGAAAATACGAATGGTAAAAGTAGGCTTTTGAAATAAGGACAGTTTTAACCCTAAGCCAGTATTACCAAAATTGATTTTATAAAGTAATTCCTAGACTCAATAAAATATAAAATACAGAATAAAAATGAGAACTGAGTCTTCAGAAGATTTGATGATGTTGACGCTTTGATTGATGTGGTACATCGTCCGTTGAATATGATTTCATGAATCCTGAAATGATTAGCAGCATTTTCTATATTTTGTGTATTGACTAAAGTGTCTGTTGATTATCGAAATCGGGTGTGACCATGGAATGGGCCAACACAACATGCATTCATTACTTAAGGAGTTACTAATTAATGTGGAATACTAGAGTGGTAAGTAAATGCTAGTTCAAGTTACTATTGTTTCACCTCCTTTGCCCTCAGATCTTCTAGAGCAACACGTAGGGTAGCCAACGTATGTGGATGTCTGGTATCTATCTTAGCCGGCCTCCACCTACACATCCTGGGCATCTACTCATCATAATTTCGATTAAGAGTAGCCCTATTAAGCGTCGAAAAATGCTCATATATCCACGCCTGAAAATGTAAAATATAACAATGTTATCGTTATCGACATAATTTTATACAATTCTATAGACACAGTATGCTAGGGTTTGCTTACATAGAGCAGTATTTGACAACCAGCTATTGTCTTCGACTCGACTCGAGATGCAGCACCTAGTTCGCGGTAGAGGTGTGCTAGTATACCACTTCCGAATGATATTTCATCCACAGCGTTCAAGTTCGTAAAATTGTTTAGATATTTTGCATGTATCGCTGTCCCGGACTTGTCTATAATGTCGACGGCTCCTAGGATGAACTGCATGTATCCACGGGCCACGAAGTCGTCATTACCATTGTTGTCGTCGGCGTCGTCGGCGTCATCATTGAAAGTATTCCTCAAAAAACTTAAAGGAACTCCATAAGACTTCTTAAATTCCGGGATTGTGACAAAAGTCTTGGACTCGACACCGAGACAATTGGCAACCAAATCCACCATCTCATCATACAGGTCGAAGTCGCCCACGGAATAGTCCATCGACATTTGACGACCATCAACTCTAAGCCCTAAAATGTGGTGGACATCATCGAGGGTGATTGTCAACTCTCCGTCTGCGAGATGGAAGCTGTTAGTTTCTGGATGCCAGCGCTCCACAAATGCAGAAATCATTGCGTGGTCCAATATCTGATACGAGTATTTTGCCAAATATTGCAATCCGGTGGGGGTGATTTTTTCCTTCACACTCTCTTTCAACTCATCAAATCCCCATGTACTACACATCTTCGCATGGTTTATTACCCTCAAAAGGCGCGAGATTTTCTGCAAATAAAAAAACAAAGATCCAATATTACATATATCTATTATTTCGAATAGTTAATCTATATAAAAGGTAAGTAACTTACCGGATCCTTCCATATTTTATAACAAATGTGGTTCTCGATTGACTTCAAAATTGAGCAACCAACTGGGCCCGCATCTTCCTCTTCCTCGGCTACTTGAGAAGGACCCGATCCAACGTCATCTCTCATTCGGGCAATGGGTACATCATCATCATCGGAGGAATCTTCACGATGAGTCGTCGCCGCTTTCGTCGAACGCCTTGCAACACGTTTCGTTCCACGTGTTCTTGTTTCTGAGGCTGGTTCGAGTTCTCTGATTGATAGCCCTTTCTCGACATTTCTACCAGCTTCACGCGCCTTACGATTCGATGCGGTAGGACATTTTCTTTCGGGCCTGGCCTCAACATCCTTCTCCTTTGTCTTTTTTTTATGACTATTATTGAATATTAATTACATATTAAAATGTAAGGGATGCCCACAGATGTTGCTGTTCCACTAGTGCAAACATTTGGCTGCCCAATATTCTACCAGTCCTCAGTGTATAATGGACTGCCAATTTGAATGGGCAGCCCTGGCTCAGGACATGTGTAACTAAAGACTGCCCACATTTCTGGCAGTCCAAGATGCAGTTAGGACTGCCAGAAAAGAGGACAGTCATAACTCACATCATGTGTAAGAATGGACTGCCCACTTTTTTGGCAGTCCTAACTTTATGTTGGACTGCCAAAAATTTGGGCAGTCCATTATCACACATGTTATGCTAATGGACTGCTCATTATCCTGGCAGTCCAACATAGAATCAGGACTGCCAAAAAAGTGGGCAGTCTATTGTTCCACATGTTATGCCAAATGGACTGCTCATTTTTCTGGCAGTCCAACATACAGTCAGGACTGCCAGAAGAATTGGCAGTCCTTCGCTACACATGTTATGCCAATGGACTGCTCATTCTTCTGGCAGTCCAACATACAGTCAGGACTGCCAGAAGACTGGGCAGTCCTGGCCGACGCCAAATTTTGGCAAACACGTTTGCTACGGTCCGAATATAGTTTCATTCACATTACAATAATTGCAATGGAAATAACGAATGTAATTGATCCTTCAATTGTCTCAGATAATTTCTACGATTTTCGAAAGAAATGGAGGAAGATTTTGCACCTTATTTGCGAGGAAGGTTTCGGGGCCATCGTTCTCCTTGGAAGAGAGAAGAGGACGTGGGGAAGAAGAGGAAGATGATGAAGCTGCTCGCCGAGTGGTGGAGAATGGAGTCAGTGTTAGGGCTTAGGAGGAAGAAGAAGAGGAAAGTTAGGGTTCTTGAGGAAGAAGAGGGAAGTTTGTGTTCGCGGGGGGGGGGGGGGGGGGGGGGGGGAGGGAGGGCGGGATTACTTGGGACAGCCCTCTATCAAATAAATGGGCTGTCCTGAGTAAAACCAAAAAAAAATTGGGCTAGCCCCAATTCGGGCTACCCTGATAAAAAGGGCAGTGCCTTTATAAAAAGCATAATTAAAATGGGTGCAATGCAGTTCTATATAGACTAGTATAGGTTAAGTTAAATTTAAGGGAAAATTTATGAAATGCCCAAAAATTTAAAAAGTTTTATGAAAAACCCACCCCAAAATAAACTTTCATCGCGTGCCCAGCATTAACTTAAAAATTAAAAAAAGGGCACGGCATGACCCTTTTGCCCTTCTAATTTATTAAGAATATCAACAAACCCAGCAAGTTTTATGAAAAACGGTTCGATTCCAGACTCTTCAAAAAAGTGTCTCTATCGCTCCCTCCTCTTCCATACTCTGTTCTGTTGCGATTTTAGGTCATCTCCTCCAAAAATCTTAGAAATTTCTTACAAAAAATTGCCAGCGAATCTCCATCACAATGTCGCAATCATCAGCAATGGAAGTAGACCAAGTTAGAGAAGAAGGAGAAGAAGTAGTTGGAAAACAACAGAAAGGAGGGAAGAAAGTTAAGAGGGTTGCTCGTAGACGAACCGCTCAAAAAGAAAAAGAAGTGCAAGAACCAGTAGAAGAACAAGAACACGGAGAACAACAAGAACAAGATCAAGAACAACAAGAAGCAGTAGCAGGGGGAGAAGAAGAAGATGAAGAAGAAGGGAAGAAAAAAGGTAAAACTTTGAGTCTTGTTCATTCTCCGTTTATATTGACGCGGCAAATGAAAATGATCATTCTCCGTCTATAAAATACACGGAGGATGCCCTTTCTGTGTCATTTGAACTAGAAATGGTCATTCTCCGTCTATTTTGAGACGGAGAATGGAATTCTCCGTGTTTAAACACACGGAGAATGTTCATTTCTGTGTTTTTGACCTAAAGAACGATCATTCTCCGCCTAATATGAGACGGAGAATGACATTCTCCGTCTGTAAAATAGACGGAGAATGAACTTTCTTCTTGCATTAACCTAGAGAAATGAACATTATCCGTCTCACTGACACGGAGAATGTCATTCTCCGTCTATTTTATAACGGAGAATGACGTTCTCTGTCTATTTTGACGCGGAGAATGGCATTCTCCTTGTAATTTGACCTAGAAAATGAGCATTCTCCGTCTTACTGACGCGGAGAATGCCATTCTCCAGGTCAAAAGAGACGGAGAATGCCATTCCCCGTGTTAAAACAAAACGGAGAATGACATTCTCCGCCTAATATGAGACGGAGAATGGCATTCTCCGCCTTACTTAGACGGAGAATGCTCATTCTCCGGGACAAAATAAAGGGAGAATGTCATTCTCCTTGTATTTTGACCTAGAGAATGAGCATTCTCCGTCTTACTGACGCGGAGAATGAGCATTCTCCGTCTTGCTAACGCGGAGAATGGCATTCTCCGTATTAAAACACGCGGAGAATGGCATTCTCCTTGTAATTTGACCTAGAGAATGAGCATTCTCCGTCTTACTGACGCGGAGAATGGCATTCTCCGGGTCAAAAGAGACGGAGAATGCCATTCCCCGTGTTAAAACAAAACGGAGAATGACATTCTCCGTCTATTTTGAGACGGAGAATGGCATTCTCCGTCTATTTTTAAACGGAGAATGGCATTCTCCCCTTTATTTTGATCTAAAGAATGAGCATTCTCCGCCTAATATGAGACGGAGAATGGCATTCTCCGCCTTACTTAGACGGAGAATGCTCATTCTCCGGGACAAAATAAAGGGAGAATGTCATTCTCCTTGTATTTTGACCTAGAGAATGAGCATTCTCCGTCTTACTGACGCGGAGAATGGCATTCTCCGTTTTAAAACACGCGGAGAATGCCATTCCCCGTGTTAATACAAAACGGAGAATGCCATTCTCCGTGTCAAAATAGACGGAGAATGATATTCTTCGTCTATTTTGACACGGAGAATGGCATTCTCCGTCTAATATTAGACGGAGAATGGCTTTCTCTTTATTATAATAAAGAAGAATGTTGACGTAAACCTAATTGTTGTTGTTTTTAGGGAAAAAAACTGTCAGGAACAGAGACGAAAGACTTTTCCGTGCAACATTCACCCCAGTACTCTCTCTCATGGATGAGGTGAAGGAAAAGTTTCGCCATTTGCCTGAAGCAGTTGTCGAAAGCTTGAAGAATGTAGGATTCTACGACTTCGTAGATGTATTCTACAGAAATAAGGTGAAAAAATCAGAACTATCTAAAGTCACCCAAGGTCTGGAGAAGTTGATGGGGACTTATTTGGAAGAAGATGGAATTGGATATTTCCAATTGAGCAGCAGTGTCAAAGTAGCACCAACTGCTGATGAGATGGCAACCATTTTCGGTCTGCCAATGAATGATGACACTGAAGTTGATGATAAGTATTTGAAGATCATCACTGAGAAGCAGAAGACCCCCCCACCAGCAGACTCATTCAGCATGTGTACAAAACACTTCACAAGATTGCTGAAAAATTCCAAGGGCAAAGGTGCTGAAGTCTCAAACGCTGAAGTTAGGAAAAGGATATTAGAGCTGCTGGGGGGCGAAAATGCAAGTCCCGATGAGGTGGCCAAGTTAATAGTATTCAACTTGTGCCAAACAGCATTCTTCACCAGAATGGGGGGGTCGAACTTGCCATACAAGTTCTTCGCTCTGGTGGAGAGCACAGATGTTATAAAAAGCATCTGTTGGCCTCGGATTATACTGGGGTACGTTATGGACAGCATAAAGAGGGCTGTCACAAAATCTGAAGATGGTGATGTTGATATATCGTACAAGAAGATTGAAGGTTGTACGATATACTTCTTGTATTGGTTTGCAGAGCACAGTCGACTGGTAGAAAGGAAGTGCAAACCAACAGTCGCATCTCCGAGATTCTGCACATGGGATGGGAATAAAATCTCAATATTCCTAAAAAATGAATATCAAGGTGCTAAAATGGATTCAGATTTGATATTCAAGGATATTGTTGCATTGAATGTTGATGAACTTGAAGAAGTCCCAGCAGAGCAGCAATATGTAGAAGGTGGAGACAATTTTGTTGATGAAGAAGAAGCTCAAGCTGAAGCTCAAGCACCAGCACCCTCTACAGCTGACAATGTAGATATGTTGCGTGTCTTGCAGGAGAAATCTCAGCTTATCGCTGAGAATGAGCAACTCCAGGAAAGAGCCCAGCAACTAGCGGCAGATGTAGCCCAACAACGTGCTGTGGGGCTCGTTGCTGATGGCTTGGAGAAGGAGTTAGACTCTTTAAGGAACGAGAAATCGCTCCTTATTGATGATAACAAGAAACTCCTTAAGCGAGTTGAGGAACTGGAGGCACAGGGGTCGGAACTAGACTCCCTGAGAAAGCAGAAGTCTGAGCTTACTGCTGATAATGAGAAGCTTCGTCAACATGTTGAGGAGCTACTTCTAAAAGGTAAGATTTTATATTTTTTGTCTATTTTAATCTGTAATTACATGTATCTAACAAGGAGAATGAGCATTCTCCGTCTTACTGACGCGGAGAATGGCATTCTCCGGGTCAAAAGAGACGGAGAATGCCATTCCCCGTGTTAAAACAAAACGGAGAATGACATTCTCCGTCTATTTTGAGACGGAGAATGGCATTCTCCGTCTATTTTAAAACGGAGAATGGCATTCTCCCCTTTATTTTGATCTAAAGAATGAGCATTCTCCGCCTAATATGAGACGGAGAATGGCATTCTCCGCCTTACTTAGACGGAGAATGCTCATTCTCCGGGACAAAATAAAGGTAGAATGTCATTCTCCTTGTATTTTGACCTAGAGAATGAGCATTCTCCGTCTTTCTAAAGCGGAGAATGGCATTCTCCGTTTTAAAACACGCGGAGAATGCCATTCCCCGTGTTAATACAAAACGGAGAATGACATTTTCTGTATTTTGACATAGAAATGATCATTCTCCGTATGTTTTAACACGGAGAATGACATTCTCCGTCTAATATTAGACGGAGAATGTCATTCTCCGTCTAAATTGACACGGAGAATGTCATTCTCCGTCTATTTGGAAACGGAGAATGACATTCTCCGTCTATTTTGACACGGAGAATGTCATTCTCCGTCTATTTTGAAACGGAGAATGTCATTCTCCGTCTAAATTGACACGGAGAATGACATTATTTTTAAAAAGAAGATTATATAATATTGACATCATACCTCTTGTTCTTGTTTGTTTTTATATCAGTGAAAATGACAGAGGATCTGAAAAAAGAGAATGAAAAGCTAACTAATGATAATAATAGACTTCTAGAGGAAGTTGCCTCGTTGAATGACGAAGTCAAGAATAAGAACGATACAATCGTTAACCTTGAAGCAATGGCTAGAGCATTGGAAAGAGGGGATACTCAAGCAGTTCCCCAGAAGCATTACACAAGATCAAATGTACCTGCTGCAGATGAGGATGATTTTGCTACATTGCAAAAGAAGAAAATATCCGATGCTACAACAAGTAAGAAGGCAGGTCCTGGTCGGAAAAGAAAAGCTGCTACTAGTCCCAGTAAGAATGTAGCTCCTGCTGGGAAAAAAAAAGCTCCTTCCAGCCCCAAGAAGGTCGACAATAAAAAGGAGATGTCAGCTCCTGAAGAACTTGAGGAAGAATCTCCTCAAACAGCAAAGCTTGTTAGAGATGGGAAAATGCTGATGCAATGTCCGAAGCTCAGACTTTGGAACGTTGCAGACGATGAGCTGAAGCAAGTATACAGGAGCATCGTATACACAAGAAGGATGTCTCCAACGTAAGTATTCTAAACTTGAACCAATTTCTGTTTAGAATACTTATGTATATATGTACTTTCCAAGTGCAATGATCATTCTCTATTGGAGTTATTTTTTATGCAATTTTATCATTAGCCTATATTATTATCATAATCGAAACTAAATTTATGTGCAGTGATTATGTATATATGTACTTTCCAAGTGCTCCAGAAGAGTGTAAAATAAGAAGAAGAAATAATGATGTCAGCATGTTGTTAAGTGCTAAAGATTTTCAAGACATTATAAATGAGGCGGATATAGAAGCCGGTGTTATGAACTACCTAATAAAGCTTATGAACGACGTTCAAGCCGAATTAAGGCAGAACATTCAGTCAAGCTCGCAGGGTGCACAATGTAAATGGTTTGCAATCATGATGCCCCATTCATTGGTAAGAATCGAAACTGAAAAATAAATATTAATGTGTACAGCTACTAATAGTGTTGTAAAAAACTAACTCATGTTATTATTTTATTTTTTTTTCTTCTGGAAAACAGGGTACTGCCAAGATTATCGATAAAGAAAATCCAACAGAAGGAGCAGTGTACAATTTCAAAGTTGATATAGAAGATTTTATAATGGAGCTGGAAGATGACATTGAATGGCTATTCGTGCCACTCTTCCGCGAGGAGAATAAACACTATACGCTGCTGGCATTCAACTTCAGCTCCTATGTTTGGACGCACTACAACTCATTGCGGAAAAACACGGGCGCTAAGGGAATCGAGGATGCAGTATACATGAAGAATAAAATTGAGCCAATTATAATAAAGAAGATTGCATTGATGAGTAATAAAAGCCCAGCAATCTCGGAATATGAAACAACAGAGCTCAAGGTTTGCAAAGAATGTCCACAGCAACAAACACCCAGCTGCCTTCTGTATGTTTCATATTATATTGAAAAGTTGTCGAGATATCCATTTGATTTACGGAAGAAAACAAACAAACAAGTTCACAATACTATTGTAAATAGAAGGCTAGATTTGGCTAAGGCTTTGCTTATGAGTAAATGTGCAATTCATTTTGTAAAATGACAATGTAAATTGGCTAACAAATTCAATGTATATATTCTGTTTGTCAGGTTTCTTTTGTAATGTATTTGTTTTCCTTTGTATTGAAATTCAATTTTACGACTAATTTACATTGTTCTATATATGTAAATCTGTTTTGTTAAAGTTCTGTTGTTTGATTCAAACCTATAATGTCATTATCTGTGTTAATACAAACCTATAATGTGTGCATTTGGAACTTAGAATGGCCATTCTCCGTTTCGTATGAGACGGAGAATGGCATTCTCCGGGTCAATAGAGACGGAGAATGCCATTCTCTTTGTATTTTGACCTAGAGAATGAGCATTCTCCGTCTTACTGACGCGGAGAATGGCATTCTCCGTTTTAAAACACGCGGAGAATGGTTATTCTCCTTCTATTTTGACTTATAAATGGCCATTCTCCGTCTTAGGGACGCGGAGAATGCCATTCTCCGTTTCGTATGAGACGGAGAATGTCATTCTCCGGGTCAAAAGAGACGGAGAATGCCATTCTCCTTGTATTTTGACCTAGAGAATGAGCATTCTCCGTCTGACTGACGCGGATAATGGCATTCTCCGTTTTAAAACACGCGGAGAATGATTATTCTCCTTGTATTTTTGACCTAGTAAGGAACATTCTCCGTCTTAGGGACGCGGAGAATGCCATTCTCCGTTTCGTATGAGACGGAGAATGTCATTCTCCGGGTCAAAAGAGAAGGAGAATGCCATTCTCCTTGTATTTTGACCTAGAGAATGAGCATTCTCCGTCTTACTTATGCGGATACAACGCAATGGGCGAATGGACACATACAACAAGTGATCGCATAGGAAGTGGCCCGTGCCTATAAATAGGCCCTGGAGGAGAGAGAAATTTCATTATTCCCTTCTTTTTCAGTTTTTCAGAAAACTCTTCGTCTTTTTTCTTTAATAACCATGTCTCCAAAGGTCGCCAAGAGATCCGCGAAGGGCAAGGGGGCTGCGCCGAGTGACTCTCCTCCTGCGGCAGTGTCCTCGGCAGTGGTGAAGGAGGAGATGCTGCCTTCTCTCATCAAACAAGGGTCACCGTTCGTTAAGGAGGAGGTGATACAAAAAATTGAAGTAAAAGAAGAATTGTCGATGATCGGGGAAGGAATTACTCCCAAGATTGAAGCTGCTGTGAAAGAGGAGCCCAAGTCTGAGGGTAGTAGCACTGGAAGTTCTGACCATCCAGCCCCGGCCGACGACCTTGATCAATTACATCCTACATATGCGAAATGGTTGAGGGAATGGTATATCCCTCGACACAGATAGGGTCCGCGGGTTTTCATAAATTTCCGTATTTTGTATTGGTATTTCTATCTGTCTTCAGGTTTATGTTTCACTCCTTTTGGACATCAAATGTAATCCTCTACTTCTTGCCCTGATGAAGATATGAAGAACCTTTTGTTTTGCTCATGAGATGTAGTCCTGTGAATGTAACTGAAGCGGAATGTCATTCTCCGTGTCAAAATAGACGGATAATTCCATTCTCCGTCTTAAAATACACGGAGAATTACATTATCTTTGTATTTTGACTTATAAATAACCATTCTCCGTGTATATAAAACGGAGAATGGCATTCTCCGTCTTACTGACGCGGAGAATGGCATTCTCCGTTTTAAAACACGCGGAGAATGGTTATTCTTTGTATTTTTGACCTAGAAAGGAACATTGTCCGTCTTAGGGACGCGGAGAATGCCATTCTCCGTGTCCAAATAGACGGAGAATGGCATTCTCCGGGTCAAAAGAGACGGAGAATGCCATTCTGCTTGTATTTTGACCTAGAGAATGAGCATTCTCCGTCTTACTGACGCGGAGAATGGCATTCTCCGTTTTAAAACACGCGGAGAATGATTATTCTTTGTATTTTTGACCTAGAAAGGAACATTGTCTGTCTTAGGGACGCGGAGAATGCAATTCTCCGTTTCGTATGAGACGGAGAATGTCATTCTCCGGGTCAAAAAGACGGAGAATGCCATTCTCTTTGTATTTTGAACTAGAGAATGAGCATTCTCCGTCTTACTGACGCGGAGAATGGCATTCTCCGTTTTAAAACACGCGGATAATGGTTATTCTTTGTATTTTTGACCTAGAAAGGAACATTGTCCGTCTTAGGGACGCGGAGAATGCAATTCTCCGTGTCCAAATAGACGGAGAATGTCATTCTCCGGGTCAAAAGAGACGGAGAATGCCATTCTGCTTGTATTTTGACCTAGAGAATGAGCATTCTCCGTCTTACTGACGCGGAGAATGGCATTCTCCGTTTTAAAACACGCGGAGAATGATTATTCTCCTATTTTTGACTTATAAATGGCCATTCTCCGTGTATCTAAAACGGAGAATGATTATTCTCCGTGTTAAAACACACGGAGAATGGTCATTCAATACATTATAAAGTCAGAGAGTATAAAGGAGAATAAGTTCTTATGCTGATATGCAGAATTCAAACTATTACCATTGATATCAAAAAATGTAAGATATGTATTCAAAAAACAATTTCCAGTTATATAAAAGAAGGAATATATTTGTATGTATTAACGAGGGGGCGCTGCCCCCTCGACCACCGTAGCAGCACGTGGAGGCAGAGGACAAGTGCTGCGATTGTGATTGCATAATTCAAAACAATTCTGGCACCTTATCTTTCTCTTCTCTTTTCCCTTGTTCTCATATTTGCTCTTGTAACGGTCCACTTTTGGTCGTCCAGGACCACGTTTCGGAACAGGGGGTAGAACAACATCAGTGGGATTATTTTCAAACTGTTTTTCGCAATCTGGAACAGGACGAATAGCACATGAATATAACTTCCGGTAATAATCTGATGTCCAATACTGCTCCACAAAGTCGTAAACAGATTTATCTGAACCAACTCTGATGCATTGTATTGCATGGCTGCATGGGAATCCATATACCTTCCATCTACGACAACTACAATGACAATCAAGAAGATTCACCATGTGGGAGGAAGTATCTGCGATCACCTCAAATTCGAAATCACCGGACCGATATACCCTATAACACATGCCATCATCTGTAAGCTGCTTCAGCATATCCTCAGCGTATGGAGTCAATTTGCTATTCAAACCAATTGCATCCTTGTGGCGATCCGAAATCATCTTCATCATCTTCACACGGATGACATTTACAATTGCTGAAATAGGCAATTTCTTCTCAGCCTTTATCCATGCATTGAATGACTCTGCACAACTAGAAGCAACCTCACCGTATCTACATCCCGGGAAGAATGCGTTTGACCAGTGTTCAGGTTTTTGTTTATTCATCCAATTCACAACATGACCACAATTCAGATCATAAATCTTCTTGATTGCTTGTCTATACCCACCTTTATACAGAAAAACAAATAAGTAATAAAGAATTAGGTCAATTCACAAAATTATGAAAAAATAAGTGCATTCTCATAAGGATAATAGTCATTCTCCGTTCAAAAGCTAACGGAGAATGATATTCTCCGTTCTATGCAAGACGGAGAATACCATTCTCCGTTCAAAAGCTAACGGAGAATGCTATTCTCCGTTCTATGTTGGACGGAGAATGGTCATTCTCCGTGTGATTGAAACGGAGAATGACTATTCTCCGTCTTAATGACACGGAGAATGGTCATTCTCCTTGTTAAATTAATGGTAAATGCATTAAAAATGTGCATATATCTGTCTCATTAACACACCTGGAGTTAGAGCATATACTGCTTGCCTCCAAGCTTCAAGTACATGCGGATACAATCTTTCATTTCCTTTCTCTTTCATCGGTATGTTATTCTTCATGTGATAATAGCAATAGCTATGGTAATCATTAGGAAACACTTTAGGGACTTCAGAAACTAGACCAGTGCCTTGATCCGAAAGAAAAACAATACGCCTACTACATCCAACAACATTCTTTAGATTTCTAAGGAACCATTCCCAATTATCGCCATCTTCGCCTGAGACTATACCGTATGCAATAGGGTAGAACTGTTGGTTACCATTCTTCGCTGTAGCAGACATCAAACATCCTCTAAACCTACCTGTAAGGAAAGTAGCATCCAAATATAGCATTGGACGACAATATTGAAAGCCTTCTACGCAAGCCCCATATGAAAGAAAAAGCCGCTCAAACCTCATTGATGAATCATCTTTCTGAAAGTCGATAACGGAACCATTATTGGTTTCCTTTACCTTGTTGACATACCAACACAAGTCACTGTAAGATCTAACATCATCTCCGTACATTTCCTGGTGCACCAGCCTAATGCCATGGTATGCCTGCCCGTAGGTAACAGATAAGCCGTAGTCGACCTTGAAATCATCGACAACAGATTTTGCTGACTTTTTAGGATGCATCCGAACAATGTCACTAACCAAACTTTTCACAAACTTTGCTGGAACAACCTGATTACCTTTATCCATATAGCCAGCTCCACAATTATGTTCTCCCACATACCTCTTCACCTCAAAAATTTGATTATCTTTCGAAATAGATATAGCATGGAAGCTCCACAAACAAGCATGTGTCTTGTAATTCTTGCAGCAAACAGTATACCTCCCCGGCTCAGATTTCAAAATGTGAAATGGATGACGAGATTCAAAACATACCTTTCTAACAGCATTCCTAACTTCTTCAACACCATTTAGAAAAATCTGACCAACACCAGTAATTGATCCAGGCCACATATCCGATTTCCTCTTCTTCACTGTCTCAGTTGAGCCCTCATAAAATTGTACTACTCGTTTGTCCTTTACAGTAGGAGAAGATCTACTCAAAGAACTAGAGGAGGAAGACGAAGGTCCCATGTGAAAGCTTTGACAAGGAAAAGATGTTGATGAAGAACATTGAGAGTATATTTGCTCCACAAATAGATCAAAACTCACATCATGAGTACCGTTAAAACCACCAACCAATGAGCGAAGCCAAAAATCACTTTCAACATACAGTTCAGTCCCATCAGAGTGCAAAAACCTGAAACGGAAGGAAAGTGGATCCAAAGAAGTCCATCGATCGCACACTTTATTCTTTAAAAAATCCACGGTACTTTCATGTGTGACACGGCAGGAAACTATGTCTCCCTTGAAACAAATGTTAACTAAACAACTTGATTTCATATCTTCCCCCCTGATAACATAAAAACATAAGAGGCCACAAATAGAACAATAAAATTCTCATCTAATAATGATTATTCTCCGTCTAAAAATAACGGAGAATAAATATCATCAGTTGGAACTAACTTATAATGATCATTCTCCGTCTAAAGTAAAACGGAGAATGTCATTCTCCGTCCAAATTAAGACGGAGAATGTCATTCTCCGTCCTAACTAAGACGGATAATGTCATTCTCCGTTCAAATTAAAACGGAGAATGTCATTCTCCGTCCTAATTAAGACGGAGAATGGCATTCTCCGTCCTAAAAACAAAACGGTTAATGATCTTTATAAGAAGTAATTGTCATTCTCCTTTAAAATATAACGGAGAATGCTATTCGCATAAAATAACAAGATTAAATATCTCACTAACATTTTCTAAGTTAATAATCTTCATAACAAAATCAAATTCAGCATAAATTATGAGATATACGAAGCTGATGGATGAATTTCTACAGATCTGAACTCTCACCTTGTTTTAAGATCTATAAAAAGACGGAGAAGAAGATCTTCTATCCACAATTGACCTAATCGCCGGAAACCACGAAGATGATGTTGATGATGATGATGATCGATGATGATGAAGGATGATCGACGTTCGACTGACGAAAACCACAGTGAACTACGAACGATTCTGCGATCTCTAATAAAGATTATATCAATGGATTTCAAATTTCTCGTGAAGAAGAAGAAGAATACGAATTTCTCAATCCAAATCTGAGTTTGCGAATTCATAATTATATATAGATGTCCAAATTTACGCGAAGGGGTATTTTTGGAATTATGATAATGGCAAATTTTGTAAATACATAGCAACTAGAGAGAATCTTGAAATATTTAACGTGTAAAAACTTAATTCTGGGCATTTCATAAAAATAATCCAGCGGGTGGGCATTTCATAAAAGTCCACTCCGAAATTGGGCTTCTCAGCAATTTCCAGTAAATTTAAGGGGACATTAAAATTGAACTTTGACTTTTCTTTCCTCGTTTTTGTTAAAACCATATAAAAACTTACCAACTTCTAGCTCCAGGAAAAATGGAAACCTGTCCTGTAAATGTTAATTTATGCAAATAACCCCAGCCAGAAATCTATTCCAGATCGAACTGTTAGGAATAGGAAACTCCAGCTTTTAGCGGTTAACGCACCCCGTCGTCTTCTCCGCCAACAATCCCGCCCAAAATTAGGGTTAGGGTTTCAAAAATCTCCATTCCTCCTGCTCCCGATTTCGTACATGACGGACGTGCTCTCTCTGATCCCGGCGGGGGTTCTCCGGAACCTCTCCGACAAGCTTTACGAGAAGCGGAAGAACGCCGCCCTCGAGGTCTCTCACTGTCGCGATCGGTTCTTTATCAATGTCGAAGCCTTCGTTTGATCTCTCTCTTTTTTTTTTGGTTTGGTACAGATCGAAGGGGTCGTCAAACAACTCTCCGTCGCCAACGAGCGCGAGAAGATCGACGCGATCATCGGGTTTCTGATAGAGTGCACGTACTCGCCGCAGGCGAATCAGCGGAAGGTTTGTTCCTGATTGGGAGTTTCCGTGATTTTTTTTTTTTTGCGGGAAATTTTGATGGTTTTGTGCCTTTTTTTGGTAGGGTGGATTGATTGGGCTCGCGGCCGCGACCGTCGGATTGACTACGCAAGCCACTAAGCATCTTGAGGTTATTAAGTTTTTTTTGTAATCTCTGTTGTTATATTATAGGAAGTTTATGGTTGTCTTGTATTGGAAAGACCTGATGCGAATTTTTTTCCAAAAAAAAATTCTGCTCCTGAAACTTATTACCAAAATATGCAATTTTCATACTTGGAATTGGAAGTCACGCTCTTGAAACACGATGTCCTAATAGAATAACGATCCGGACATGCAATTTCAGAAGGAATGTAGCTTCATAAGTACCACTTTTATGGAATATTTAGGCATCGGATTTAAGGAATCAGGAAAGGAAACTTGTTCCTTTCCTTTGTTTGGTAGCCACAAACTTGGAAAATATTTTTCTGACATGGTATAAAATAGGAGAGAAAATGGTTGCTCTCAGGACCCATAGGATTCATTTTCCCTTATCCTTTTTCCAGCATCTATTATAAAAAAATTATGACAAAAATAGTCTTGAGTTATTGCCTATTTTAACTATTAACAATTCGTTTTCTGTTGGGTATAATCATGTTGGCATCGGATATTATTGGAAGATTGATATATATTTTCTTTCTTTTCCTGCACCAACCAAACACTCGAAGGAAAATCAAATGGTCTTTCTTAAATATTTTTCTTGTTTTATCAAACATAGGAAATAAAATCTGATACCATCTCCGTGGAAAATACAAAAGAATTGATTTCCCTTCCGTGAACCAAATGAGGCATGATAGAATGGGCATGATAGCGTTATACGAAGTTGGAATTTGGAGTAGAATGCATGCTACTCTTGAAATACAGGAAGTGGCTTTAAATGCAAGAAGTCGATTAGGTGGATTACTTGTTAGTGTTTCTGGATGTATTTAATTTTCAGGAAAGCCATGTGTGTTGTTTTGGCATGACAAAGATCTCTTAGAAATTAAGAACATTGAAAATTTGGATCCATGTCCTAGGGATTACAGCTACCAAAATAGTATTTTATAACTGGTTGATATGTGAGATACTTTAAAGGGTTGTAGTTATTAGTAAGCGAAGGAACTACGTATGCAGTCAGGTTGGATACAGCCCGGATACAGCCCGGATACAGCCCGGATACAGGGATTCCCGTATCCATATTTGTTTTTGTGTCATGGGTTTGGATACGACATGTACTTTGCTTGGATGTAAAAAATTGGTATCCATATCTGGCAAACTTTGGTGTATGTAAGAGGAAACAAATATTGATGAAGGATCTACAAATACTTCTTGGATATACCAGTAAACAAATACGGATATAAATCGAATGTAATAGGAAGAAAATACATATAGTTTAGATAGGCATATAAATCAGCTATAGAAGGTGGATTTCACATATAATAGAAATGGGTACATACACAATAGGAAATTACTGATACAACTGCGGAACTTGGAAAACAAGTAGAATATGAATACTGCCACAAATCATGCATACAATATACACATCTAATTAGAAAGTTAGATGGTGGGAGTATTTTGACCATAATTCGTAGTATCGGCTGATGCCAATACATATCAACTGTATATTATCGGTTTTGGACCCACTTGATAACGGCTACTAAGATACAAGACGACACTGGATGATAACGACACTAGGCGTCTTTCTTGTCAATTTGACAGAGAAAAGTTGAACAAAAGGATAGAATTATGAAAAAAATAATGTTAAGACAAAGATTTGGTTGCATCGAAGTTCAATAATGTTACAATGTGTTGATAAGATTACTTATCGACAATGTAACCATTAGCATTTGTCAAAGGTGTATATCGGTAATAAAAGTATATAGCTAAATGTATCAAATAGTTTTCCAACTTTTTATAATATTTTTTTGTCAATTTTTACTTTCCAAAACGAATAACCCGATACTCCGATCCGAAACAACCGAAATTGTCGATACCGATACTTATAGGAAGGATCCTAAATGATTCAACTAGCGATATTGCGTACGTTGATTATGACTTGGAGCACACAATTACTTTAAAGAAGTCAAAACTGTGAACGACCTATAGTACTAGATGTCCTTTTGAGCTGGACATTCTCGAAAGTTGGAATCCTAACCCTCTGAGTCAGGTCTCGAAGAGCCTTTTCTATTCTAGATCTAGTAACCTAAAAGTGGTGAAAGCGGGATTCGATACCAGATGGACTTTTTTGTAGTACAGACGGAGGACTCGTATATCTCTGTAGATATGGAAAAAACAAAAGACCCCCTAATGTCATGGGCTTACCGCTAAACTCGGATGAAGGATAAGACCCCCTAGCCTTCATAAAGAAATTGGCCCATAAGAAGACCGGATATGTCTTGCATCTCATACAACAGAAATCCAAACTCTTCCATCGGTGTGAAGAAGGTGCAAGAATGAGCATTATATAGCTCAAGGATTGCGTAGAAATTGTGCACACTGAGCTCGATACCATGACATGTGACCTTTACCCCTTCCATCAATTGTGAAGCCCATAGTTTAGTACCAAACTCCACTATGCGGGGTATTTTCCGTCTACTCGTTGGAAAGAGTTGGTAAAGGTGTATAGTGTTGTAGAAATTTCTTCGACTACTATGTCAATTTTTATGAACAGTGGAAGCAGTTATATTATCTCTCGTGGACGACCATCGCGGACACTCTCGAAGGAATCATCTTTCTGACGGTACCTGATTTTTGCTACAGATTGTAATTGCACCTTACAGTTATCCTCGAGTTCATTTTTGCGACAGATGGTTGCTACTTGTAAGGTGGATAAAGGGTAGTGGCATTCTATCTCGGAAATGTAGAACGACACCTCATGTACCGAGGGAAGTCATGGTTCCTTACCAATACTGAGTTCATGCTAGGCATCAGAAACATCTATCTCCAAAAATTAAATCTACTTTTAGTACAACATTATTTTTCAAATACAATAAATTGGTTTTTGATCAAGCTGTGAAGGGCATCTTTTCCCACAACAGTTAATAAGTCATGGCATTGTGGTGAACTGTTGTAGTCTAGCACGAAAATTGTTCTATGGAATCGGTAGAAAGATGTTTGTTCCATTTCAGCAAAGTGTCCGTAAGAGTACTGGGAGGAGGTGATATGAAATTGCAGAAGCAAGAAAGAAGTATTAACACGCAAAGATAGTTATTTTTTTGGTTACCAAAATCTATAGTTCGTTGGACCCAGGGCTTGCTTAAACCATGGGGTTGCGAAATCACGTTTCGTTGAGCCTCCTTGTCGTGAGACCACGTTTTGGTGAACCTCATGATCATAAAAACGAGAAGGCCGCATAACCACAGGTTCGCTCAACGGAAGGTTCGCATGACCAGGAGATCGCTGGACCATAAGGTTGCTGAATCCATGGATTATTTGGTTCAGCGAGTTTGGCAGAGCCGATAACACATTGAACCGAGACAAAACCCTAGGATTTTTTGCCCTCAATTTTTGATTTATTGGCGAAGCACAAGTGATCCATAGATGAAGTTTAGGAAATAAGTTCCTCATTGCCGTTCAAAGACAAGGAGATCAGAATCTCAAAAGAAACCTGTCGATCGTAGCGGGTTGATTGGTCGCGACTATTGATGGAGGAAGTTCGATCGCTGGACCTTTGCCTGCTTTGATAACATGAGACTTTCTAGGGGCCTTGGAGCCAGTTGGAGAGGAAAGAGTCGTCAGAGAAAAGAACACTTACTGGAGTTGAAAGAGAAGAACGTCATTGTTCGCACGTGAAGAGAGAGTAGAAACTCTCAATAAGTGTAGAGCAACCTATCTATAGAACGGCTCTGCCGTCTCAAATTCTAAAAGAATATGATAAAAATTGAGGCGACAACAGTCTGAGGGCACATGATCTTAGGAATAGCGTGTGGGTCTCTAGACTGCCAAAAGCTGCGTGACAACCTGACAATATGGAAATCAAGGACTGTGTCCTTTGCACTACAGCTGTTATGAGACACATTGATTGAGCCTAAAACTTCAACGCCATAGGGTCTAGCGACATTTGTGAGATCAGCGCAATATAAAATTCAATGATGTCCTTAGGTTATGCGAATATGGGTTCAACGTTTGTTTGACCTAAAGCATGATAAAGACGAAGACGAGCGCAAATTTTATTCAAAGTATTTCAAATATGTTAATGACTGAACATATCATCGAAAACTTTGAAAATGGTCTTGTTGACAGTTGAACCCATATTAGAAGAAGACTTGCTAAAACTTGCCCTTCGCTAAAGGAAGTCTTTGCTAAGGCTGACAGTTCGATTAAACGCCAATTCGCTCAACCTTAGGTGCTCAACCTTAGGTTCGCTTAACCAGCGGTTAGCACCACCATGAGGTCGCACAAGGGCAACAACTTTCTTAAACTGAACCTCGCTGATACCATGATCCCGCTAGACCAAATGCTTCTTGGGGCTTGGAAGCGTTCAAATCAATAGCATTGCCTCATTTTCATTTAGTGCGCCGTATTTGCATTAATGAGACGGTCAGGCGCCTCTTTAATCAAGGACGTTACGTCCTCCGAGGCAACACCTCGATTAATAAGGACATTACGTCCTTGAATCGGCAACAACCCACATGGGAGCTGCTATGATTAGACAAAGTCTGCAATCAAGGCGGCTAGCCACATTGCATTTGCTCCGTACTCTGTGCTAAAACACATGCCTAGTTGGATGGGTGATTTAGCGCTAAGTTCGCTTTAGCGCAACCTCAACAGCTGTGAGCAGCTGGCAGAAGGCCACATGTCGACCATCCCATATTCTATGCTAAAACGCACGCCTCATTGGCAGTGTACGTAATGGTTGCCCCTGCTAAACCACTTATGACTGTGAATCACAGGTTTCGTTTCTATAACTCAGGCTATAAATAGCCTTGATTTTCAGTACAAAGGAAAGCAATTCAGAATCTTGAGAATCTTGAGAGAGGAGTCTGCCCAACTGTGCATTGAACTTTGAAAGCACTTGTAAGAGACTTTTCTTTAGTTCCCCTTTGCCTCCAGTAGCAACAGATTCGCGTTTGTTCGTCAACAAAGCCAATCGATCATGCACCGATCGAGACTTCACAGGCTACACTCCCTGAAACAAAAATTTTGTAGCGATTCTTTTTGTAAATTGTAAACAAGAATTTTTCTATACAATATAAAAGTTTTCTTTGTGAAGAAATCATTTTCTTTCATTCGGAAACAATTATATTACTAAATCTCCTATCGAATTGAAATTTCTACATGTTTTAATGTTAAAAGGCTAAATCTAAGTAACTAAATAACAAAAACATGTACATAGCATTATAAAAGGGTAGCAAACTAATAATTATAAACTTAGAAGTACAAATAAAAATATTAATTGCAACTTAATACCCTTAACTATCCCAGTTTTTCAACTTGATACCCTAAACTTTGATGAGCATCAACTTAATACCATCAACTATTGAATATATTTAACTTGATACACAAAAATAAAAAGGACAAAGTTGTCCCTCCTTTCCTACCCAACCCCTCTCCCCCCTCCTCGGCTGCACCACCCCCTCCCCCGCCCCCCCCCCCCCCCCCCCCCCCCGCCCCCCCCCCCCCCCCCCCGCCCCCTTTTCCCACCCCCTCCCCCCCCTCTGGCTGCCCCCACTTTACGCCACCCCTTCCCCTTGCCGTTGCCCCACCACCTCCCCCGTCCGCCCCCGACTGCACCACACCCCCCCCTCTCCGAGCGCAGGGGTAATTTGTCTTTATTTTTTTAGGGTATTAAGTTGATGCATATCAAACTTTAGGGTATCATGTTGCAAAGCTAGAATAGTTGAGGGTATCAAGTTAAAATTAAGCCAAACTAATATTAATAATATTGTATGAATATATAAACCTACTCATGAGGGAGAGTGAGGATGAGACTCGTGGCCACGGCTCAATAGAGGAAGGGGAGGATTCCTTGCTTCTCAACAACTCGGGGGGGAGCCTTCTTCGTAGCTCGACAAAGAGTTATGTTTAGGGCTTTTTAGGTTTAAGTTTGGTTAGTGGGTAGGATAAGACCCAACCCGGCCCCAAAACACTTATTCACCTCTAATATCCGATATTTTAATATATCGGACAATATCACCTTATATCATGTCAACCGATATGTCCGATTTCGATCGATATAACGTCCCTTTATTGTCAAAATGATATATACGATATATATGGATGATATATGTCAGTTTAGACTTCAAACCGATAGATCGGCTGATATCGCAGATATCTATAACACTGGTCTGACCGTCTGAGGTGATTTCTAAAAACTTGATCACTTATTTGTGTCTTCTTCTACATCTACATAATCACTTATGTTACAAAACTTTCTTGTTTTGTTCAACTATCAGGAAATTGTACCACCCGTAATCAATTCCTTTCTTGACCAAGACAGCAGAGTTCGGTATTATGCATGCGAAGCGCTGTATAACATAGCGAAGGTGGGTTCAGCCACTTTTTATTTTCTTTACTCTTGGGTATTGTCTTCGCGGTCCATCCTCATGATGCATGATCTCTCTTGTCGATTTTTCTTATAGGTTGTACGAGGTGATTTTATTGTATACTTCAATCCGATATTTGATGCACTATGTAAGCTCTCATCAGACACGGATAACAATGTGCTGAGTGCTACTCATCTGCTTGATCGTTTAATAAAGGTTCAATATTAGTTCAAACATGTCCTGAGAACAGAGTTTACCCTTGTTTTTGTTGTAATCTGAATTTGATCTGTTAACTAGGATATTGTAACTGAGAGTGATCAATTCAGGTGCACTATCTACAATCCTTTATGTTGCCTCTACTTTCTGCTAAATGTGATTTGTTTGGATATAAGATTGATGAGGTGTCTTATTTTCTTGCTTATTTAAAGCATAGAAGAATTTATACCGCTATTGAGAGAGCGCATGAATATACTCAATCCTTATGTACGCCAATTTTTGGTTGGATGGATCACTGTGTTGGATAGTGTTCCAGATATTGATATGCTTGGTTTCCTTCCGGATTTTCTTGATGGTAAGATTGCCTGGACTCTCCCTTAACCGATTATGCATACTCAATCCAAAATAAACTGGTATCTTACACAAATTCAGTCCAATATTGCAGGCCTATTTAATATGTTAAGTGATAATAGCCATGAGATAAGACAACAAGCCGATTCTGCTCTTTCAGAATTTCTCCAAGAAATAAAGAACTCTCCAGTAAGCCTTTATGTTCATTTTTGCATGGCTCTTTTAGGATGTTTCTTCAAATCGGTTGGGAAACTTCTGACGGTAGTTCTCTAAAAGCTACCAGCAGAAGTTGTCCATTCTATTTAATATGTTTTTCAAGTGAAAACATTAGGGCCCGTCATGAATTAAATGTAAAAGCATTTTTACATCTTGTTTAATAGTTTTTCTTACTATATGATCCTTTACAAAGAGTGTAGACTATGGACGGATGGCAGAGATATTGGTTCAGCGGGCAGGTTCTTCTGATGCATTTACCCGTTTGACATCTATCACATGGGTAAGCATAATAACCTCCTTCAGTGCTTAACTAGTTATTCTTGTAACGTAGTACTTTTCTATTACATTCAACTTCATATTCTAAGTAGTTGGAGGTGATGCAATTGAAAATAAGATGAGATAAAACTGAATCAAAAGGTTAGGAGGGTTGATAAAGATATTAGTTAAAGGAGTTGGAGCTAGGGTAGGCCAGAACTAACTTGGGCTAAGGCTGTAAAGAATGATATGTTTTCTGAATGGAAGAAAAAGATTCAGATAGATGGGATAAAGGCTTTGTTGTTGTTTCATGTTTGACCTGGTTCACCAAAAAATTTAAAATAACAAATTTAAATAGGTGGAAGGATGAATCTTTTCAGTTTTCCTTACTATCTAATTTTGTGAAACACAAGATTGTTATGATGCATCTACTCAATTATGCAGATAAATGAGTTTGTGAAACTTGGTGGAGATCAGCTTGTTCCTTATTATGCAGATATTTTAGGAGCTATATTACCCTGCATATCTGACAAAGAAGATAAGATAAGAGTGGTAAATTAGTACCTGATATTTTAGTCTTATAGTATTTTACTCATCTTCTTCATGTTATGTTGTATATGATTTGTTTTATTGGATGTTTTTAATATGCAGGTTGCTCGTGAAACTAATGGTGAGCTTCGAGCCATTCATGCTGATCCTGCTGAGGGATTTGACGTAGGTGCCATTCTCTCCATTGCAAGGAGGTGCATTTTTTGTCACCTGGAAAACATCTAGGTTTAAAATTTACTTGTGCCTCTATATTATGTTGAGTTTCTTCTTGTTCTTCTCATGAGCAACAGGAGGAACCTTACACAAAGTTGTTGTTTAATGTCATGGAATAATTTGTTGAGTCACTGTTAATAAGTAATTAAAATTGTGGTCACTATGGCTTTTATTCCAGACAATTAACTAGTGAATGGGAAGCTACCAGAATTGAAGCGTTGCATTGGATTGCTGTACTTTTGGCCCGGCATCGGAATGAGGTAATTGATCATGTTTTCCTTACTAAAAATCTATTCGTCTTGGGTATGTATGATATGTGCATTACATAAGGTAATGGTCATGTATTCCTTACTAAAAATCTATTTGTCTTGGGTATGAATCGTATGATATGTGCATTACATAAGGTAACTGATCATGTATTCCTTACTAAAAATCTAATCGTCTTGGGTATGATATGTGCATTACATAAGTGGACATTCATTTCATGTTTCTTGGCTGTCATCTTTTTTTGTTTTTGGACAAAGAAGGGCAATTCATGAACTTTTCTAGTTGCATAATCGTATTATATCTTATGGAAGAAAGTATATTCCATATCTTCAGGAATGCAGTCCTTTGTGTCTTGAGGTTGTATTTGTGTTGATTTTCAGATTCCACTTATGTAATTTGTTGTGCATCTGTCTCAGAATAAGGAAAACGGACTCAGTCTAAATTAAAGAGAATTTGTAATGGCAGGGGACATAAAAAAAAAATGTTAGACGGTTTCCAATTTCTAAGGTTTTTTTGGTAATTTGTCTGTATAAGTTTGACTCCTGCGAGAATCCCTCAAACTTTAGTTTACTATTTCCGTCTCATCAACCTTTATTTCATTCTGCACCATCTGCTATATGGAAAGTGAAAAATCTTGTTTTCTGGTTATCCTTTGTCTCGGACTTTGCATTGATATTGTTGTGTGTGTTTTTCCCTAAGTCTTGCTTTTGTTTCTGGAACAGGTTATTTCATACTTGAATGACATCTTTGATTCCCTTCTAGTAGCACTATCAGATCCATCAGATGAGGTATATTCCTTAACCATAGTCTTTAAGTTGCCCTTTTCTTTTTCCCCATATAATAGTGAATTTGATTTACGTTTATATGTAAGCGAATGAAAAGACACGTGGAAATTTTCTGTAATACTTTTATATGAAACAGTTGTCCTGCATTATAACCTATAAGCCACTGTATTCTCTCTCTCCCTCTATATATATACATATATTGTAGGTTTTGATATTCATGCAACCATTATTTCATTTGTAATTTTGTATAACTCGATACCCTTTTTCTGCCAATAACCTTATATGATGAGTGTGACAAAAGTTAGTCAGTTATTATTATGTAGGTGCCTATTTTGTAAATTTATTAAAGCTTGTTTTCAGCAAGGTAGTCAACGGTAGGGGTAAGCATTATTCGGTTTTGGACCGAAAATCCAACCGAACCGAACGGAATAAGAGATTCGATTCCGTTTAAAATTTTTTTTGGTTCAGTTTAGGATTTGAAATTACTAAATTTTCTTATTCGGGTTCGGTCCAAAACCGAAAACCGAAGAAGAAAATTTAGCTTATATATATATATATATATATATATATATATATATATATATATATTGTTACTATATATATTAACAAAAAAAGTGCAAATAAACCAAAAACTGAACTGATTTAATTCGGTTCGGTTTGATTCGGTTATGGGCCATTTCGGTTTGGTTTCAGTTTTGCTTATTCTGTTTCGGTCCAATTCGGTTTTCGGTTATTCGGTTCGGTTGGAACCGAATTAAACGAATGCTCACCCCTAGTAAAAGGCGCAAGGTGTACTCGAGACGCAAATAGTCTATAACGTCCGAGACGCGTGTCCGAACGAAGCGAGGCGCAAATAAGATATACATAAATAAATTAGTAATGTAAGAAATAAAACCAAATAACATATTAAAACCAATAAAAATTTGTTAAAACATAACCAAGTGAACTAGCAGAGTAGCAATATCAATTAACAGAAATAACAAGAGTTTTTATTCTCCCTACCATGCTTTTAGTAAATTTTATTTTTTCGAGTTCAACTGTAACCAACTTTGGAAGGCTACCTCCCTCATACTTGTATGAGATAAGGGCAATCTCTCTGTCTCAATTTCTTTTAATAAAAAAACCATAATGCGCGCCTGGACCCGCCTTTTCTTGGTTGCGCCTTGCTGATGTCTTGGGTGCGTCCGAAGAAAGATGACTCGCCTAATGAGATGCGAGGCACAATTATTGCGCCTTTCTGTGAGGCGCGCCTTTGAATATCATGGTTTTCAATGATTCTGTATCTTATAAATGTATTTCTGTTTGAGTTTCTCGCCTTTTTTTGTTTTGTTTTCAAACGTTGTTAAGTTTGTATACAATTACCCCCTTGAGCCTTTCCTCGTACCGATCCATCCACATGTTCACTCATCCAAGAACATGTAGAGATTGTCTTCTTCTCTATTTACTCCATATACGTAACATCACATGGGTTGATATATTGAAAATAGTCCATGTCATTTTAGATAGAATGGTAGAATACCAACAAAGCTTTTATCCCAAAATTTTGGGATTGGTTATTTGCAAGGTTCAAAGTATCGGCTGATACGTATCGATATCGGCCGAATCTGATCGATTTTTAAGGTGGCCGGTCCGATACTGAGCCACATATCGGTATCAGCCGATACATAGACACAACTTATTATATCGGCCGATAAGTATCCTATACAGACCGATACAACCCGACACGTACCAATACGAACAAAAAATTTTCAATCGAAGAACCAAAAATTCATATAAAAATTACCTCTTCAGAAGAGCCAAAAGTTTCCAATCGAAGTTGAAACAAGCAGTCGCCGCCTCCCCTTCTTAGCCGCCCTCGCCTCCTCGTTGAGGAAAAGGAAGTGGAGACCCCCGTCTGGGGAGGGAGAGAGAAATATAGGAGAGGAGAGAGAATCGGCCTTCTAGACTAGGATCGGAGAGGTGAGGAGAGGAGATATTGAGGCTGCATTGTTTTCCCTCTCCTTCGGCTTGTATTTATTAGGTTAGGGTTAGGGTTTAGGTATTGGGCCGGACAAAACCCAACCCAATGTTTAAAAAAATAGAACGAAGTGAGCCAGTCTCCAAAAGAAGACCAAACCAAATCTGGTATTGGGCCTTCCATATCATCTTTATATATATATATATATATATATATATATATATAGTAACGTTTTTTTTACAAGTGTAATATTATTGTGTATGACGTTTTTATTATCGTATGTTGATACCACCAATCCTGTTTTTAATATTGCCGATACTATCGATACCAAAAATTTTGATACTTCGATCCGATACAACCGATAATGCCGATACCGATACTGATATAAAGTGTCCGCTACCGATACCAATACCAATATTTTGAACCTTGGTTATTTGAATCATTTCCTTCCATTCTGCTCTGTTAAGGGCCATGTACTCCCTAACGTTAACAAACCCATACTCTTCGTTGCAGTCTCAATCTGTAGCAACTTTACTAATATTTTATTGCTCATTCTTAGTAGTGCATCTATTGGTCTACGTTGCACATATATAACCTCCTTAGACAATTTTCTCTTATCTTATCCTCAATTGGAGTCACCTCCAACTTTCCAAGAATACACCCACTTTTATACTGCCATTCATCCATCTTAGCGTATTTATTTTAGTCATTCTTTCCACTTCAAGTGTATTCTGCAATAAAAAAAAGCACTCTAAGTACTCTCTATTAGACTATTTGACCATCCTAATGCTATGAGCACCATCCTTCTTAGACAGACTCTCTTCATTGTTCGAAATACCAAAAACTTGATCTTGATCCTGAATGTAAGCCAACAATGATGGTAAATGGTGTGGTATCTCCTCCTATGACCGGTAGGGGTAACTCCATCGGTTATATTCTTTTGTAATCTCAATACCTATTAGAGACTTGTTTCTTCTCTGTAACCCATCACATTATGTCTTTAAGTGCTTTATTGTAGGATATGTTGCATGAACATGGAAAAATGATATATGTGCCTGTATCTGTGTGCACATAGGTGACTACTCTATGTATTGAATGTTTGTATTCCGTATTTGTATCGTGTGCTTATTTCCATCTTTGTGTTCGTGCAACATAGATAGTAGGCTTTCTCTAAGGCAATTAAAAACCATGTTTAGACCCTTCTCTCTAGATTTTCCATTTGACCTTTTAGAAAGAAAATGACTTTAATACTAAGTGATAAAATACGATTGATTCTCTAACGTTGTACTTTCTTGTCTTGATCCTTGTTGAATTTCTTCAAGAGTTTCATGGTATGGCTCATAAGCTTTATTTCTTATAGTACAACTCTATATATCTCCTATTTTATGTATTGATATTAGATACTATAAAACATCTTCACTTTATGAACATTTTCCTGATCCTTAGAATTTGGTTGAATAGATTAGTTAGTCATATTTATAATTTCTCTTGTAAAAATATCCAAAACTCAAAAGTAGTATCATCAAGCCTTACAAGTTTTTTGAGTTTCCCGATTTCTTTTTTAAATCATCGTTAACTTCGAAAATCCTAATTTTATGACGATAAAAAAACATCCATGTCAAACTAAGGATGTGTTTCTATATTAAACTTACTAGGCTGGTGTCATTAAATAAACTGTGAAAAATAATTCCTCCCCTTCTTTATATTATTTGATTATTTCCTTTTATTAAAACCTTTTAGCCTTCACTCTTTGGTACATTTAATATTACCGAGGACTCTACTTCTTTCCCTACTCATTTCTTAGCGGGCCTATAAATATTTCTCCCTCTTTTCAAGTGGACATAGGTTTTAGATTTAGCTTTATTGATAGCTTTCTTTTTTTGCTATATGTATCTCATTTTATTATTTCTATACTTTTACCATTCTTCATAGGAAATTTTTGGGTCATAATTTCCTTCTGGACTTTTTTCGTTCCACCACCAACTTTCTTACAAAGTCCAATCTCTCTCGTTTTTTCTTGATACAATTTGACACTTTATACCACATAGCATCGGTATCTTTATGTTCCATCTTCCTTTATCATTTTTATCTTTAAATTATACTAATTTCTCCTCTTTCACTTCCTACTAATATCTTTTACTGTCAATTCTCTGTCGTGTGGTTGTATAACTTTACAATCTTTGCTTGCTAGCCTACCTACCTTCCTGGGAAGGAACTAAAGTACTTACTATACTGGATCCAATAGTATCAGTCACTGAATGTTCTTTTCTCTTGCGAAAACAAGTATTTGTTATTATAAGGTCGTAGGGGCAATGCAAAATGGATGATTTTTGTACAGCCATTTTATACTCATAACCCGATGCACGCTATATCCCTACCTTCTTTTCCAAGATGACCATCTAAATCTCTTGTAAATTTTCTTTTCCAGTATCCAACTACTAATGCTCTCAAAATTCATTTTTAATATTTTATATAATCCTACTTGGACGCATACACACTGATAACATTGATCATATCCCTCTAATACAAACTTTATTAACATTATCATATCTCTCATTCAACAGTTTTAATATTTATTGACAAGTATCCGTACCTTATTTTTATGTTTTCACCTGTATACCTAAGTTTAAATCTAGTAATTTCAATTTCCCTAGATTTTTCAGTTACGAACTTAGTTTCTTTTCAGATGAAAAAACTATTATTTCCTTCCTAATCATACCTACCTACTCCATTCACTTCTTTCTAGTACTAACTCCTTAGCTTGTGGTGACTTCCTTACCCTATAAACCTTTACCTGTTTTAGCAATGTGGCGTGTCACTTTTGGGGAATGCCCTAGTATATCCTTGCTCACTTGACATCGTATCAAGGTGGTATTAATGCAATACGATTCTTACACATGGCAACCTAGCAAGGCACCTTGCTCACTTATGATTGCACTGGGTGGGTTACTGAGGGACACCCAATGTGTATTCTGTATGGATTTCATAGAGTTTCGACAATATTTTTTACGTTGGTTGTTTGCTACCTAACGCAACCCTTCTGTATCCAGGTTTGTGACCAGCTGTGAATATATAAAGATATAAGCACAAGGGCGAAGTTATATTTTAGACAAAATGGTATATGTATTTTTGAATTCTCATTTATATTAGAAAAAATGTGATATGATGTTTACTTGGAATTTCTGAGATCGTCTTTGTGCTCACCTTCCATGGCTGGATGTCTGAGCAATTACATTTGTTGAAAAGTAAATGTTTTGCAGTTCAATGTGATTCATGCTTGTGGTTGTTGTCACCATCGCGATTCCCTCCCTCTGTGGGCAATCTGATAATAGACATGCTGAAATATGCTTTGGAGTATCCACTAGAATTGTTCATGTGATACTGACTGTAGTTTTTCTTTCAATTTCTGCTAGAGAGCGCTAGTTCACAGCTCTCTTCCCTGTTCATTGAGAGCAATAATGCTAGGATATAATATCCTATGGTCTTTCCCCTCAAGTTTGATGTTTCTATATAATGTACATTTGTTGTATCAAGTTTTTCATGCATGAATTTTTTTAATGCCATATAGTGATTTGCCTATAGCCTCATTTTAGATGCAACATTTTTCTTCACTTTCTGGGGTTCCTCTATAGTAATTGAATAGACTGTTCAGCTTAATATTATTTAATATAAATCCTATGACTATATTTAAATTATCCATAATGCTATAACAGTGTTTATCTACTTGTTTGTAGGTTGTTCTGTTAGTGCTAGAAGTTCATGCAGGCATAGCAAAAGATGCAAAACACTTCCGGCATCTAGTCGTTTTTCTAATCCGTAATTTTCGGTCGGATCACATGCTGCTTGAAAAGTATGCTTTCTTATCCTCGTCTGTAGTTTCATACCATAGAAAGCACAAATACTCAAAATTGGTGTCGTGTTTGTGTAGTGCACACACCAAACAGGCTGACACAACTTTGGACATGCCAAAATATACATGAACATGCCAAATCTTTGTTGTGCATGTAACGTGTTGTATCCATGCACGATAGCTGCAACCTCATTAGTATTTATTTCTTTTCCTTTTTCGTTTACAGTAGTCTTATCTTTGCTCCTTGCTTGCACGAGCTTAAACTGTATAGTGGAAGGTAGGTCGACCTACCCCAACTGGCCATCTAGGTAATATGGCACGACCACCTCTCATGCTCATAGATTTGGACCAACATAGACGGTTGTTATCAGCTCGGCAACCGGTCATAAAAACTTTATCAATTCTTGTATGGTGATTCCTTATGCTCCATATATGACCCTATTCTAAAACAGAAGACTTGGATGATGAACATAACGAGAGTAGTCTTACCTGTCACAATAATGAGAAGAATGTTGCAATTAACGCGTACCAAAAGTAAAGTTTTGTGTTAATTCTTCAGGCGTGGTGCATTGATAGTATGTCGTCTTTGTGTTCTTCTGGATGCTGAACGTGTATACCGGGAATTTTCTACAATTCTTGAGGGTGAAGATGATTTAGATTTTGCATCCATTATCATTCAGGTTTTTCTCACTGCAAAGGTCTATAATGCGTTCTTTTACAGAGAAATAGGAATACCTTGACTACTTCAATTGTAATGTCCAGGCCCTAAATTTGATACTGCTCACTTCATCTGAATTAGCTGAACTCCGAGCTCTTCTAAAGCAATCGTTGGTAAACACTTCTGGCAGAGATCTATTTCTCTCGTTATATTCTTCTTGGTGCCATTCATCAATGGCAACAATAAGTTTGTGTCTACTAGCACAGGTATGCATGTATACTCCTGTTACATGAGCATCTTGTATGGTCCCTTTCCTCATTTTCTGAAAACTATTTGTTTCTTTGAAAGTCATACCGCCATGCCAGTGCTGTAATTCAATCGCTGGGGGAGGAAGACATAAATGTGAAGTTCTTGGTACAATTGGACAAGTTAATACGCTTGTTAGAGACTCCAATATTTGCTTACTTAAGATTGCAGGTATATGCTTACTGTTTATCTTTATACTTGGGTGTTTGTTTTTATCTTTTAAGAGTCTAGTCCATCTTTTCCATATATCATGGCTTGCTTAAACTACATACATATCTTGACACATGTTAACATCAACACTAAAACATGATTGTTGAAATCAGTGTTTCAAAAGGCGTCCGCCTCGCCGTCTTATGCCTTGGAGCCTAGGTGTTTCGAATGTCCGGGCGCCTAGGCTCCTAGTATTTAGGAGGTGAGAGCATGATGTGTCAGTCTTGAAATGGGAGGAACCCATGTTGAACCGTCTTGGAGCACCTCAACCGTCCTTGGAATGCCTCAAGCGTCATGACCTGCATCGACTTAAATGTAACACGACTAAGCCATTTTTTGAATTTAGAATCTGACCAAGCCAAATAAAAGTTATAGATATTTTTAATAATTTAATTTAGATATTAAATAAGAGGAACAATACTCATTTCTCTTCTTGTTTCTTTCTCTTTGTGTCGGTCCTAACCCACTGTATCACGTTTTCATTTCCAACTCCATCCAACCAATATCTTAATCTCTCGATCTCTTGCTCACCCCTTTTCATACGACACTCTTTCTTTTGTTTTTCTTTTATGCGAAGGTCCAATGATCTCGATGCTGATATTGATTTATGAATGTTGATCTCTCGGATAAGATAAGTATTTTTCTCTCTTTTGTTTTTGTTTTAACGATTTTTTGTTATCTATCCAGTAGGATATTTTTTTCCTTGGCTCCTCACATGAAGTTTAGGACATAAGTGAGCTTTCGGTTTATTCAGTTTCAACTGAACCGAAATAGTTAAAATCGAAAAATCCAAACTTCTAAAAATCCGAAACCGAACCGAAATTAGCTATAACTGAAACCGAACCGAATTGATGATCGACTCGGTTTGTTCGGTTGGACTATTTTTATTGTTTAATAGGCCAAATCCAAAGTTGGGATTTTGGTTAAATTATATTTAAAAATTCAATTTTTATATATACATTTGTTGTATTTCAAAGTTGGGGCTAAACTTGGACTAGTTATTAAGTTACTAAATTTGAGCTTTAAAACACATACATAGATTTGCTATTTTCAAAATATACACAAAAAATATACATTTTTATCATAAAGAATGTATAAAATTATGGGTAATTATATAATTGTGCAAGTCTTATTCGATTTTGTACCTAAACCCAAAATCGAAACCGAATAAGAAATTTTAGTATTTTAAAACCGAAACCGAACCGAATTATTTTTCTTCAAACCGAACCGAATTTCTTATTTAGCTCGGTTCTCAGTCCAAAACCAAATAATGTGCACCCCTAGTTTAGGAAGCACATGCACTCCATAAATTTGTGTTATGTTTGTGTCACGTCACAGACACTAAACTAAGGCACCTGATTAGGTATTGAATTTGTGTTGTCGTGTTCAAAACTTACCATGTCATGTTCATTGTCTTTATGGTAGATCTAGGTAACCTTGATGCTGTCTTCCCTAATTAGGGACTCAATTCTTTTCTTACTCAGAGAGAGACTTGGAGTAACACGAGTTTTAGTAAATGCATGTTTTCCTTAACCTGCCTCGTCGGCCTAGGCGGATTTTGCTCCACCTTACGCCGCCCTAAAAAGCTTGGTTAAAATGGAAGAGTGCTTCGGAAGTGTGATCGCATAATACCTTTGAAGTTGGAAGTATAAGACAACTATGTTTTATGGCTGAGAGTATTGGGCTAGAAAATTAGCGTAGGCGAAAGGAGAATGCTAAGATGGATGTGTGTCAATGCGTTAAAAGATAGAACAAGAAATGAGTGTATCCATGGAAAGTTGGATGTGATGTCATTTGAGGACGGTATAAAAAATTGTCGTAGGTGGTTTGAACATGTGCAAGACTAAGCAATATATTCTCCATTAAGGAACGATAAGATGATAGTTTAAGGAGCCACTAGGACTCGAGGTAGACTTGAATGAATATGGATTGAAGTTTTAAAGAACAAATATGATTTTTGTTAGTGTTACAGAGGACGTTAACAGAGATGAATGGAAGAAAATGATTCAAACAACCAAGCTCAAAGATTTGGGATAAAAGCTTTGTTGTTGTTGTGGTGTGATGATAGAAATTCACTTGAGTTCACATAACTTAAAGATGTTTCTTGCTTAATTTTGATTTTCAAGGATTCTCTTTGGATTATTTTCCTTTTAAGACATACAATATAACCTTTGACTATAATTCATGCAACAAATATAATATTTAGCAAAATGCTATTGAATTTCCCTAACTGCTATGATTTTTGTGAGAAAGAGGTGAGGAAAGAAGTGTTTTTCACTGTTTGCATAGAACCTGATTGGACAGACATTCTCCAACCCATGAGGACTGAATGACCATAGTGTACAATAGGAAAACTTCTAGTTACTCAATAGTCAATACTCTCACTACTGTCAAGCTGGAGCTTTTTGCCACACAACTTATAAAATTGAAAATTAAGACGACTCTTACTGTAATGTTGGTTAACCAAATCGGTAGTTGTTCCTCAGTAGGCGCTTATCAGGTTGCATAAGTTCTGTATGAAATCTTTGAACGAGGAGACCGTCAACTTCGATGTGCTCCATTCATTCATGAGAAATTTAGAGTATAGGCATAGGTAGTTGTAGTCTATCTAATCACAAATGAATGGAGGAGGGAACTAAGCGAAAACCCTATTTCATATACTTGCGTTTTGTGCCAAGACACAAATATTGACTAACTATAAGTTCACGTCTATATGAATATGCACATGGCATATAACTTTGAATTTGTCGTGGTAAACTGTCTGAACTAAGGCCTCGTTTGGTTTGCGGAATCTCCGGGTTGGGAAAGGAAAGTGATTACTTTCCTATGTTTGGGTGCCAAAGGAATTGAGGAGGGAAGGAAAGTGATTCCAAATGGAAGGAAAATTAGGGGGTAAGTGATTCCATCCATCCAAGCGACGAATCACTTTCCCACATTGAAGTATTAACTTTCCTTTCCAAATTCCTTGACATTGCCAAACATCGGAAAGGAAAATCAATGGGAATTAAAGTTTCCCAAAGGAAAGGAAATGACAAGGAATTGATTTCCTTTCCCTTCCATTCCGCGAACCAAACGAGGCCTAAATGTTTATCGATTCTCAGTAATACAAGAATGAATTGTATTACCAGTCCTTTTCTTTTCTTTTTTCCACTTACAGTACTACGTTAAGTGGTGTAGCAAGTTGTTTTATCTAATGTATATTTTGTGCTTGTGCTCTCACAATGTGTTCAATGCCATTTGCAAGGGTAACTCGATATTTGGTTGTTCAACTGTGATTGCATCTCTTTTTTTAATTAATAAGATATACATGTAAACTATGCAGCTGCTTGAACCAGGAAATTATATGTGGTTATTGACGACCTTGTATGGTCTTCTGATGTTGCTACCCCAGGTTGGTCCATATGTCTCTATATTGTTTATTTGTTTATGTTTTTTATGCACTGTTCTTTTATGAATATATCATAGCTGTGGAATAAAGAAAGATTCAAGATGCTGAGACGGGTTTAGATATCTGTACTGTTACTACTGTATTACCTCTATTGATATTGAAATGGATATCCATGGGTGTATGCTGCTCTAGATAAATGGTTTTGTTGTTCCTATACTGCAACTCTGCAAGTAATACGACTGGACAATTCAAGAATTAGATATTTATTTTGATGCCAGAATGATCAGACGAACCGAACTATATGATAACTTCAAATCTAGGCCTGTCAATGGTAGCTTATTGGTCGGATATTGGCATTACCATATCCGAACCATTAACTATCGGATATATCCGATAACTATCCGATATCCGATCGGATAGAAGTTTTGGCTACCGTATCCGTTACCGATAATTTTAACGGATATCGGATAATATCCGAACCAATAAGATTACTAAAAAAATATTTAAAAAGGGAATAAAAAAATCAGAACCAACAGATTTTGTCGAGAAATAACAGATTTTCACATTGAAACGACAAATTTTGTCTAAAAACAGCATATTTCCACATTGAAATATCAGAAGCAGCAGATTTTCACATTGGAACAGCAGATTTTGTCAGATATATGTGCAGATTTTTACATTGAAATATCATAAGCAGCAGATTTTCATGCACACATTGAATACATTTGCACCAAAAAATTCTCCACACAAGCACATATAACTAATAGTCCCATGCATACATTGAATATATTTTAAATTTATTAAATAATTTAAACATTATTGGTTCGGATATTATTGGTCCGGATATGACACTTACCGTATCCGCATCCGATATCCGATAAATATCCGATATGATATCCGAATCCGTATCCGTATCCGAAATTTCGGATATTTTCGGTTCGAATACGGATCGGATACGGATTTTCGGTCTACCATTGACAGGCCTATTCAAATCAACATCTGAATTTTGGCCTTGAGATGTAGATTTTAAAAATGAAATCCAGTAATTGTAGACTCTCCATTATTATTCTACTCGTGATAGACGACTTAAAACTAAAAACTCAGACTATGGAAAGGAAGTTCCGAATCTCAATTCAAGTATGATGATCTTATTCTTGTATCCTTTGAAGTAACCAATCCGTATCTTCCCAAAATTCCCTTATAATTTTCGTCGTTTGTACTTGGAGTGAAAGCCAGGTATCCTTATCCACCTCCTTAGTATATGAACTTTCCAGATAAACATTAGTAAGTTTAGGCACCTGTTTCCCTCATAAATATTTGTTAACATTACTTTTAACTCCATTTACCTTTTACATCTGCAATGCTCGCTTTGAATATATATTTTGTGTTTAGTGACAATCCGGCCAGATGTTTGATGTCCCACATTTTCAAGAATTTCTTTGTAAGTTATTTCCTTACCTTGAATCTACTTCCTTGCTTCATAGCATCTTATTAACCATTATAAATAGGCCAAACCATCCCTTTATACTTTATTTCAGAGACTCTTATAGTAGAAACCCATATCTTTATTACGTATTGGTCTCTTTCATCCTCATATTTCTTTTGTACACCTTACTAATTCAATTTGTCCCTACTTTCAAAATACTTTAAAATCAAATTTCCATGGTACATTATATTTGATAGTTTCAACGAGTAGTAGTAATTTTCTTTGACTACAACATTATCAATGAAGTTGAAGACGACTTAATGGAAGTATAGAACTATGTGCCTATACTCCAGTTCATGAATATGTAAAACATAAGTAGCGAGAATTATCCAGGTTTATTCAGAAGGAAATGACAACATTTCTGTAGCTTCACGAGTAACTGGTAGTGAACATAAATTGTGGTGTTGGTGGACATTTCATCTGTTTCTATTTATTGTTTTAGTGCTTTTATGTAGGCCTTACAGATCATTGTCAATGGGGGTTGAGGGGTGTGTTCTTTGGTGGAGGACAATTTACAAAACATACTGAGTGGTCAAGAAATAATTTATTTGCAAGGTTCCTTGACCCTCATTATAGTCGATACAGTATTGAATGGATGTCCGTGCAAGTGGCGTATTTCCAAATGCAATTTGAAGCGAGTGTACAAGTGACTTGTTACTTTTGGATGCTCTTGTTTTCTTTTTCTTTTTCTTTTGAGAGTAAACGGTAGTAAGAATCCCCCCTACGTTTCATTAATGATGGTTAACAAAACAAAAACCCAAGTACAAGAGAACAAGGAGAAGAAAAAAAAACAATATAAGATACAAACTCAAACAAAATTGGAACGATCCACTCGCTAGTCGGAAGTTTTCCGTAGTTAGAATCCATAGCTTTCGTTAACATGTCCCTGTTATCTTGGTCTTCCTCTTGTTCTCGTGAAGAAGGAGAAAAGAAACAATATAATATACAAACTCAAAACAAAATTGGAACGATCCGCTCGCTAGTCGGAAGTTTGCCATAGTTAGAATCCATAGTTTTCGTTAACGAGTCCCTATTGTCTTGATCTTCCTCCTGTTCTCATGACAACTATTCGCTTTGTAGATTGTATACAGTCAAATGCCACAAGGCTGGTGGACTCTGCTTCTGGAGAGTGGCTAATACCCTAACAAATGACCATCCGACTTCCCATAAATGACTCAGTCCTCTTTGAATGATCATTTTGGTTTTCGTTGGTTGCTTGTCCCTCGTAAATGAGTACCTGGCTCCCCATAAGTGGCTCGATCCCTCTCCGTCGGAAGTTTGCCATAGTTAGAATCCATAGTTTACGTTAGAGTCCCTATTATCTTGATCTTCCTCCTGTTCTCATGACAACTATTCACTTTGTAGATTATATACAGTCAAATGCCACAAGGCTAATGGATTCTGCTTCTGGTTAGTGGCTAATACCCTAATAAATGACCATCCGACTTCCATAAATGACTCAGTCCTCTTTGAATGATCATTTTGATTTTCGTTGGTTGCTTGTCCCTCGTAAATGAGTACCTGGCTCCCCATAAGTTGCTCGATCCCTCTCCAAATGAAAACTTGGTACCATTGGCAACTCTTCCCCTCGCAAATGAGTACCCAACTCCGTGTAAGTAAAAATCCCCCCTTTGCCGATGAGCATTCATGTCCTTTTGTTGATGATTTTTCCCCTCGCAAATAAGTACCCGGATCCCTGTACTTGACTTGGCCCCTCGTAGAATGAGCACTTGGGTTTCGTTGGCGACTCGACCCTTCTCAGTGAGTACCCAACTGAAGTGACTTGACCCCTTTTGTTGAATGGATGCTCTGAAATGGTTGCTTGGGCCAACATGTATATATTCACAAATGAATTATCTGTTATACTTTTAATTCATTTTATCAAGCAAGCTCGTTGAATTAGTCTTAGTAGAAGCTTACATGGTCGTAAATTATTTACCCTGACGATGTTTTGTAGGGCCCTAGAATTAGAATCTTGGGCATGAGAGAACTCAGTTCTTATTGTAATAACTTGTATTTCACGGACATAAAACGACAAGACAATTCAAACACGGTGACATGGATTTGGCACCTAGTTTTGTGTCCTAGTGTATTTTGGATTATGTTTCCAAAAAAATGTAATTGTATGTATACAACATGGATTAAATGAGCACTTGGGTTTTGTTGGCGACTCGACCCTTCTCAGTGAGTACCCAACTGAAGTGACTTGACCCCTTTTGTTGAATGGATGCTCTCGAATGGTTGCTTGGGCCAACATGTATATATTCACAATTGAATTATCTGTTATAGTTTTAATTCATTTTATCAAGCAAGCTCGTTGAATTAGTCTTAGTAGAAGCTTACATGGTCATAAATTTTTTACCATGACGATGTTTTGTAGGGCCCTAGAATTAGAATCTTGGGCATGAGAGAACTCAGTTCTTATTGTAATAACTTGTATTTCACGGACATAAAACGACAAGACAGAATTCAAACACGGTGACATGGATTTGGCACCTAGTTTTGTGTCCTAGTGTATTTTGGATTGTGTTTCCAAAAAAATGTGGTTGTATGTATACAACATGGATTAAAGGACAATTAGACTGTCCATGCTTCCTAGGAGATAAGTGCCTCTTGTTGACATCTGTTTCCAAGCTCGGATAGGAGGATTTTATTAATTAGTCAACTGTCACCAAAAGTTTTGACAACACTTAAGAAATTGAATCCTTATAGGATAGTGTGTGTGTACGTGTGTGTGCAGCCAACCCACTGATTCAGGCTAAAGGCTTTGATGTTACTGTAGAAGTTTATATGGCCGTAATTGGTAGTTGTGTACAAGTACAGTTTACTTCTGGTAATTATGTTCTATTACACTTCAAGACTACAAGTTTCTGTGTTGTAAATAAAAAAGCAGACAGCCTGTGTTTCTCTCGGCTGGAAAGTTAGCAGTTATGCATGTAAAATTGAGGTCGAAAGGTTTAAACCTGCTATAATGCATTATATATTATGTAATATATTTTAGGGTTCTGATTTAAGGACTAGTAGCCATGCAATTGGACTGAAGTATGAAGAAGTTAAGTTTTACTGTGCAGCTACTTGAGTCACAGTTTATCTTCACATAGCTTAGATACATGGACCAAACTAATCATTCTAAGATACATTTGCAGTGAGACTCTTGATTGGACGAATGCCTTTCTGGCTATCTTTTGGCACTTGTGTTTCACCTGTAAGGATTTGTAGAGATTGATCAATACTTGGCCCAATTAATCATATTAAGGTCATGTTCTGTCAGTTTGCACGAGAGTCATAATTGGATGCATCTCTCTGGCAATTTTAAGAGGCATCCGAGACTAATCAATTTCATATGTATGAGAGAAAGAACTGCGAAGAGAACCCTTAGTTTGACCCAAAAACTACGTGGGAGAATAAAGATACCTTAATGACTAATTGGTTTGTATTTCCTAACTGACGCATTTGTAGTTGGTGCCAGCTTCTTCCAATGTACTCTTCAATTTCCAAGACGTGAAAGAAATTTTACCACCTCACTTTGTTCACCTTCTATTCAAACTCAAATGCTCTAAATTGTCTTCTAGGTCAATCCATTTCAACATTTTTTAATATTAGAAATATTTTAGAAGTGGTTGGTCGCCATGTTATAAACCATAAAAATGTGGAAGTACCTTATAGTGTCTTTTAGGAGCTTAATGTCATTTTAATTTGTATTATATGCTATTCTTTGAATTTATTTTCCTTTTTCACAAAGGACTGAAAGGAGGGTTAGTCAACATGTATTCCATAATCTAGTTTGGATTTTATTTCAAAATCCAATTGATTGTTATTTTAACAAAAAAATGTTATCCTGTAACTGTGATTTGGTATATAAAAACCACTTCATGTTGGATTCTGAAATCCATGTTGCCACTAGTCAAGTTATATTTCTGTGCTATGTTAGGAAAATCGTGCTTTAGCGAGTATTAGAAATAGGACGCCTTGCTTAATGAAATTTCGTTCCAGAAAAGCGATCAACGCTTAAGCGCGCTTAGGCGTTGCTTAGTAGCGCCTCGCCTAGTCTTTGGCGCCGGAAAAAGCTCTTTGGTTTTTTTAAATAACGAACCTAAGCTTTTTTCCCATCCCATATAAACCAAAAAAAAATCACTTACCTGGTCGACGGAGGGAGTGGCTTGTAGTTTGCATTTTGATTCTAATATTTATATTGTTACTTCGCTTTACTGATAATTGGTATTGTTATTCATGCATATACTAGTAGGATTGTATAAAATATATTGAAATTTATGTATATGTAGATTATTTTACATGTAGGAGCAAAGGTAGGTAAACATGGGTGTTAGCAGACTGAAGCACTAACTAAGCCTCAGCTAAGTGCGCTTAAGAAAGGCGACAGACTCATCGCCTCGCCTCGCCTCGCCTCGCCTCACACTTAATGTAACATAGTTTATGTGTTTGTGACTTGACATATTAATTACACATAAATCCTCAAACTAATATTTAGAAAAATTATAATTGGTTTATAAAGTACTTCTTGATGTTTTAAATTTAATGTTTCATAGAATTAAATAAGAAACAAATATTTTATCATGTGAAAGAAATAAACATACAAAGAAAGCAACCAACGCATGCATATCGAAAAACACATGCATATTACTAGGGACGTTAACAGGTAAAGTCCAGGTAGTATTTGTTCAAGACCCAAACATGGACCTGTTAGTCATATGGGTCCAAGTTTTTTACTCGGACATAATACAAGCTTCTGGTCGAGTATGGATCCTCTACTAAGTATAGGATACCCTACCCATTAACTAGAATCTAGGGTCTAGGGTACTTTCCTGTAATATAATATAAGAATACTCTAGAATATGTAGTTCCTATTGTTTTCTAAATATTTGCATCACAAGTAGTTATGGGTCCTTGCCGGGTAGGTTAGAACTGTATCCTACCTGTTTTGAGGACTGGATCTACTTTTTATATCCAAACCCTACCCATCCAAAGTCGTTTCTAGGCCCAGTTGGGTAAAAAATTCGAGTCAAGTCCATTGTTACTAAAAGCAGTGTTATTAAAGGGGTACACCTCATCGCCTTAGGCGTTTCAGATGCCTTGTCGCCTTTATGCGGCTGCCTCGAACCCCCTTGACTTAACTGGTGATCTGACTTAGCCGGACCGTCTCGACTTGAGTGTCATCTGATCTAGAGTGCGTGTGAATCTATATATGAGGAGGGATCAGGGTCCTCACTCTTATGTATTCACAAAATTTTCCATGGTCATAGTTGTTGAATCTTGTTTACGTCATCTAATCTTAATCGTTTATTTTAACCATTCAAATCAATGGTTAAGATTAGATGACTTAAATAAGATTCAACGATTGTGATCATGGGGATGCAAAATACGGAGATTCCGATTCCCCTCTCTCTTTATATATATATATATATATATATATATATATATATATATATATATATACGAGTTTAGAATTGTCGAGCCCACTGACTGATACATGTAAATATTGTTAATAGTTTAATACAAGAGGAAAGGAACAATAACATCTCCCCTTCTCTCTCGATTCCTTTCCCTTTTTGTATGTTCTTACCTATCAAATCTCTATCTACGACTTTGATGCATGTTGCCATTAGGTAAGTCTCTCTCCACACATACTCTCTCTCTCTCTCTCTGTCTCTCACACACACACATATTTATATATGGATCTGGAGTCCCACCCGCGGAGTCCCCCGGGAGCCCCATCGCCATCGACCGTTGGATCGAGCGGGCGCGCGCTGGCCCCCCACTCGTGTCACGTCCCGGTTTCGCAAAACCGATCTTCCTCGCTTGGACGTGATGCCGCACGAGCCTAAGTTGCACCTGCACAAGACGAATACCATAACGGCCGATACATCAACTTAGCGACGGGGTCGTCTCACAGAAGTCCCAAGCAAAAAAGTTGAATATTACAAAGACATGTACAAAAAGATACTTTTTATTGATGTTGAAAATATAAGATTATCAGGACGCGAAGCCAAGATTACAAGTCACTCAAGTTCACTTTCTCTCTTAATACAAACACTCAGCTCTTTCTCTCAATTACAATCATTCATATCCGAAGGCTTACAACTTGAAGAATCCAGAAGGCGATGTCCATACATTATGTACCGTATAAGTGAAGACTCCAATGTGACCGTACTCCTCGAAACGCCAAGTACCTCCATTCCTCGACGCATCCAAGCGAGCTCTACCACGAACGAGCAAATACCTGTAATCTGCATTGCAAACTGGTGGGGTGTCAGTACCAACCGTATTGGTGGGAAGCATCTCGCTAACCCATACAAAATCAACACGTTATTTTAATAAGTGCAACTTATTCTTTTGTGATCTTTCTAATCTTGCCTTAGGATTAGTTTCAAGGCATCTCCTAGTCTACTTTGTGACGCAACGACATAGTCGTGCCATAAAATCCATTCATGTAACCACATCGAGGTCATGTCTCACAATTTAGTACAATTTACTCAATACTCGCCTTATGGCCTTCCTCCGTTTCATCGTACAACTTGCTCAATCATAGACTTGTGAACTTAGTGTCAACGACTCAAAACACGACACCACATCTCGTACTGAAGCACATGTTTCTGCTGTAGTCAAATCTTAGGCTCCAAACTCGTGTTGCATACCGTGTCCCAAATTTTGACTCATTGTGTCGTGCATATACTTCTTGACTTATTCTAAGGCATGCACGCGAATTGTCACTATCAACTCGACTCAAAACTATATGAAAGTCACTGGCACCACAAGCCATCTTGGACTAAATGTAAGACGAAAATGCTTCGTGTGAGTGGCACGGTCTCCCCCGAAGTTTTTGAAATACTCGTATCAGCGACACGCTCTTCAGTGGTCAGCCACACGTCCACTGAAGCCTTGCAATACCTGCAATTCCTCTTAGGCCGACACTAATCCGATGTTCCGTAGATCGTTCGAGGAACCAATATCTTGTGTACAGGATGTCCAATGACATGCAAGACTCGACTCAACTCAACATGCTTCTGAACCATTCCTCATCTTTCTTTCCATATTGTACCTCCCTTTACCAGGGACTGTCTCGGCGACCTACAGTCCCAAGAACTTACATGTTTTCCATAACTTTGACATAAGCTCAAGGACGACTATTTGATAGCCCCCCTGCATACTTAACTTGAACCAACCGTGTTCCATGCCATAAACCGACCGTGTTCCGTGCAACACTACTAACCAATTCATACTCTATATAACGAGCTTTGAGACCGTGGGAACGTGCAAACATGCATGCTATGACATTAAGTCGATAGTCCGTTGCAGAATTCTGCTTACCTCAATCGTGAGATCAAAAGATCGAGTGCCAACTTTAAAAATACTTCGCAGAGAGACATTCTAGGCAACAAGCTGACATTTTTCATGTTCTATACACATTTGACACAATGAGGTTATTCCCTTAGCTATGTGGGTTCATCTCTTTTATTAACAAACCTACTCAGTGCAAGTGAAAATTTCATATTATTAGTGTGAAGGCCAAGCTGTGGCAAGCTATGTTGTATTAGGCGCAGATTTCTGGGTCTCTAAACCTGTGTAAACATTGTAGACAGCAGCAGTAGCAAAAGTCAGCAACAACAGTAGCATAAGACCGCAACAGTAGTAGCAGAAGGCTGCAGCAGCAGTAGCAGATTGCAATAAGAGGGAGAAGACAACATTAGCAGTAGCAAAATGCAACAATAGCAGTAGCAGAAGGCAGCAAACAACAACAATTTTTACAATAGTACCTGTTTTAGCAACAATAATAACCCTAAAGTCCCAAAAAAAAAATATTAGTAAAAAGCCCATAGACCATCCTGAGATCCACCGCCTAGGCGCCCGCAGTTGTCTCTCCTGGACGAACCTGAGCGCCCGCCTAGGCGCACCTAGGCGGCCCTCGCCTTACACTGCAATAAAATATGCAGGTCGAGGCGACCTGTTCAAATCGGGCGCGCCTAGGCTGCCTAGGCGCACCTAGGCGTCGCCCGTAACAACATAGGCGGCAAGTTCATCGAGGATACCCACCTGAGCGAGTTGCCTCGGCCGAGCGGGACTTTGCAAGTCGTTGCATAGCCAGTCCAACGCCGTTGCGTTTCAATCCATCCAATTGAACTGAGCGGGATGTGACACTACAATGCGCATCCCCCCCCCCCCCCCGATCCGATGGTGCGGGGGGGGGGGGGGGGGGGGACGGACTTTGGCGGGGCTCCCCCATGGGACTTTTGATATATATATATATATATATATATATATATATATATATATATATATATATAATGGTAATTTTTTATTACAATTTTTGGCAACCGAATGGCGTACATAACCCACCCGGCTGCCTCTTTAATTCTCCTACCACTTGCGAGTTAAAGAGCTTCCCTGAAGGCTTGAACCCAAGACCTCTTGGGGGATGACCCTCACCATAGCCAGTTGAGCTAGGAGTACCTGTCTATATATATATATACACACACACACACACGGTCTTTGTATGTGGATTTACTAATACTCTTAACAGTTGTTTCTTAATTACACACTTTATTCAGTTAATGTTGAAGTCTCAAACTTGTGTACATACAATGCTTAAGTTTTTAGTTATACATTTATCATGCGATTAGTACGAAACAAAACATAATTTTTTACATTTGATTACATTGCGAGTACATTACATAACAGTGAACCAACGAGGCCATAGTCCCATTCATAAACTACAAGCTTGTCTCAACTTATCTACTACATGCTCCTAATTATAATCTTGACATATCCACCTTGCCATCTGGAGGCCCCCGTCTAGTGCTTTTCATCCTTGCCTCGCATCACACAGCCTTAATAAGCTTGATTGAGTCCGGATCTTGGATCCAAATAATAGTTTATATATCACTTTTTATGTCATTAATGGGTAATAATCAATATGATGCAAGTAGATTTTAGAATGAAAATGGGTTAGGAAGAGTGTGAATACCTTATTTATCTATTTTGGGAACAATTAGTATGTTAGCAATCTTTAAGGTTTCCAAATCTTCAATTTTCCATTAATATACAACTTTCAAATGCTCTCCATATATCCCAGTTGACTAAGGGCTAGTTTGGATTGTAGTTATCTATCATCCCATTTGCTTAAATGCCCATTTCTGTAACTTTCGTTGAGCTAGCGTTTCAGAAACGCCCATTTGAGCCCCAAAATGAATGGAACATTTGGAAAACGTCCATCCGGAATGAAACTCGTTTGGCTCGCTCCTTGCTTTGCACCAAACAAAGTCCTGGGAAACGTAAGTGTATAACCCAAACTGGCCATAAGACTCCATTTTAAATCCAATCATTTGGATTATGAGACCCATGTTGACTACTGCACCCCAATCCTTCCTCCTAGATAAACATATAGAAAGTGGTTTGTTTTGTAGCATAATCATCTATTTTGAGCATATATTGTTTTGGTTGTCCATCAGAATTATGTATAATATTTTTATTTTTTATTTGTTCAGCAAAGTGCAGCTTTCAAGATATTACAGACTCGACTAAAAACTGTACCATCATTTAAATCCAGTAGTGATCAACCAAAACGAACATCTTCAGGGAGTATATATATGCAACTTGGTGAAAACGGCGGCAGAAGTCAGGAGGATAATGTGATCAGCTCTGCATCAAGGCTGGAACAATTTCAGCACATGCAGCACCGGCACCGGTTGCATGCTAAACTCCAACTGCAGTCACAACGTTCCACATCTTCTACATTACCTAAGGTTTCAAATTTTCCTCAACTAGTTATTTTGTGGCTAGCATATAAAGGCAGCAATATTTGGAGATTATTTTATATAATTTCATATATATTACGTCATGTTTTGTGTATTGCTCAAAACCACTGGTCTTTGGTTGTTTTGGAAGTTCGTGATTAGGTTCTAACTGAACCTGATTGAAATGTAATAAACACTAAGACCACGTTTGTTTCGCGGAATTGGAGCCTTGGGAAAAGAAAGTGATTCCTTTCCTTCCTTTGGATGCCAAAGGAAATGAGGAGGAAAGGAATTTGATTCCCAAGAGGAATGAAATAGGTTCCTCCCACCGACCCAAGGATTCATTTTTTCCGTCTAAGGATTCACTTTCCCTCCTAATTTTCTTGGTTTTTCCAAACACCGGAAAGAAAATTGATTGGAATTGTAATTTTCCAAAGGAAAGAAAATATCAAAGAATCAATTTCCTTTCCTTTCCTTTCCGCGAACCAAACTTGAGGCCTAACAGATGTGATGTACAGGACCCTACGGAATTTTAGAATGTAATAAGAGATGATGGGCTGCTGGGGCATCCCGTCTGGTCATACTGTTTGTTTACTAATTTTACGGGCAAATAACGGACAGTGAACACTGTTTGTTGTATGTTCATATGTTGTGATGTTTGGAGCCTTTTTTGTATATGTTAGACATCAAGAAATCTTTAGTTCTGCTATTTAATATGATTAAGCAAATAGGGTTTGTGCCTGTCTAGCTCTCAGTCCAGTTGTATTTTTATATGACTGAATTATACAATAATTTTACTAAGAAATACTCTTTAGTTATAGTCGGCAATTACTTGGAATTTTCAATCAAGACACAAAGTTCCACCTCATCGACGAAAACTATGATGCAATAACTTCTACTTTACAAGATATGATATTATGTGGAAGCTATGTGGCATGGACACTGATGTGACACAACATGGTAATGACACGTCGACACGGACACAGTACCTATTTGGGTGTATACTAATGTATTTTTGGAAACTATGATGCAATAACTTCTTGATAGAATAAAAATCTTTGTTTTACCAATTTGTTTTCCCGGTCTCTCTATTTGCTTTCTTGTGGTGTACTTAAATAATTTCCCCATACCAAATTACAAATATTCACTTGAAATTGAAGCAGGTGCAAAGATCTGATTCCCAAAGGTCTTCATCGGTTCCAGACATCAATCACGCCCCTTCTAGACCATCGTGGATTGCCAATGGACACCTGCAACATTGACAGTTGGCGTGTGGTTCTCGAGTATGGTCAATCCATGTGGTGCCAGAGGCTCTGGACAAATTAGATGGTGATTGCAGTATTGCTAAGCAGTCACTTGTGATGTTAGCAGAAATTATTTACGTGCTCTATTGTGAAGAGGGCATGAATAAGGCTTCTCATAAAAAGCTGGTAGCAGGGAGAGTCAGCAAGTTATCATTTTGCTCTTTGTATGTTCTTCTTATTCTTTTTCCCACAAGGATTTGATTGTACAAATCAAATTTAGATGCACATTATAGATCTGTGAGTTTTGATGCAGAGTTCAATAAAACAACATTGTATAGCGACCACATACAATTCACACAGATCATATTTACGAACTCTGAGATTAAAGCAATGACAGGCTGCTTGAGATTCTTTTCTATAGTGCAGCTTCATAATCAGTTGCTTTTGCGAAATATTCCATCTCAAGTATGTGAATTTAAGTTGTTTCTCTCCTAGAATATGTTACATGGGACACCATTCGTATATACATTATGTTTCACGGAATCATTAGTTTGCAAGTTATCGACAGACGACACGATTGCAAGGGCAACATCAAAACTTTATGTTTTTCAATGTAACCAAGGGTTTTTCTTTGAAGAAGGAAGATCCCAACCTTTTCCTTTTCCTTTTCCTTTTCCTGTTATATATATTTTTGAAACATTTATGACCTACCAAAATATAAAACCGTTCCATGTGTTGCCAGACAATTGGCTTACCTTTTAATGTACAACATATTTCTTTTAAGGGCTAATTAGAGTTTAAACTTTGCATTTTATACCGGCTTAAAGTTAAGTCCTTGTATGTCCAAGTGAAAAGTTTAGACCCTGAATTTTTATTATTTGTTTCGTTTTTTTTCTATTATATCCTCCATAGTCTGTAATGAAGGTTTCATTGTCAAGCACGAGGGAGGATATAATGGAAAAAAATAAAGCAAATAATAAAAATCTAGGGTCTAACTTTCTAATTGGACAAGTCAGGTCTTAAACTCTAAACCGGTATAAAATCTAGGGTATAATTAGCCTAACATCCTAAGGGTGCTGAATGTAGGGGTGAGCATTATTATGTTTTTGGAATGCAGAACCGAATAACATATTCGGTTCGATTTGGAAAAAATTTAGTTTGGTTTTGGTTTTAAAATTACTACAATTTTTTATTTGGTTTTATGTTTCGATTTTGGTCCAAAATCGAAAATGGAATAAAATTTATACAATTATATAAATATTCTTTATTTTATGCATATTTTATGGTTAAAATGTCTATATTTTGAAACAACAATTCCATAATTTAAAGTCTAATTTTAGTAATTTAACAGTTGGTATGGATACTGTTACGACCCGCACCCGCTAAAAGGGCACGTGACGCGACAACGCCCAGCCCTCACCGAAAAATCGGCGTGGAACGCTGTAGATTTTTCTACTCTAAACAGTTTATATATATATAACAAAACCTGCCGAGAATATGGTCAACTCCGAACGGATGACAAGCAATGAATATATACGAGTACTCAATCACGACTCTAAGATAACAAAGTAAAGACTGAAATGAAAAGACAACAAGACGATAAAATAATATATAACCTGTCAAGTCCAACACAAAGAATATATACAGTCCAAGTCTCTAATACAGTTCATAATAAAAACAGTCTCAAAAGTAGCTGGAGACAAAGTCCAGTATAAAAGACCTACTCTAACTAAGCAAGGGGTAAGGTCTCGTCAGGCGGAGCTAAGCCCTGCTGGACCAAAGTCTCCAGGTCTAGGCCCACTACGTCATCCGGACCGTAGTAGGTACTGTAGTCTCCCTCGTCTGCATCTGTAATATTTTCAACATATCCTGTCAGGATGGAACGAGTACAATCTACTAACAACAGTTCACAAGATATGACAAAAGCTATAAGACTGTAAATAGAGAGTATATACAAGAAATCATGGAATGTACATGTGAATATCATGGCAAGGTAAGCTGTAAATCTAGAGCTAGAACAAGGCAAGTAAACTGATCATGGCATGTACGAGAATCAAGAACCATATCTCTAGGTGTGTGAGAACTAGCTGCAATATGTGGCCGGCTTGGGAACTTGCACAAAATAGTAACAGGCCTGGCTAATCATACGTGGGGTGTATGATCAACACTCACAATCAATAGGTGCACAATGGGTGCACAATAGGCTTTGATCACATATCTACACTAATACTCCCCGTCCCCGACTGGTAGAGTGGATCCAAGCAAGACACGTTACGACACGGAATTCCACGAGAAGGGAGCAAGTCTCCTCGAGAATCGGTGTCCATATACTGCACAAGAACTACAAGGGGCTTGCACAGGATATACCAAGATAACGAGGAATAACATCTCATGTCGGGATCCATGAATACCAATCCGTGTGACCAATGTGTCGAGAACAAGCATATCTACACTAATCACATGAATTATAACAATTATCGTAAATTGAAAGTGTCAGAGAATGTACTCGCCTATAGTATAATATGGTATGTCAACCGGAGCAAATGCAGCGTCTCGAGGACCTATAGAGAACAAGACGTATCAATACTATGTTTAGGAAATGAAATCAAATCAAATTGAATCCTATTAAGTCATTCTAGGTCAAGGCATGTCAAACTAGGTTGTACGGGGTCAAACTAAGTCATATCAAGTCTAACTGGGTCAAACTGGGTCAATACAAGTCAAACGGAATCAATCGGGATCCATTTGAGTCAACAGTTGACTTTTTTGGTCAACCGGTCAACTCTGGTCAACCGTGGTCAACTCTGGTCAACCCTAGGTCAACTCTAGGTCTGGTGACTAACAGTTGACTTTTGGTCAACTACACAAGTTTAAAGGAATTTGGGACTAAATTGGGTAAAGTGTTGACCCATAGTTGACTTTTGGTCTAAAAAGTCAACCGTGGTCAACCGGGGTCAAGACTAGGTCTAGACGGCTATTTCTAACTATTACCAACCTCTACAACCCATATCCAAGTCCATCTTGGACTTCGATACCAATATCTTGGCCATAGGCTTACCCTTAAAAAGGGCAAAATTCCAACTTCGGCGATTAGCTAGTTAGCCTATCTACGCTTGATATTTTGACCTGTGCTCCCTAGGGTAGTAGGGTACTATTCTATAGGTTCGTTATCTACCAAAATACCTAGATAAAGTGGACGTCTAGTCCACCTTACGGCCCGTTGCAGATATCTTGAATATTTCAAGATACGCGCTGATACGGCGCGATACCGGCGCCCTACGACCCCGATTTCCTCCCGGGAGCTTACCCGCAAAATCTAATTCACATAACCTAGGCCTAAGTCAAGTTTCGTCGCAATCCGACGCTCCGAGCTCAATTTCCCCTTCTAACTCGATTCCTCCTAAAAACCTATTCTTCTAATTCTCATTCCTTTTCTAATTCTCCTTCTTCTAATTCCTTCCTCTCATTCTTCCCTTCCAATTTCCTCTTCCTAACTCCTTCTAATTCTTTCTTCTTCTAACTCCTTCTCATTCTTTTCCTATTCTCTCATTCTCTACTCTACTCTTCATTCTTCTTATTCTTCTTAAACTTCTTCTCCTACTTCTTCTAAACTTCTTCTTATATTATAACTTCTAACTTTTTCTCATATTCATCTAGTTATCTACCCATATACATATATATATACACTTATATATACGTATCTATATATATAACTATATATGTATATAGGAGGGGGGATATAGGGGGCTATGTGGGAGGGGGTTAGTTGCTACTGCTGCTGCTGCTGCCTTATAGGCTGCTGCTGCTGCTCAGTTTGTTGGGGGGGGGGGGGGGGGGGGGGGGGGGGGGGGGGGGGGGGGGGCAGCAGCTCATTCCCCCCCCCCCCCCACCCCACAGCAGACCCCTGCTGCTCTCATCTCCCTTTATATATATATATTATATATATATATATATATATATATATATATATATATATATATATATATATATATATATATAATATATATATATACTCATATCCATCTATCTATCTAGATACATACACATATATATATTCTATATATATATAAATACTTACACACACATATAAATATAAATACATAGACACACACATGTAAATATATATATATAAAATATATATATATATATATATATATATATATATATATATATATATATATATATATATATATATATATATATATACATATACACACATTCACATACTCCCTCCAACACACACACACATACAAGCACACTACTACTACCATCTCATGACACTCATTCTCACACACTATCACCACTACCATTTCTCTACACACACACACACAAATACATATAATACATACACATATATATATACCACATTAAATAGAAAAACCCCAATAATTTCTAACCTAGATTTCTAGGAAAAACCCATAAATTATGGGCAAAGTGTAGAGGAAGGTTCCCTCTACATTTATTGTGAAGGAAAATTAAGCAAAGAGGATTTAATGGAGGTTTAATGAGCTCACCTAGGTTTGGGTTGCTTGAGGAAGAGAGAAGCTTGAGAGAGAAATTTAATTTGAGAGAGAGAGATTGCTTAATGGAGAAGAGAAAGGGGAGGGGGGGGGGGGGGGCTGCCTCTTGTGGCCGGCCATGTGTGGCTAATGGGTTTGGGTTGGGGATCCAATAAGCCCCCAACCCATTAGACTTGGTTTAGGTTCAAATTGAATTCGGTTTGGTTCGGTTTGTTCCTAATCAACCAATTAAGCTCTAAAATGACTAATTAAGCCATGAAAAATAGGGTTTAAAATTTCTAACTTAATTATGATGGTATGTGGGCTAAGCCCAGCTAGTATGGGGGTCCCACTAGGGTCCAGGCTACCCGGGTCTCCAATTTGAGTCCGAATTGGATAAAATCCAAACCAACTCAAATAAATCCCAAAAAATCCAATAAAATCAAATAAAATTCCTAAAAATTATAAAACTTGAAAAATGACGAAAATACCCCTAATTCGAAAATTGGGGGTGACAAATCTACCCTCCTTAAAAAATTTCGTCCTCGAAATTCAAACGGTCATACTCTTCTCTAAGTCAAGCACCCAACAATCAAGGTCTACTAATTTTATCCTAAGTTATATAACATGTAACCCAGGAAATCAGAACACATGCATGGTTTTAAATCTCGACAGTATCGTGTTATTGCAGTCTTCCTTGGGGTTTCTATTTAATCTAGCATGATCATCACATATGCAACTAAAGGTACTAAGAAAGCAATAATCAATCAATGGACGGAAAGAACAGGTAAAAGAAAGAGTAAGACCCTATCTCCTAGTCCAATGCGTACAGGATCCTCAACTGCCATCGCAAAAGCCCTGTCCTGGCGGGGTATATCTCGCTGCTGGTGGAGGGCGTGATGCGGTGCCATAGGTGGCCTACCCTGTGCTCCCTGAGGTACACGGCGATGGTTCGTAGGACAATCTCTCAACTGATGTCCAGCCTCCCCGCAATAGAGGCACAAGCCCAGCCTCTTCCGGCAGACCTCCCAGATGTGACCGGACTTCTTGCAGTAGCCGCAAGAAGCCCCTTGCTGTGCCTGCCTCTGCTGAGTGTGCTGCACCTGCTGCTGAACCGGTGCTCTGGCCTGCACCTGCGGCTGGTGATGCTGGAAAGAACGTTGCTGAAGCTGAGGGCGCTTAGCAGCCCCTGCGCTGCTAGTAGCCCCCGAGAAATGATTCCGCTCCCTCTTGGGCTTCAAGCCCCACTCCCGCTCTACCTTGCGGGCCTCCGTGTAGATCTGGGTATAAGTCTCATAGAAAGAGGGAATGTGGATCTTGATATCCCAAGTCAGCCCCTCCCTGAAACGGCTCGCCCTGATCTCCGGGTCTCGAACCATGTACTCTGCGTATCGGCTCAGACGGCCGAACTCCGCTGCGTACTCCACAGATAGACTGTCCTGCTACAGATCCTGGAACTGTCGCACCAGGTCAATCTTGTCCGTGGGGGAAAATAACTTCTCCTTGAAGAGGAGCTTGAACTCTGCCCAAGTACGGCCCTCTCCAGCTAGGGCTGGCTCGTTTCTGAACCAGGTACGTGCAATGTCTAGCAACTGCAAACCTACCGCCTCGACCTTCAGGTCGTCAGCTAGGCGGGAGGCCCTCATCTGCCGCTCGATATCCTCGAGCCAATCATCTGCATAGACCACACCCTCAGTCCCGCTAAAGTCACGGGGCCCGAGCTTCTTGAAGTCCTGGATATCTCCGTACCTCGGTCGCGTCCCCGGATGAGGAGCCCTCTGCTCCACGGCTGCAAGGGCCAACTGATGGGCATCCTCCATGCCCTGATGCCTCGCATCTGTCTGCCTCTGCTGAGCCTCAGTGTCACGCCCCAGAACCAGAATACTGGAGAGCGGGGGCAGACATAGCCAGCTACGCAATCCCAAAGTACGTTAATACTTTGAAATCACGTATAAGCTGTCAAGACGTGGGGGTTACTCTACAAGCCATCAGTCAATCCTATGGTTTAACAATCCTAGGTATCTCAATCACATGCAATTATACAAGAGCAAAGAGTACGATCATCATACATACAATAGTAAGGCGTCCCGAACCATATATACATGAATGATCATGAAGCCAGTACCACAGAACTGAGGACTAGCTAGAGTATTAGTCGTACATGATAAGGACTAGCTATAGTCTAGAATACACATATCATGTTTATGCCCGTAGGCTACAATATCAAGGAAAATACCAAAACACGAGCTAAACACGTGCTCGGGGCTAAACGTTACAAGAGAAGAATTTACATATCAGCGGAAGAATGAAGAAGAAACCCACTGAGGCACTCTAGTGCTCCGGCTGGTCACCGTCGAGTAGATGGTACGGTAGATCCTTCGGGCTCTTCTATTAGAACCTGGCCATGCAAAACCAGTGGGGTCAGACCCCAAATAGCAAGTACCACAAAGGAGGCCGAACTATGAACTTAAAACCAGCAATCATTAGTAAACAAAGCAAGCAATAAGTAAGGGAGGATCGAGATTTGTGCAGTACCAATACACTTATCCCGAACATAGGAAGACAGTAAGTAAATCATCATTTGACATAAAGTAAACTGGAGAACATATTAAGGTGACAATCATTGCAACCATTATCGAGCAGGGCAGGTGATATACGATGAGATAACCATGGGACTATTCAGATAACCAGGTTACAACCCGTAAACCAAACAAGGACCGGGGTTGTAACCCTTCATCTGAACAGAACTTGGTTTCTCCCACCATTTATCGGCAAGATAAAATAAGAAATCAGGACATGTAACAATCATGTACAAGATCAAGACAAGACTAGACAGATTGAACTCCATCCAACATTTACGGCCAAGCAATAAGTACGGCTTGATACTTTAACTAACTAGGGTTATCACAGGCCTAGTTACTAGCAATATGCAATGAGATTCTTCCAAGTCCGGTTACCCGCCTGCTGCTACCTGAGTGACCCCAGCAAAGAAAAGGAAAAAAAAATAGCATGATATAGCAGACACACTGTAGTAAGATACATGTGTCCTAAGGTACCACACTCGACGGCGGGCTGGAAGTGCGCTCATCTCGACGGATAGCAACAAATCCCATGTATATATATATAAGGCCGGGGTCAAAGGGGCAACAGGTAACTGGGAAAGTCTCTCCATGAACTACTTGATCAATCTAGTCATTAACCTAGCCAGATTCAATATAAATCCCTGACCGTGGGAAATCAGGAATTCATGTCCTAGACATGATGCAAGACTAGACGGGTTCATTTGTACAAGCACAATCGTCCACGGTGTCCAAGTTATTCAATCTTGTCATGTCGTGTTAGCCGTCGCAACAGCATTTCGAGAAATATCATGTCAGGTTTATCATGTCAAGAGTGCGCCACAGCGGGCCACTATCAAGTCATTATCATGTTCAAGTTTACTGGTCAAGAGTGCACCATGACGGGCCACCATCAGGTTATATCAGGTCATTAATCAGGAGTGCACCACTACGGGTCACTGTCGAGTTTAGGGTACATGTGCCGAACAGTATAGTGCAAGCATTCAATCAGGAGACTCAAGTTATGCTGAGGTTACAAGACACAAGTTATCAATAAGATCTAATAATAATAGAGAAATAATAATAATAACAATAATTAAATAGCTGGACAAGGCACAGGAATGAGCCCAGCGGCTCAGGGTCACTATTGTAAGACCCAGTTTTCTGAAATTGGGATTTTTTGAAAATTATTATTTTTATTATTTATTAATGGTATTTTAGTCATGATATGATTTTTGGTGATTTTAGTTAATTTAAAATTATTTTCTAAGTCATGGCTTATGACTTTGTGATTTTACTAGTGTAACCCTAGTGTAAACCCTAGAGATTCATAACCTAGAAACTAACCATGATCATGTGAGCCTAGCCATAGGATTAGAACATCAAATTAGGGCTTTTTAGCCTAAAGGGTATTTTGGTAATTTATTAGAATTTATTTGGATTTATGTAGTTTATTATTATTTAATTAGTGGATTAGTGTCATGTTAGCTTCTAACCTAGTTTAGCACTAATCTAGAGGTTAGCCACTAACCTAGAAGACTAAGTGTAGATATTTACTTTATGTGTAAATATCTAGGTTGATAAATATCTAGATATTAACTTTCTAGGATATTTTAGAAACCTAGAATATCTAACCCCTAGTCAAAGCCTTAGAGACTAAGTCTTGCAAGGTGGAAGGGGACCCTATAGCCTACCCCTACCCCCCCCATGGCAGCCAAGAACATCCCCTCTCCATATGTGTACACCCTTCACAAGAAAGGCTTCATTTTCAATACATTGGAGTTTAGGTTTTCCCTCAACTTCACACCTCCATAACTTGACCATTTCTCCACCAAATAGAGCCCCGTTTCTTGTGTTGGAACCCCCTATTAGTGAGGATACCAAGGAAGGCTAGCTAGCAAGGATACCCTAGCTGTGGGCACCCCCAAGGACAGTAAACAACCCCCCCCCCCCAAGAAGTTATTTTCTTGAGTTTTCACTCAATAGGTATTTTCTCACAAACCTAGTCAAATTCCTGTTTTTCTTTCATAAGTGCATTCATATAGGGATAACAATACTGTAGGTAAAGTTTGGTGGGATTTTGATGTGTTTTGGTGTCCGTATCGGACACGTGTCTGTGTCTTAATTTCAGTGTTTGTGTAAATGCCACTTAGGACTAAACCTTGTGTTTTTGTGAAACAAATTATATTTTTGGGTAGCCCTAGACATGTAGGACACGAAACCCTAGGACTGAGCACGTTATCGTGTCGTGTCCGTGTCCAAATTGGACACGAACACACTGTTAAGCACTGCACTGCACACTGTTTAAACCCCACTGTTCGACACTTTGTGTCATGACCACACGTGTCGTGGACACAAAGTGTCATGCCTAATCCCTAGTCCTAGACCTAGGCTACCCACTGACACGAGCACGAGGCCCTACGTGCCACGTGTGGAGCACACGACCCCTCGACACGCGTGCACGAGGCTGTGCAGCCTCCCCTGCTACTCGACACTTAGCACGGACACTGTAGGACACGAGGACACGGGAAATTTGACACAGAGGAGGGGGCAACCTCTGTCATGCCCCCCCTTGAGTTTGAGATACGTTGGTGTCGTGTCGAGAGAGCACGGACACGTGCACTGGTCGTGCACTGACAGTGCACGCACACACAGACACTCGACTTTGAGCGTGTCGTGTCCCCTCTACACGACACGTGGACACTTCGTAGTGTCATGGACACGAAGCCTATCCATAGGCGAACACATTGGACACAACCACGTGGTGTCACGTGTCCCGTGTCGCGAATACGAGACACGCGAAATCACTGACACGCGGTCTAAAACACGTATTTTAGGGCTTCTGATACGCGTGTCGTGTCCACTCTACACGACACGTGGACGCGTATCAGGGCCATGGACACGAAGCCCAACCCTAGGCGCACCTTCGGGCACGAGCACGAGGCCTGTGTCGCTTTGTGTCGTGTCCTAGAACGATTTGAAATTGTGTGTGATACGCACTGTATCAGTGTAGTTCCAGTTTACCCGAGTGACTTTAGACCCTCGTGGACACGCCGTGTCGTGTCGTGACACCGTGTCAGGCCATTAGGATCCTAGACTAACCTAGGGGCTTCAATTACCAACCAAGATTAGGTTGTCTTAGCTCGGTTTAGTTGGAGTTTGGTTTAACCTAAGATCAGGGTTTACAGTCCTAAACCCAGTCTCCTGTTATTTCCCAATTCTTTAAAATCGAATTTTGAATGTTTTTAATTTATGATTTTTTTTCATATAATGCTATGTTATTATTAGGTTAACATGTTGAGTATGTGTTAGTGTATGTGTGGGTCAATTTTGGGCTTGATTGGGTTAGTTTTCATGTGTTTTTACACATGTGTAGATGAGGGGGGCTGTTTAGTGTTATTTGTGTGTGTGTGTTCCTGTGTGTGTGTGTGTGTTTCTTGGGAGTGTTCAGTCACTGTTAAGTGACTGAACAGGGACCCCCCCAGACCAGTTTTCTCTCTCTCTCTCTCTAAGATTCCCTCTCTCTACACTCTCTTTCCCTCTCTCTATATCTATATATATATTGTATATATGTATTAGGCAATATACATATACATTTTGTATGTATATATATATGTTATAGATATATATTAGTGTATATATATGTTTATATATATATGTGGGGTTATGGGTATATTACATAGTGACCCTTTATATATAGGTTATATATATATATTTGTATAGATTCTATTGTAGGTATAAACCTATGAACCCTATGACCATTGACCCAGATTGATCATGTTGACTAGTATTTGACTAGTTTGATTAGAGTGTTGACCAGGAGTTGACTTTAACCTAGATTAGACTTGTTTGACCTTGTTTGACCTTGTATGACTTAGTTTGATTCTATGTGACCTAATATGATTTGATTTGACTTAGATTGACTGTAGAGTTGACCAAGTTTGACTTTGACCTAGATTGGCTTAGAATTCATATAGATTGCATTGTAGATTTCATTTACCTTCATTTTGGACATGTCATAACTGTATTGCTTTATTTTAGGACATTGTGACCCTGGTACAGACATCTGATATTACACTACTCTTTTCAGAGTAACAGGCGAGTACATTCTCTGATAATTCTCTCATTTATTTGTCGATTACTGTATTTCAGTTCTAGTTAGTTCTATGTGATTCTCTGTATCAACACGTATGGATATTTCTGGATTCATGTATCGACACATACCTTACTTGCTGGCCTCTATTACTGGAGTCATTAGTATCATTCCGGAATCATTTCTGGAATCATCACGTATTGGCCAGACTCATCTCGATTCTTTTGTCGATTTTGGATTCACTTGCTGGGCGGGGAAATATTGAGTAAGACATGTAGACATACCCCAAATCCGGAATCTCCTACTGGAATCTACCGGAAGCATAGCCATCTCTTGCCCGATCAGTGAGAGATGTGCCTGATACCTACAGCCGTTTGCATGTCGACCTCGATATTTTAAAACACACTGTTAGATCATAGTTGGACTCACCCTGGTTTCATTGATCACTGTTGGACTCATCTTGTACTGGAAATTATCTGGTATCAGATTATATGGACTGGACTCACACTGGGATTATATTAGACTTATATCGTACTGTCTGGACTCACACATGATATTCTAGTTCAGTTAGCTTTTATTACAGTCTTCATTGCCATGATTCTTCTCTTGTTTTAGTTACCTTTCTTTCTTGTGTCTTACTGTGTCTCTGTGCCATCATTACCTGCATAGAACTGCCATGCTCATCAATAAAACTGTCTATAACTGCTTTATAGTTCTTTGTCATTTACTTGGGTTTTTTCTTGATGAGTTGTGCTCGTTCCCGTCCTGATTGGACCTGTTGAAAATATTACAGATGATAATCCTGTGGACACATGCCCTGCTTACCATGGACCTGGCGAGGGATTAGCTACCTTTGGTTCTGACTCTCAGGAGTGATTCAGGAGATTAGCTAGTAGACTACTTTAGCTTTCATGTTTTGGCTTGATGTATTAAAGTTAAGATATTGAGTCTGTATTAAGTTGGTTTGAGATATTGGAGTATTATTTTAGCAGTTAGTTGTTGTTGTCTTTAATTCCTTAGGTATAACTTCTGTGTTATCTTTTCGTGCTTAGACTGTGTTTGAGTAGATCATACCCTTTACTTGCCCTCCATTCGGAACTGATATCTGGACAAGTACTTTTTATATTCACTGCATGAGATTAGTTAGCAACCTAGAACAGCTTACTACCGCCGACACTGCGGCGTAGGCTGGACGTAACCACTTCTCGTGCCCCTATACAGGGTGCGGGTCGTGACAACTATCAAGTCATGTGTAGCAGGTCAAGTTATCAGGTCAAGTTTATCATGCATGCCAGTTCTTGGTCACACCATGCCAGGTACAATTGTCATTTCAATCATGTCAATCAAATCGGGATTATCAAGTTCGGGACAAAAGGCGTAAGGAAAGTAAGCTGTAAATCTAGAGCTAGAATAAGGCAAGTAAACTGATCATGGCATGTACGAGAATCAAGAACCATATCTCTAGGTGTGTGAGAACTAGCTGCAATATGTGGCCGGCTTGGGAACTTGCACAAAATAGTAACATGCCTGGCTAATCATACGTGGGGTGTATGATCAACACTCATAATCAATAGGTGCACAATGGGTGCACAATAGGCTTTGATCACATATCTACACTAATACTCCCCGTCCCCGACTGGTAGAGTGGATCCAAGCAAGACACGTTACGACACGGAATTCCACGAGAAGGGAGCAAGTCTCCTCGAGAATCGGTGTCCATATACTGCACAAGAACTACAAGGGGCTTGCACAGGATATACCAAGATAACGAGGAATAACATCTCATGTCGGGATCCATGAATACCAATCCGTGTGACCAATGTGTCGAGAACAAGCATATCTACACTAATCACATGAATTATAACAGTTATCGTAAATTGAAAAAGTGTCAGAGAATGTACTCGCCTATAGTATAATATGGTATGTCAACCGGAGCAAATGCAGCGTCTCGAGGACCTATAGAGAACAAGACGTATCAATACTATGTTTAGGAAATGAAATCAAATCAAATTGAATCCTATTAAGTCATTCTAGGTCAAGGCATGTCAAACTAGGTTGTACGGGGTCAAACTAAGTCATATCAAGTCTAACTGGGTCAAACTGGGTCAATACAAGTCAAACGGAATCAATCGGGATCCATTTGAGTCAACAGTTGACTTTTTTGGTCAACCGATCAACTCTGGTCAACCGTGGTCAACTCTGGTCAACCCTAGGTCAACTCTAGGTCACTGGTGACTAACAGTTGACTTTTAGTCAACTACACAAGTTTAAAGGAATTTGGGACTAAATTGGGTAAAGTGTTGACCCATAGTTGACTTTTGGTCTAAAAAGTCAACTATGGTCAACCGGGGTCAAGACTAGGTCTAGACGGCTATTTCTAACTATTACCAACCTCTACAACCCATATCCAAGTCCATCTTGGACTTCGATACCCATATCTTGGCCATAGGCCAATTACCTATTTTACCCTTAAAAAGGGCAAAATTCCAACTTCGGGGATTAGCTAGTTAGCCTATCTACGCTTGATATTTGACCCGTGCTCCCTAGGGTAGTAGGGTACTATTCTATAGGTTCGTTATCTACCAAAATACCTAGATAAAGTGGACGTCTAGTCCACCTTACGGCCCGTTGCAGATATCTTAAATATTTCAAGATACGCGCTGATACGGCACGATACCGGCGCCCTACGACCCCGATTTCTTCCCGGGAGCTTACCCGCAAAATTTAATTCACATAACCTAGGCCTACGTCATGTTTCGTCGCAATCCGACGCTCCGAGCTCAATTTTCCCTTTTAACCTCGATTCCTCCTAAAAACCTATTCTTCTAATTCTCATTTCTTTTCTAATTCTCCTTCTTCTAATTCCTTCCTCTCATTCTTCCCTTCCAATTTCCTCTTCCTAACATCCTTCTAATTCTTTCTTCTTCTAACTCCTTCTCATTCTTTCCTATTCTCTCATTCTCTACTCTACTCTTCATTCTTCTTATTCTTCTTCTTAAACTTCTTCTCCTACTTCTTCTAACTTCTTCTTATATTCTAACTTCTAACTTCTTCTCATATTCATCTAGTTATCTACCCATATACATATATATATATATATATCTATATATATATAATATATATATATATACACTTATATATACGTATCTATATATATAACTATATATGTATATAGGAGGGGGATATAGGGGCTATGTGGGAGGGGTTATTTGCTACTGCTCTGCCTAAAGCTACTGCTGCTGCTGCCCTATAGGCTGCTGCTGCTGCTGGCAAATTGCTGCTGCTGCTCGGTTGTGGGGGGGGGGGGGGGGGGGGGGGGGGGGGGTGGGGGGGGGGGGCTCAGCTCATCCCCCCCCCCCCCCCCCACCCCCCCCCACAGCAACCCCTGCTGCTCTCATCTCCCTTTATATATATATATATATATATATATATATTATTATATTATATTATATAATATACTCTCCATCTATCTATCTAGATACATACACATATATATATGTATTCTATATATATAATACATACTTACCACACATATAATATAAATCATAGACACACACATGTAATAGATAATATATATATATATATATATATATATATATATATCTATATACATATACACACATTTACATACTCCCTCCAACACACCACACCCATACAGCACACTACTACTACCATCTCATGGCCTCATTCTCACACACTATCACCACTACCATTTCTCTACACACACACAAATACATATAATACATACACACACACCACACCACACATATATATATAATATATTATATATTATATATATATATTATATATATATATATATTATATCGGAAACGGATCAAGCCCCGCCCGCGGAGCCCCGTCGAAGCCCCGCCCCCCCTGCAACCATCGATCGCGCGGGCCCGCGTGGGGCCCCCCCGCCCCACCCGCGCGATCCAACGGCTAAGGGAGGCGGGGCTTCGGCGGGCTCCGCGACGGGGCTCCCGATCCGCTCCCATATATATATATATATATATATATATATATATATATATCACATTAAATAGAAAAACCCCAATAATTTCTAACCTAGATTTCTAGGAAAAACCCATGAAATTATGGGCAAAGTGTAGAGGAAGGTTCCCTCTACATTTATTGTGAAGGAAAATTAAGCAAAGAGGATTTAATGGAGGTTTAATGAGCTCACCTAGGTTGTGGTTGCTTGAGGAAGAGAGAAGCTTGAGAGAGAAATTTAATTTGAGAGAGAGATTGCTTGGAGAAGAGAAGGGGGGGGGGGGGGGCGCTGCCTCTTGTGGCCGGCCATGTGTGGCTAATGGTTAGGGTTGGGGATCCAATAAGCCCCCAACCCATTAGACTTGGTTTAAGTTCAAATGAATTCGGTTTGGTTCGGTTTGTTCCTAATCAACCAATTAAGCTCTAAAATGACTAATTAAGCCATGAAAAATAGGGTTTAAAATTTCTAACTTAATTATGATGGTATGTGGGCTAAGCCCAGCTAGTATGGGGGTCCCACTAGGGTCCAGGCTACCCAGGTCTCCAATTTGAGTCCGAATTGGATAAAATCCAAACCAACCCAAATAAATCCCAAAAAAATCACATAAAATCAAATAAAATTCCTAAAAATTATAAAACTTGAAAAATGACGAAAATACCCCTAATTCGAAAACTGGGGGTGACAGATACAATTTCAAAATACAATAAATATACGTATAATATTATAATTTAATTTAATTATAATTTAACTTTAGGTTCCATCCATTAAACAATAAAAATAGTTAAACTAAACAAATCAAATAAACCAAAATTATAACTAATCTTGGTTCGGTTTTTGTTTGAGATTTTTGCCACAAATATGCATCATCACCCCCGCTTCTTCTGCACTCGAGCTCTTCATTCCCTCTTCCAATCCCTCCATGGAAACTGGTAAGGAAATTTCTCAAAGGCCCCCTCTTTCTGCCAAAACCCTAACTCTCTCAATTCCAGTTAGGGAAACCCCAGCAAACCCTAGCCTCCCCGCATCCCACTCCGGCGTGGGCCTCCACTCCGGAGACCGCGTCAACCGCTCGGCTGCTCCCGGCCGCGGCGGGAGAGGGGAGGTACTTCGTCGTCGGCGGGGCGAGGATCGGCGCGGCGATAGAAAATGTCGTCGATTCGGCGCTGTGCACGGTGCTGGCGAGGCCGGGAGGAGGTGAGGACGGTCGAGCACCTGCTGTCGGCTCTCGAGGGTTTAGGGGTCGACAATTGTCGGATTGAGATTGACGGCGGAGACGAGTTTGGGCTCTCCTTTAGAAAGTGTTGATGTTCTTACAGTAAATATTATGTTTGATTACTATTAGAATTGCAACTCGATCAAAAAAAAAAATTGGAGAGAACGACAAAGAACATGAAACATTATTTGGGGGAGCAACATAATAACTTAACTATGAACTTACGAAGTAGCTTGATTGTTTTCTGGAGAACAAGTACACAGATCTCCAATTTGTTTATTACATTCATTTCATCTCGAAAATACTAATGGTCTGCTTGGTAACGGTGTTTTCACCGGTTTGGGGTGTTTTTTAACCGAACGTTTATGAAAACCCATGCTTGTTAATTTTTTGAGACGGTGGTTTTGGTCGGCTCTGTAATGTATTTTTGGGTGGCTTTATAAACACCTCAAATCGGTGGATTTTGAGAGGTTTTATTATTTTATTCCATTTATATCCTCACCAAAAATATATAATTATAACTACTAATACCCTTCCCTATTTAATTATATTCGTGTAAAAAACTTGCAGAACCGCTCGTTAGTGAATTACCAAGCATGAATTTGACTGGTTTAAAAGCCGCTACTTAAAAACCACCTAAAATTGGGCCCCTCATAACTGCTCATAACTGGTACTCTGAAAACACCTCATAACCGCTACTCCTACAATTGCCAAGCAAACCCTAAACAAACTTTAATACTGGAGGAGAAGTCGAAAGGAAAGGAATCTAGCCATGTAGTCCGGAGCAGCTACTATCGAGAAAATAGTCCAACTTCTTTTATTGTCATGTGAAAAAATGATGATCGGGGAGAAGCGATTGTAAATAACTGATGCAGCTCCTAAACTCTAGTGTTGTGACGAATGTTGAGGGTTATGTTTCAGTGATACTCCTAGGAAGGACCATATCCACATCTAACACATACTGGACACAATACTTACTTGACCCTCCTGTTATGGCTTGTTCTTGTCAGATTTGGCTCGTCCATGTCCAGACTCTAGACCCCAAAGGGACCAAAAACATAGTTGAAAGTGATGTCAATGTTGCACATAATTGAGATATGACACAATAAACTTTTTTTGAAGTTAATCCTTTCTAGAACTTTTGGGGGACTTTCTGGAACCTAATTACTCTTCAAAAACATGCTTAAACTTAAAGATAGATATTTTAGGATCTAATGTATGGACTTAACCGTATCTATGCCATACCCGTATCCCAATTTTTTCTAAAAATGTCTTATTCCGAATCCTTATTGTGCCTGCATCCAAATCCATGTCTATGCAACCTAGGTTGACGGTTATACATTTATACTATTCCAATGCGTCCTCACAGGTTGAATACTTGAATCCTCCATATTGTGGATGATAGTTGGATTCATGCAACGGTATATATTTCTTTTTGAATCTGCTTAGAACAGCATTCCAGGTGTAATTTAGACCTTGGTTCTCTCGTACCATGTTAAAGCTTCTAATACTTCATAAAAGCTCTAGAGCTGAGATGATACCCTGTTTTACATGTATATTATTCCAATAGACCTGACATCAATGTTGTTAGTTGGTGTGTCTAATTGCTTACCATGCATATTACAGACAGAACAGGGGTTCACTTAACCATAAACCAAGAAGCCTATGGAGTGAAGGAGAACTGCCCCCCCCCCCCCCCCCCCCCCCCCCCCCCCCCCCCCCACCCCCCACCCAACCCACCCACCCACCCACACACACACACAAACTCATTTCGAATAGCAGATATTCCTTGAACTTTCAAGTATTCTTTAGATTCCTCAAGTTTTTCATGTTATATGCCCTCACCATTTTATGCTGTAACCTACACAAAAGTGGACATCACAAATTAACTTTATATATGTGTGTGTGTGTGTGTGTGTGTGTGTGTGTGTGTGTGTGTGTGTGTGTGTGTGTGTGTGTGTGTGCGCGCGCGTGTTCTAGTGTTGCCTGAGCTTAGTTTCTCATATGATAACCATCACTTTTCTTTCTTCCCTAATCTACTCCATCCAACTAGGGTTTAAATTCTTGCATTATTGGTTATTGGTTGAATTGAGGATTTGGGAAATGAGACATTCATTTGTCAGGAAATACCTTATTTGAGGAAGGTAGTTACACAAAACAATCATTTATTTACTATCCAGCTACCGATCACTGAACCATGTTGCCAGCTAACTAATTTCCACTGTTTTAAGTGAGCCTCGTATCTTTGGAATTCTACACATTTTTTAGTGAGGATAAGTATGAAGAAAGAATATGAGATTGAAATAATGAAGGAGCATGACGATTTAAGATAAAAATCTCAGGGTATGAGTGGAGGAGGGATTTGGGGAAACTGCGGGAATGCTCACTTTTATTTAGAGAAATTACAGGACAAGACAAAATTAGAATACTTGTGTTATTGAGAAATTACAGGACAAAATAAAAATTACAGTACCCGATTAGAGTGAGGATGGGAAAATAAAAACCCCTACAAAATGAGCATATTGGGTTTAGTTGGAGGATTAATGGAAGGTGAAAGATACAATGTGTATGTAAATTGGTAGGGTTGTTTCCATGATCATGATGACAGAACAGGAGGCGTTAGAAAAAAAATATATGCGAAAGATGAAAGGGGAGGGTGGGTGGGTGGGGTGGGGTGGGTGGAAGGTGTACTGTGTCCAATGACCATGACACTTAGCCAATCGACTGCTTGTGTTCTTGGATGGCTAAGAGACTGTATGTTCCGCCTATGGTAGTTTAGCAAGTTGTGCCTGTTACAACAAGCAGTAACTTGCTGCAACCAGCAGAGGAAGGGCAGATAAGGAAAGGAAAAAGAATAAGGAGGGAGATGACAAAAAACTGCTTACCTGATTGGGGTGGCAAATGTGCGATCGGCGACGATCGTGGTCGCTGACAGTCGACACTGCAACAGCAAAAGAGAATTATAGACAGGAAGAGAAAGCTAGAGGGTGGGATCGAGTTTTAGATCCAATTGTGCGTGAGTTTCGCGTGGGGGTGGGGTGGGGGGGGGGGGGGGGGGTGGGGGGTTACTTATGAGTTTACACTGTCATAGAGGGATATGCTTAAGAATAAATGAGGGTCCACTTAGGCTGGGTTTGGGATTGCTTAATATGGCTTATCAAAAAACTTCTGGAAAGCCAGTTCAAATTTAGGCAGCTTTTGAAACGAGTTACATGGCTGCTGTCTAAAGCTGCTTCCGCTGCCTCTTTAAAAAAGCAGCAGCAACCCCAAACCAGGCCTTAGCAGGTCACTTAATTGGCACAATTAAGCGGCCAAGAAACCTAGTCCCCTCTTTTTAGAACACCACTACACGGTGTTTGCTATGAGTTATAACACAAAGTCCTTTTGTTATTTTGTCCATTTGATGCCCTAGAGTATAGAGACAAAGGCCAGATGATCATTGGCTTCGATGGTATAATGGTTACATATAAAGGAGCAAAGTGTTTACTTGTTCGCATTTTAAATTCTTCCTCCCTACTCCTTAGCACGATGAAGAGACATGCATAGACATTGTTGCAAATCAAGGAGAAGTGTCAATCAATTTCTCCAAGTATATGCCCGGGGTCACTATGTCGAAGAAATTTCACCCGGCTACTTTATTCCATTCTTTCCTTCCCTAAGACCCCTTCTTTCCCTCTTACAATCAGGTCTGAAAAGTATAATTATTGTTTTTCATTATATATGGTCTGAGGGCTTGCTGCAAAGATAAAGTGGCAAGTTATATATGGCTGAGGGCTTGCTGCAAAGATAAAGTGGCAAGTTATTTATGGTTTGAGGGCTTTCTGCAAAGATAAAGTGGCATTCTATATGTAAACTTATATCACACTTTCTGCTAATACATTTTTCTTTGCTTTGTTGTATTCAATACGTTGTTGATATCTCTCTCAATACATTTATGCCGCGTGAAATGGCAACAATGGCTCTTTCTAATAGAAATGTCAGAGAATACTCTCATCAAAATGATTTAATGCTACAGGTTCCTATATTAGATGGATCAGCAAAAGAATGGGTGGAGGCAATACAACAAGTCGGTATATGTGTTGCCAGGGATTCTAGTGGTGGCAGTATGGATAAGCTGGCACCTTTTCTCCGTGATCCAAAATATGTATGGAGGGATGACTCTTTCATAGTTGCAATACCTTCTTCAAAAATTCACATAAAATATGGAATTAATTTTCCCCAGGTACAGTTTTCCGGGAACCAACTTACCGTTTCTACAAGCTCTTGAATATGTTGTAGGTTTAATTATACTTTTAATCAATCTTGAATCCAGTTGTGAATCTCGTGATGACACATGATCACGGTCTTGTACACATGCCGAGCGTGATTCATGGTTTTTAAACAGCCACTATACTGCCACGTTGCTGCAAATTTGGGTTGGATGGTCACGATTCTTCAATGTTTCCAGAAGTTAACAGAAATTAAAAGATTAATAAGGCCAACTTACTGTTTCTACAAGCTCTTGAATATGTTGTAGGTTTAATTATACTTTTAATCAATCTTGAATCCAGTCATGAATCTCGTGATGACACATGATCATGGTCTCATACACGTGCCGAGCGTAATTCATGGTTTTTAAACAGCCACTATGCTGCCACGTTGCTGCAAATTTGGGTTGGATGGTCATGACTCATGAATCATGATACTTCAAATCTTTCCAGAAGTTAATAGAAATTAAAAGATTAATAAGGCCTCATTCCAGTGACCTCAAACCCTGCTTTCAATTCCTTAAGTTTATCATTTATGCTGGAACTGTGCATAGGCTCAAACCAAATGTCAAATAGATCTAGTTTGCAATATACAAGCCATTCTCGTGCTATATACACTCTTTAACATTATACGAACAAAGTTCAAGATAGAGGTATTCTTTCCGTGTTTCCTGCATACTTATGCTATTGAGCTTGTCCTTCGTAGCTGACAATTAAAGATCCTTCTTTTCCCATTTTTTTGCAAGAGGAAATCTCCCTCTAAATATGTCTAGCTTTTCGTTTACCAACAACCACGTAGCATTTTTTTTCCTTTGGTAATTTTTTTTATTCATGAAACACAAATCATTCTCCCTGTATTGATTTTCATTCTTGGACCTTCTCTTTTTCTTTTTCTTTTTGGTCCTTCAACATTTCACTTAGGAATCTTTAACTTCGATGTTTCTTTCTTTGACACCGCATTATCTTTCTATTGTGAACCTAGTGATCACATGTATATTGGTACTAGTAACCAGGTTAGGTTTACATCAATAACCTATTCCTCATCATGACTCACTTTTTTCATAATAGTTGTTGCTAACTTAGTTTGGCCAATTATGCTGATTATTCATCAGTGATACTACTTTATTTTTTAGATGATTGCATGCATAACTGCTCTTTTTACCTTTTAGATACTAGAGGTGTGACTGCATCGTTAAAAATTTAAGTAGGTGCATTCATAATTATCTTTTATGAGGTTCAAAGTGATGTATCCTCGACATGTAAATTTATCTATTAATAACCTGGCCTGGCTGCCTTGGTTTGATGCATAACAGTAATACAATTGTTTGCTTTCAGATGTAAATTTGTAAAGTAATCTATGTTCAATTTAAACTGCACTCTTGCGGTATTCTATAAAGTGGTGAAGTATGTTTGTTCTGATGCAGCATTCAATAAATTGTTATTCAGTAAGAGCTCATTGGTACTTCAAGCAAATCTTTCTGAGGTTTTTTAAGCTCATAATTATTTTCTTATGAATAATCATGCTTGATTTTTGGTATTCCTTGAAATATGGAACGTTTGCCTGGGTTGGTTCCTCTAAAATCTGATAGTTACTTTGTTTCAGGCACCATCTATTGGTCAACAGTGGTTTTCATCTTTCATTGATGGTTCAACGTACTCGAAAGAAATCGCACCTTCAAGAACCTTCTGCATATATGAAGAGGTTTTGTACAGTTTCCTCTAAGTTAGAATGAGAGTTTTCTTTCACTATTGTTTAATAATCTTTTGTCTTACTCTATCTTTATCTCAATAGCTACTAGTTGTAGTTGTATGAAATATGTGACTGGGCTTGATTATCTAATGATGTATTTGCTACTGTCTTTTCTATACTTTTGTGTTTGTGTTTTATAGAAGATACAGTTGATGGGCTTCAGTCAGTCAAAGTTTATGGAGGCGGCTTGTGGGTTCTACCTTTTAATGGGAATGAGTTTACATACCAATGTTTAGATGTCTGAATATCTTGGCAGATCATTTGTTGGCTTACACCGATAGAGAATGAGGATGGCAATAGGTAGAAGAAGAAGCCAGCACCCATGTTTCTCTCTTGATTCTCTGCCTACCTCAAGGTTTTAAGTATCGGCCAAAACCTATACACCAAAATTGGCTGGTACAAATCACCGACCGCCCCCCCCCCCCCCCCCCCCCCCCCCCCCCCCCCCCCCCAAAAAAAAAACCGAAATTACTGAAACCGATTGTGCACCTTGCTCAATCTGTGTAAGTCAACAAAATGGTTCCTTAAACAAGGGACTTAATTGTATTTATTTTGGCCTTGATACTGGAATGGCTTAGCTCAGACCTTTTGTGAAATATATATGTCTTCTATACTGATATTTCATGTCTGACCAAACTTGGAATGACAACTCTACATGAGCTCATATAATAAATAGTCTGAAAGCAAGTTATGAACCTGAAAGTTGTGTCAGTTGTCCTACTTGATTTGGACATACTGTTCTATAGTCTCCCACCCTTTCTATTTTGCTAAATGGTTATCCACAAGATGTGCATTGTAGGGGAATTTCCTAGTCTTGTGCATTGGAAGGTCTAGTTTATGTGTATAATCCAAGTGTAATTTAAAGATGGTTCTTGATAACTAGATTGGCAAAACAGACCCATATGACAATGATAGGATCAAAAGTCAGCAAAGGCGAGTCAAGAGAGCCTTGACGGAAGTTGGGAAAGTTGTTAATGTATTACACATGTATGCGACTAAGTTCTCAACACTGAACCTTGATAAATGAAGCAGAGTGAGATTCATATCGTCTCCTACCATTGTTGCAGTTGAAGATGCTAAGCTACTCCTATTGTGTGCCAACCAGGGGGGCGGACCCATCATAGGGCATGTGGGGTCAAGTGGCCCCACTAAAATTTTAATTTTAATTTTTTTACTGCTATCAAGGTCATCTAGCTGTTCACAACTAAGATGTCAAGTGACCCCACTGCTCACAACTATTGTCAAGTGACTAGAGTGACTCCACTGTGTCCCCAATTGTCAACAGTGTGCACAAACTACTCACTCCTACACCTAGCTGCACAGTGCACACACCTAGCTCATTTTTTTACACATTTCTTACAAGTCACGACTGCTGCTAGCTACCACACCTAGCTCGATGTGCACACATTGTACTTGCCAAGCACAATGACATACATGCCTTAACCCGCTCCTCCCCCTACAAGGCTATTGGCTACACATTTTATTCTTCATTCCAGACTTCCAGTCTCCATTCTATATGAAGACAATGTCGTCTTGAAGTCTTCTATGAAAAGAATAGTTACTTGCATACATTTTAGTCTCCTAAAAACCATCTCTAAGCAAGCAAGAGCAGCCATTGCTTCCAACTTCTCAAGGTCATCTGTGGCCTGCCCAATCTTCAAGGTATATTCTTCCTCTTGTTTTAATTTTCTTTTATTGAATTGAAATCTTTGAATGTAAATGTAATATGATATATCTGTGTGAAGAACTTGTGAAAAAATGTGACACGTTAATTTGTGTAACTCTGTCAATGAACCAAAAATGTAACAATGTTGAAATGAACATGACTCTGTCAATGAAAAATGTGAAAAAATTGTAACAGTGTTGACATGAGTTCCAAAATATTTTGATGTCCATAAACCAGAAATACACTGACGGTATTGAGCTCCAATATGATGAGTCGTATGCATAAAGTATTTCACACAATCAACAAATATATACACGGCTAGGACATTCTGTATGACATACGAACTTCAAAATGCTCTGACGTTATTAAAGCAGAAATCCATTGATTATGTTGTTCTGTCATCTTTTTTTTATCCAGGATGAAGTTGAATAGAAATACTAATTTCTAAACTTGATATGATGAGTGGTATGCATAAACCTTTTTTTGACTAGTTTGACATTACGTAGACTAGATATAAAGTAATTAAATTATCTCATTTTTCGAAGATAAAAATGGGAGAGAAATTAGGTTTTATTTACTATTTCGGGATGTAAAGATTGTTTTCTAAGGCGTCGACACCAAAGTATGCAAATGTGAATGTTTTTCCTAGATTTTTGGACTTCCTTTATGGTTAAGGTTGACCCCCCCTCTCTTAAATTCCTACGTCCGCTCCTGGTGCCAACTCATAGTCTATCTTCTACTTTGTTGTTCATAAAAATTTTGATTGAGAACTTTGTTGTTCTTTTGCCACTATTGCAATTTTTATGGCAAACATTAAATTGTCATCTTGTAATAATTTATTTACAAGCGATATTCTTGTTTTATGTATTAACAGCAGTGCACTTTCTTCTTTCATCATAACTTAATAGTGTGGATTAAATGATTTTTTTTTGTTGACAATAGCAATCATTCTGGTTATACATGTTATAGGTTGAAAAAATGCGCAAAGCTGGTCTCGTTAAAGGAGGTTCAATGGAAAATGCCATGGTTTGCAGGTGGATGGTTATCTCTGGTTTCATAGAATATTGAATAAATCTTCTTCTCAGATTATACTATGTAGTTAAATGCCTTACCTGTCCATAGTATCAGAATTTGTATTCACTAGGATACAGTTTTCCATTTTCAAGCTTCACATTACCCTAGGTTAACTAGCTGTTTAGGCTCAGCTATTGGATATGATTTTCAATCTCCAATCTTCACATTGTACGCATTATAGGTCAATTAGCTACTTTAGCAAACTCATTATTGTCATCATCATCATCCAAGCCTTCTCCCATCCGAATGGGGTTGGCTATGGAGCATAACAAAGGTCCAAACAAGAATTGACAAAGTTTTATCATCCAAGTTCTATTTGTTGTTTAATATGTGTGAAATAACGGAGAAGGTTAGATGCATATGTTAAGAAGCTAGTTCTTTTGTTGTATGTCTTGGTCTTGGGTCAATCTATGAAGTTCATGATTGGTTGTGTGAGCTGCTACTGTCCCCTATTGGGTTATACAATGAGCAATCAGCACTCTCACATGTGATTTATACCCAAAGATGTATGAAACTCTATCTTATCTCGTGTCATTCAAAAATTTAAAGACTACAACTACTGAATTCACCATTAAATTATATTTTCTCGTCATTACTCACAAAGATATTTCTTTATCTTTTATCACCTCTTTAATCTTCTAGCAATAATTATCGTTCCATGGAAAGTTCATGCTTGCATTACCTTGCTGAAAGTTATTTGTAAATAACTAGAGCTCTATATTGATTTAAGGTTTATCTTCTTTTGCAGCACCACTTCAGGTTGGCTAAATCCGCCTCTTCGTTTTGATGATGAACCCTGTCGACATAAGGTTGTAGATCTTGTAGGGGACTTTTCTCTGTTGGCTCAAAATGGTAATCAAGGATTTCCAGTTGCAGATATAATTGCTTATAAGGTTGGTCTACCTATGTATTATGCATAAGTTACTTGACTGTCACCATATGATGGTTTATACTGTAGTGAAGAACTTCCGTGATTTTCACCTTCCATCTCTCCTTATTCTAACTCTTAATTCATATGCCCTCTATTTATAGATTTGTCCACCAATCACTATTTTGACCATTAACCACAAGTAGCAAAGCTTTATGCATTTGTTAGCATCTTTAAAACAAAATAGTATCTTCTCCACTAGCTTGAATTTGTAGCCGAGTCATTCATAGCTCGAGATGTTTTTGCTTAATTTCCACCCCCTCTCCCTTGGCCCTCTTCTCCTTTCACTCTGTATATTAGTAATGTAAATGTGGATTTTAAACTATAATTAGGGAAGAAAAAGATAGCATACCACTATACCAGACACGTACTCAAGTTTGCTGCAATTGATAAGCTTACGAGTTATCAATTGAGCAAATGAATCATTATGAGTTATAGCATAAGATACTGAAGTTAACCATGCAAGCAGAATGCACAGAATGGAGCTTTGCAAGTGGATTGCTTTTGCTACATAGTACATTCATCTCCTGTACAAAGAATGATGAGATATATATCGTCGAGTATTATGCAGTTGTAGAACGCTACTATAATGTGGCAAAAAGAAAACAATTACAGGATCAGCTCCAAAATGGACTTGGAGCCATTAACTTGAGCAACAAAGAGAAGATTATAAGATCTAAGCAGCATTATGGTATTCAGTAGATTATTTTTGTAGGAAGCACAGCATTAAACTGAGTACACTGGTGAAAGAAGAATATTATGCCCAATAGGGTCAAGCATGTCCTGCATTGCATGAAGATATCATTTGTTAAGAAACATGTCAGAAAGTAACATAGCTGGAATAATGTTGAGATGGATTAATGGCAATACATAAAACTCAGGATAATAATTGAGTGCATCAAATGGAAGGTGGAGATGGTCTGAATTGAGGATGAGTAATTTTCCTTTTTTTCTTTTTCAGACAGGTTTGATATGTGCAATGGAGACCAATAGATTCACCAGGTAGGATAAGTAATAAGATAGTAGTTACAGTCGTTGCTAGAACTATGGATAAATCTAATGAACTTGGATTGAGACTGAAAAAGTATGGCATTTAAGGCCCTTAAAGGATATGAATTGGAAGATGAGGATTCCTATAGCTGACCCCAAAAAACTTGGGATAAAGATTTGTTGTTGTTATTAATTTAAGAAACCGTGTTGTATGTTAATTAGTTGAAGTAAACTGATTAAAGCGGCTATAAAGTTGTACTGCTAGAAAAGACGGTCTCATGAAATAACTAATAGGACTTCCTCCTGGAAACTGATTGTCACAAAGAATCGTACCCGTCACCCTACCATGAGAAGCCCAACTGGAATCATACTTGTCATTTTCAGTTGTCAAACCTCCTGTTTAGGTTGCAACAATCAGGTCAGATGGATTTGTGTAAATCAGGTTTAGAAGTTGAGGAACTTTTGAATTATCACTTTGCTCAAGTTTTAGTATATGATGTAATCAAATTCTATAGGTTACAGGAAAAAGTAGCATAAGGTTTTATTCTGTCATGCCTTTTCTTCTGCTTATTAATAATTCTATGATGATCTACAATCCAACACATTTTCAAAATCATTTAATGTAGGTTATTTAGATCGTCTTATACATGTTTGAGCATGCAACTTCAGTGCAGCTTCATGTTTAGATTGTCTGATAAGTTCGGTTTCCCTGATTAAGTATAGTCGAAGTACATAATGATTGTTAGGCCCTTGGTTTTATAACCCTGTTAGTGTATGTTCAAATTTGAAAGTCCAATTTGTAAGCTTGTAGATCCTTGTATGTTGTTTCTAAATGAAAAAAGTAGTAGGCATGGCCTGTTATGTGATGTACAATTTTGGTAGATAACATAAGTACGTAACTAGATTTTTAGATGGACAGCCTAGGTATTAATCCTAATTTAATGTGTAATTCTTAGAGCCTGTGTCAAATTCTGTTCATTGTTGTGCTTTTGTTAGGTCTTATATGATTATATCTTGATACTAACGTTCAAGTAATATTTGAAAGTATGGACCTTTTTGAGATTAAGCATTTAATATTCAATGTAACAATTATTGTTTACCAATACAGGCTGGTCACACACTGCATGCTGAATTTGTGAGACTCCTTTCGGACATGGTTCGATGAGAAATAATGGTGTGACCTCTTAATGGCAGCTGTTTCTGAGCCTGGCAATTGGCCTTTGATTTTCTTGATTTTCCTGGGAAAACTAAAGAAGTGAAGAAAGCAGCAGCAGGAGGAGGGTCCTGCAGGACCTGCACTTTTTACCACCAAAAGAGAGCTCTACAAGAACACTGTCAACCATTCTTTGTTCATTGTTGGTAGAATTTTACTAAGTTACAGGCTATAGAGTCTAAAGAAGAAATGTAGAATAATATATATAGTTAGCCCAAAAAGTTTCAACAATTTTTGTAGAGGTTGTAAGAGGTGCAGAATACAGCTTATTTATTTTCAAGCCCATTTAGGATCATTAATGCAACTGTAGCTATTTTCATTCGCCGAAGTGTGCTGTGTTACGAAAATGTTGTTGACAATGCGTTCTAAGCCAGTGTGGAAAACTATTGAGTTGAAATGACATGACCACAATACTGGATCTCTCTCTTTATTGAATCAGCGACGGATCTTTTCATATCTTAAAAGAGGGCTAATTATATGGACACAGCCAAAAGTGATTGGGGCTATCCCATTGTGGCAGTCCTAGGACTGCCCACTTTTCTGACAGACTGGACTGCCAGAAAAGTGGACAGTCTTTGTTAGATCATGGCAGTCCTTGTTAGAAACTGGGCAGTCTGCCAGAAAAATTGAAAAAATGGGCTAGCTCCGATTACTTTTGGCTGTGCCCATATAATTAGCCTAAAAGAGATGTCCAACTTAAGATAGTCGTAATCTTGTGGTTTCGCTTCTGAAATTACGACGTCTCTCTGCGGCTTTGAGAATCCATTGCTTGTGGTAAAACTATTATTGTGATGCATTTCTTTTAGTTAGGGTTATTTAGACCCTAAAACTCTAACATCGGTCAATTTCGAGACCCAAATCCTGACTATTATATACATTGTAGGCTTGCAACCAGCCATCACAGCACAATGCCTACAACTATCCGAGAAGGGAGACGCAGCAGCAGTTTTTTGGGCAAATAATTAAGTATCCATTTGCTTGCGTATCATATTGTCGTATATAATGGAAAACTTGATGCAACTAATACATACTGTTCAAAATGTTTTTTTTTTCTTTGATGCAACTAATGGAGAACTCGTCAAGAAGGGTTTGTTGGAATTAATCATACTTGATGTAGAATCAAGCTGGATGACTTTGATGACAAGTAATTTTTGATCGGTACACGAAGGCTTGTTATATATATATTTTGGAAGGAAATTCTGTCATCTATGCATTCTCCCAGCAACTAAAGATCATTGTGAAAGATGACAAAATGATCTTTAAAATTCCTAATATGCTCACAATAAAGAAAATGCGGTTGGCCGGACACAAAAACGTGTGGAAGGTTATTTGTCTTGCCTTGCCTTGTGCAGGTCATGTATTAGAAGTTTTTTTTTTTAGGTGTCATTTTTTTCGGCTTGGCAAGAGATATCTGCATACATGGCGTGAGATACTATTGACAAAGTTTTTAGGACCGGCTTTCAATCTGACTTCATTTCTCTCTATTAGTGCCAAAGTTCAAGCCACACTTGCAAGAACCACATCATAAAACATTGACCGCTAGTTGGCGGATAATAGACCTACTTTTATGCTGTGAATTTTAAGTTTGTTCAGCCAAAAAATAGGAGCAAATCTGATGTCCCATTTAATCATGTCTATTTCTCTCCCCTTTCTATTACATGTTGGTCACCATCTATATACTACTCCCATGGTCCACATGTAATAAGAAGTGGGACAGAATGGACAGAATTAAACAGGACAACAGATCTGCTCCCCCAAGAAACACATTCAGGGTCTGTTTGGCAATTGTAGGGATAGTGGTTATGAGGTATTTTTAGAGTATCGGTTATGAGAGGGTCAGATTTTGGATGATTTTTAAGTAGCAGCTTTTAAACCAGTCCAATACATGCTTGGTAATTCACTAACGAGCGGTTCTGAAATTTTTTTACACGAATAAATTTAAATAGGGAGGATATTAGTAGTTATAATTATATATTTTTTGTAAGGATATAAATGGAATAAAATAATAAAATTCTTCAAAATCTATCAATTTGGGGTGTTTATAAAGCTACCCAAAATTACATTACACCGGTTTGAAAGGTTTTTGAGCCGACCTAAACCAGTGCCTCAAAAAGATTAACAAACAAGAGTGTCATAAACGGTAGGTTCAAAAACATCCAAGAATCGGTGAAAATACTGTTACCAAGATCCTCTCCCATTTGATAATTGTCCGACCTGGGCTTTCGAATCCACACCCACATCTCCGAGACACATTAAGCTGCCGAAAATGAATAACAATACTCCCGTTGAACATGATAAACGGTCAATTTTTGAACTTTTGACTTAAAAGACTAAGAAGAAATAGCTATAAAATTTTAAAATCACGAGAGCTGTCAAGAATTTACTCATGGGTTTCGTCAAAAAGAATTTCCCTATGGGAAAAAATGAATATGAGCAAGGCAGGGATTCAAGCCAGGAAAAAAAAAAAAGACCAAACAAATTTGGATTTTGAAGTACAACCAAATTAGTAAAAGCTTAATAATTGACTATATATGTTTGTATATCAAAGGTCTCAGCATTGCCATCACGTTTTCAAACTCTGATAGAATGCTTCTAAATAGAAGGGGGAGGGCGTCCTATGCCACAAACTCCTGCTAAAATATATTTATATACTTTTATGAAGCTATGTTTTTTTTATAAAAATATATCTATTCCTATTTCTATGATAGCTCTTTAATTTTTTTTTTTAATTATAGATTTATCCCGCTTACAGCTTTATAAATAAGAGATCGGTCCTTTTATAAAACGATCATTTAATTATTATTTTTTAATACAATTTATCTTATAACATTAAAAAAAAAATCTCTTTTCCTTTTGTAAATCAATTCTTATTATTATTCTTACCTAATTTCTTCTTCCTTTTTTGTTCTCACCAAGAATATTCGTATTTTTTCGTTCTACTTTGATTTAGAATGGTAAGTTTTAAAGGCATTCCACATTTTACTCCAGCGTAGTCAATTAGGACTGCCAAGGCATTCCACATTTTACTCCAGCGTAGTCATTTAGGACTGCCAACAAAGTTGGCAGTCCTAACATTAAGGATGACTGTCAACCTACTTTATTTTAGGACCGGCAACAAGTTGACAGTCCTAGAACTGGACTGTCATGAAATAAAATGTGGAGTGTCTTAGAAATTACCTTTAGATCGAATTCATCATTGACCTCCTTCAATCCTGCTTTTGTCCTTGCTTACCCCTTATATACATATGTATAGAGCTAGAGAGACGGTTTATGCAATTCGAAGCTATCAATGGTGCATGCTCTCAAGGCTAGTTCAAATATTGGTAGATTAGTTCAAAGTATATATTGCTTTATTACATATATATATATATTAATTTTTCCCAAGTGTTATTTTCATTACATTAAGAAGACAACTCAAAATTAATAGCCCAACCAAACATATAGGTGGTCACTCACAAACATACACTTGCTTCATCTCATTCCCATCAGAATATCACTCAGAAAATTTTGATAGTTTTTTGTATGACAAGTGGGACCTCTCCCTCTTCGTAAGATTTGTGGACATAAAATTTAAGGATGAATCAACTTATCATACAAATAAGGTATCAAAACTTTGATATCAAAGTTTGACTCGAATATCACAATGCACCCTTCAATATATAGTAACAGAGTAACAGTACTTACAAACAAAGGAACCCAAATCTCTACATACTTAGCTTGCAGTCAGCAAGCGGGACGAGAGGAAAATCGTTGCAGTTGCATATTTCGATCATGAAGCCGTCCGGGTCGTGGAAGAACAGCTGGTCGACGCGGGCCGACCCCCCCTCCTCCTCCTCGATCCTCCTGTGCACGTAGCGTATCTCCATCTCCCTGAGCTTCTTCTCCACCGCCGCCACGTCTCCGCACTGGAACGAGACGTGGCCTTCTCTGGGATCGATCTCGGTCTTCCTGCTGGCCGGCCTCCTCTTCTCGGGCTCTCGGGCCTGCAGCAGGTGGACGCCGACCCCGTAGTTGAACAGCCACGCCCCTTCGAAGTCGAAGGAGCCGGGCCTCCGGACGGGGACGAACCCGAGGACGTCCCGGTAGAAGCGGAGAGTAGCGTCCAGCGATCCGCACACGAGCGAGATGTGGTTCAAGGAAGTGAGAAGCAATGCACCGTCGTTTGTGAGCTCCATCTTATTAATCTTGAGGTACTGCATAAAGAGGTTATGCTTTGCGTGTGTGTGTATATATATATATATATATATATATATATATATATATATATATATATATATATATATATATATATATATATATATATTTTGAAACAATGGGTACTTGTGGCGAACTCGTCTCCACTGAGGCTCGAACTCCCGACCACTTGGGCCGCATGCATCTCTCTTAACCACTAGGCTAGAGGTCATTTGCATATATATATATATATATATATATATATATATATATATATATATATAAAAGAAAGTGTCCAAAAATAGGCTCACGATCTTTTTTGACCATATATATGATAATTCTAAATAAGATTGGATTTGATCATATATATGATAATCCTACAAGGATTGGATTTGACCATATATATGGCCTGCAGGTTTGGACCGCAGACCTATCGCACGCTCATTGGAGGAGGGACGGGGTGGGTCCAGTGTGGTGCGGGGGGGGGGGGGGGGGGGGGGGGGGGGGGGGGGGGGGGGGGGGTCCACGCACGATTACCACCTGCAGACCAAAAAGGATTTCCGATATATATAGTGTATCAGAAGAAAAAGAATGTATGTTGGGTAAAGAGCAATTAGAGCGTGACAGTAGAGTTGAAATCTACACAGTGACAAATATGATCTGAGGATATTTTATAGGTATATATTCGGAGCACATCTATAACTTAGGTATGCATAACTTGCCTAATGAATTACTATATATGGTACCGAACTCAGCTGGCTCTTCTGGCCAGCGAGAGGTATAATCTTCTTGGCTAGACGAACGGTCCCAGAATCGAATCACGAAGGAGATGTGGGTATACTAGATATGGTAATATTAGGTAATTTAGATACCCAAAGTATTATCTTCTTTATGAGAAAAAAGGGTAAGTTCTTTCCCAGGATACTCGAGGTTTATATATCTAGTGAATGAGAACCATCCGAGCCTCTCGCATTCAGAACCGGCTGGATACAAAACATATGGGGAGAGTTTGACAAAATAAATTGACAAAATTTTTATGACCAGCTGTTCATCATGGTGGCAAATAACTTTTTGTGGTGCGCCGAGTTCGGAGGTACTCTTACTCTTAGCTTCTTCAGCATGAACTTAATATCCGAGTATCCAATCTGTAACAACACGCGCAGACATAAAACTCAAGTTCTAGTAAACATAAATTCTGTGGAGGTAGGCGATGATCCGCCTGTGTCCGGTCAACTAACATCAAGGATGGAACCAGAAATTCAAGTTCGAATGGACTAGATGTGGACTAACTCATATGAAAAAGAAAAGAAAAAAAAAAAGGCTGGCTGGAGCCCATGACAGCCCATAGCTGGATCCGCCACTGACTAGCATGCAATTAACCCATGTTTAAGATATGAAATGTAGTTCTAAGTGATATTACAAATAGCAAAGTAGATTAATAATGTTATAAATACCCGAATTCAGAACACAGACGCACATATATATACTAGTCTATATATTATTGCTATAAAATATGTTGATGGAGAACAAATTGAATTTTCTGTTATTAAGATTTTACAGTTTGTTTGTTATGATAAATCTAAATCTTTTATTAATAAGGTACCTTGGAAACGGCTCAATTTTGAGCGTCTTTTGTAAATACTCCATTGGATATCATTAAAAAATTTAACTAATTATTTGACTGCATAGTATGATTTACTTATAACTAAATAATTATAACTTAATTGGTTAAGGTGGAAAATATTTTTTTGGTTTCCTAAGTTCAATTATTAGGTACGACAATATTTATAATAAACATATATATATTAAAGTTATTTTTTTCAATAATTTTGTTTTACGTAGATGCAATGCACGTGCACGTTACTTTTTAAAATAAGAAAAAAATTTAGGAATTTGACTTATCTTCTTGTAGTCTATAAATAGTTTTTTTTTATTACTCACACACTCACCCACACTAAAAACGGTTTCCGAGCCTCGAAGCTCCGACCAGACCACTCTAAACAGTTCCGAGACCGGCTATGTCGAATGTCTGATGTGCTTTCACTGGAACAATACTGCGTTGACTTTATTCTATAAATAGTTGGAGACTTGGAGGCAAAATCTATTTAGGAATCCTTTTTTTTTTTTTTAGACAAAATCGGTACATATAAAAATCCCATGCCTTCCATTAATAATGATAAACTAAACAAAGATTTAAATATAAGATTTTTCCTACGCAGGATCAGAAAATATAAGATACAAACTCAAACAAAATTGTCTGCTAGACATAGTTTGCTGCCATCTATAATCCATCGCTTTCCTTGATCCGAATTGGAGAATAATGCTTCTTGTGGCCGCAAATTCCATGGTTTCCAACAATAACCACAAATCTCCTAATGCCAAACTAAGATTCAAACTCATTTCCCTCCCCTTGATTCCTAGTCGCAAATCCACTTCCTCCCCTGTCTGTTCCAAATCGGTCCTCCTTGAACTGATAACATAGATGCACCGAACTCGATTGGCTCTTATGGTTATCGAGGAGAGATATAAGATCCCGACCGGATGACGGAAGATTAGTAGATCGAGTCACGGAAACATATTATTTCTTACATTTATTTAGTGGAAGTTGAAAAATAGTAGATCCAACAGACATGAAAAATAACGTGCATAAAATGTCGTGCGTATAATCGGACATCTAAAGAAGAAAAAAATCTCTTGTGGATTTGGCACACTTGGTTGAGTCCTCTTCACTCAACTCTCATTCTCTTCAATTCATGAGTCACTTTGGTCCCGTAAGTATTGGATTGTAATTTACTAATTTCTACAAGATATTCATCTACTGGTCCGATGTTGCCCTCGTGATTTATGGATATGCAAAAAGTTCTTGTATTGAATCTTGATTACATTTTTCAATACAGAAAATTATTTTTTTAAATGTTTATTGAGTTTTGATAACAATTTTCAAAACAAAATAATATGTATTAATTTTTCCTTAACATGCGTCCCTAGAACACATGTTAACAAAACCCTTATTTTATTATTACTATCTAAGCCCAAACTATCGAACACTTTGTTGATTTGAACCCATCCCAATGAATGCTCTTTCCTTGATAAAGCTAACTCAGAATCTTCGCATCCCAAAGCCTTGATCCCCTTCTAATCTTGTAGCGAGCAGTGTTGTCACAACCGGACCAGACTGGACCGGAGATTGGATCTGGTCCAACCGGCTTATATCAAAAAGTCGGTCCGGTCCGACTAAAATCAATTTTTTTTAAAGAAATCGTCGATTTTTTTAAAAACCGGGGTTCAACCGGTGTAACGGCCGATCCGGTTCACAATTGAACCGGTCAATTTTGTTTTCTGTAAGATATTCAAGAAAAAAAATTATCACGTGAAATTGGACCATTGGTTCTTGGTTTGGTTTTGATAGACTTTATAGTTGTAAAATTAAACCAAATCAACATACTAACAACCAAATCAAACTAAACCCAAAAGTAAATATGGATATTTTACCTATTTGAACGAAACCAAACCAAGTCTATTTGAAATCCGATTGAATCCCGATTGAACCCGGTCCGACCTATACCAAAAAAATCTGTTCGATCACTGGTTTGGTTTTAAAAACATTGGTAGTGAGTGATCTTGATGTACCCGGTCATCGAGTTCCTTTTTTTTCCTTTTCTTTTTTCTTTTTTCTTGACTCCTAATTATCCCAGAATTTGAAATGACTTTCCATTTATTTATTTATTTTTTAAGAAGTTGTTATTACCAAAAAGCTTTGGACCGACCATCAACTACCATTAACATTAAGCCATTAATAAGGGAGAGAAGGAGTGGGTTCGAATTTCGGCCAGAAATTTAATTCTATGAGAAGAGTTTTGATATCAGTAGTCCAAAAACCAATTATGACTTGTCTTATAATAATAATAATAATAATAATAATAATAATAATAATAATAATAATAATTTGGACAGCTCTCTTAGATTAAAAAAAAAATCTGGAAATTGCTGAGAAACCCAATTTCGGGGTGGACTTTTATGTAATGCCCACCCGTTGGATTATTTTTATGAAATATCCAGAATTAAGTATTTTCACGTTAAATATTTCAAGATTCTCTCTAGATGCTCTGTATTTACAAAATTTGTCATTATCATAGTTCCAAAAATACCCCTTCGCGCAAATTTGGACATCTATATATAATTTTGAATTCGCAAACTCAGATTTGGATTGGAAAATTCGTATTCTTCTTCTTCACGAGAAATTTGAATCCATTGATATCATCTTTATCAGAGATCGCAAAATCGTTCGTAGTTCATTGTGATTTTCGTCAGTTGAACGTCGATCATCATCATCATCATCATCATCTTCGTGGTTTCCGGCGATTAGGTCAATTGTGGAGAGAAGATCTTCTTCTTTTCTTTTATAGATCTTAAAACAAGGTGAGAGTTCATATCTGTAGAAATTCATCCATCAGCTTCGTATATCTCGAAATTTATGCTGAATTTGAATTTGTTATGCAGATTATTAACTTAGAAAATGTTAGAGAGATATTTAATCTTGTTATTTTGTGCGAATAGCATTCTCCGTTATATTTTAACGAAGAATGAGAATTACTTATGAGAAAGATCATTATCCGTATGTTTTTATACGGATAATGAGCATTATCCATAAGTTACAGACAGATAATAATTATTCTCCGTTATATTTAGACGGAGAATGTCTATTCTCCGTGTGTTTTAGACGGAGAATATCATTCTCCGTTTTACTTTAAACGGAGAATGATCATTATAAGTTAGTTCCGAACGGAGAATATTTATTCTCCGTTATTTTTAGACGGAGAATAATCATTATTAGACGACAATTTTATTGTTCTATTTGTGACCTCTTATGTTTTTATGTTATCAGGGGGGAAGGTATGGAATCAAGTTGTTTAGTTAACATTTGTTTCAAGGGAGACATAGTTTCCTGCCGTGTCACACATGAAAGTACCGTGGATTTTTTAAAGATTAAAGTGTGCGATCGATGGACTTCTTTGGATCCACTTTCCTTCCGTTTCAGGTTTTTGCACTCTGATGGGACTGAACTGTATGTTGAAAGTGATTTTTGGCTTCGCTCATTGGTTGGTGGTTTTAATGGTACTCATGATGTGAGTTTTGATCTATTTGTGGAGCAAATATACTCTCCATGTTCTTCATCAACATCTTTTCCTTGTCAAAGCTTTCACATGGGACCTTCGTCTTCCTCCTCTAGTTATTTGAGTAGATGTTCTCCTACTGTAAAGGACAAACGAGTAGTACAATTTTATGAGGGCTCAACTGAGACAGTTAAGAAGAGGAAATCGGATATGTGGCCTGGATCAATTACTGGTGTTGGTCAGATTTTTCTAAATGGTGTTGAAGAAGTTAGGAATGCTGTTAGAAAGGTATGTTTTGAATCTCGTCATCCATTCCACATTTTGAAATCTGAGCCGGGGAGGTATACTGTTTGCTGCAAGAATTACAAGACACATGCTTGTTTGTGGAGCTTCTATGCTATATCTATTTCGAAAGATAATCAAATTTTTGAGGTGAAGAGGTATGTGGGAGAACATAATTGTGGAGCTGGCTATATGGATAAAGGTAATCTGGTTGTTCCAGCAAAGTTTGTGAAAAGTTTGGTTAGTGACATTGTTCGGATGCATCCTAAAAAGTCCGCAAAATTTGTTGTCGATGATTTCAAGGTTGACTACGCTTTATCTGTTACATATGGACAGGCATACCACGAAATTAGGCTGGTGCACCAGAAAATGTACGGAGATGATGTTAGATCTTACAGTGACTTGTGTTGGTATGTCAACAAGGTAAAGGAAACCAATAATGGTTCCGTTATCGACTTCTAGAAAGATGATTCATCAATGAGGTTTGAGCGGCTTTTTCTTTCATATGGGGCTTGCGTAGAAGGCTTTCAATATTGTCGCCCATTGCTATATTTGGATGCTACTTTTCTTACAGGGAGGTTTAGAGGATGTTTGATGTCTGCTACAGCGAAGAATGGTAACCAACAGTTCTACCCTCTTGCATACGGTATAGTCTTAGGCGAAGATGGTGACAATTGGGAATGGTTCCTTAGAATCTAAAGAATGTTGTTGGATGTAGTAGGCGTATTGTTTTTCTTTCGGATCAAGGCACCGGTCTAGTTTCTGAAGTCCCTAAAGTGTTTCCTAATGATTACCATAGCTATTTCTATTATCACATGAAGAATAACATACCGCTGAAAGAGAAAGGAAATGAAAGAGTGTATCCGCATGTACTTAAAGCTTGGAGGCAAGCAGTATATGCTCTAACTCCAGGTGTGTTAATGAGACAGATATATGCACATTTTCTATGCATTTACCATTAATTTAACACGGAGAATGACCATTCTCCGCGTCAGTAAGACGGAGAATAGTCATTCTCCGTACGTATAACACGGATAATGACCATTCTCCGTCCTGCATAGAACGGAGGATATCATTCTCCGTTAGCTTTTGAACGGAGAATGGTATTATCCGTCTTGCATAGTAAGGATAATGTTCATTCTCCGTTTCCGTCACACGGAGAATGGTCATTCTCCGTCCTGCATAGAACGGAGAATATCATTCTCCGTTAGCTTTTGAACGGAGAATGGTATTATCCGTCTTGCAGAGTAAGGATAATATTCATTCTCTGTTTCCGTCACACGGAGAATGGTCATTACCCCTCTTGCATAGAACGGAGAATGTCATTCTCCGTTAGCTTTTGAACGAAGAATGACTATTATCCTTATTTTAAACACAGAGAATGCACTTATTTTTAATAATTTTGTGAATTGACCTAATTCTTTATTAATTATTTGTTTTTCTCTATAAAGGTGGGTATAGACAAGCAATCAAGAAGATTTATGATCTGAATTGTGGTCATGTTGTGTATTGGATGAATAAACAAAAACCTGAACACTAGTCAAACGCATTCTTCCCGGGATGTAGATATGGTGAGGTTGCTTCTAGTTGTGCAGAGTCATTCAATGCATGGATAAAGGCTGAGAAGAAATTGCCTATATCAGCAATTGTAAATGTCATCCGTGTGAAGATGATGAAGATAATTTCGGATCGCCACAAGGATGCAATTGGTTTGAATAGCAAATTGACTCCATACGCTGAGGATATGCTGAAGCAGCTTACAGATGATGGCATGTGTTATAGGGTATATCGGTCTGGTGATTTCGAATTTGAGGTGATCGCAGATACTTCCTCCCACATGGTGAAACTTCTTGATTGTTATTGTAGTTGTCGTAGATGGAAGGTATATGGATTCCCATGCAGCCATGCAATACAGTGCATCAGAGTTGGTTCAGATAAATCTGTTTACGACTTTGTGGAGCAGTATTTGACATCAGATTATTACCAGAAGTTATATTCATGTGCTATTCGTCCAGTTCCAGATTCTGAAAAACAGTTTGAAAATAATCCCACTGATGTTGTTCTACCCCCTGTTCCGAAACGTGGTCCTGGATGTCCAAAGGTGGACCGTTATAAGAGCATATATGAGAACAAGGGAAAAGAGAAGAGAAAGATAAGGTGCCAGAATTGTTTTGAATTATGCAATCACAATCGCACCACTTGTCCTCTGCCTCCACGTGCTGCTACGGTGGTCGATGGGGCAGCGCCCCCTCGTTAATACATACACATATATTCCTTCTTTTATATAATTGTTTTTTGAATACATATGTTACATTTTTTGATATCAATGGTAATAGTTTGAACTCTGCATATCTGATGTTTCCTATATATACTAACAGCATAAGAACTTATTATCCGTTATACTCTGATTTTATAATGCATTGAATGACCATTCTCCGTGTATCTAACACGGAGAATGATCATTCTCCGTATGAGATACACGGATAATGGTCATTTATAGATCAAAATACAAGGAGAAAGTCATTCTCCGTGTGTATTAACACGGAGAATGACCATTCTCCGTGTAATTTAACACGGAGAATGACATTCTTCGTGTTAGAAGCACGGAGAATGATATTCTCCGTTTAATTTGACACGGAGAATTACATTCTCCGTGTTAGATACACGGAGAATGGTCATTTATAGGTCAAAATACAAGGAGAATGTCATTCTCCGTGTATTTTAACACGGAGAGAATGACATTCTCCGTGTAATTTAACACGGAGAATGACATTCTCCGTGTTAGAAACACGGAGAATGCTCATTTCTAGTCAAAAAATAAAGATAATGTCATTTTCCGTGTATTTTAACACGAAGAATGGTCATTCTCCGTGTGTTTTAACACGGAGAATGACCATTCTCCGTGAATTTTAACACGGAGAATGACATTCCGCTTCAGTTACATTCACAGGACTACATCTCATGAGCAAAACAAAAGGTTCTTCATATCTTCATCAGGACAAGAAGTAGAGGATTACATTTGATGTCCAAAAGGAGTGAAACAAAAACCTAAAGACAAATAGAAATACCAAGACAAAATACGAAAATTTATGGAAACCCACGGACCCTATCTGTGTCGAGGGATATACCATTCCCTCAACCATTTCGCATATGTAGGATGTAATTGATCAAGGTCGTCGGCCGGGGCTGGATGGTCAGAACTTCCAGTGCTACTACCCTCAGACTTGGGCTCCTCCTTCACAGCAGCTTCAATCTTTGGAGTAATTCCTTCCCCGATCATCGCCAATTCTTCTTTTACTTCAATTTTTTGTATCACCTCCTCCTTAACGAACGGTGACCCTTGTTTGATGAGAGAAGGCAGCATCTCCTCCTTCACCACTGCCGATGACACTGCCGCAGGAGGAGAGTCACTCGGCGCAGCCCCCTTTCCCTTCGCGGATCTCTTGGCGACCTTTGGAGACATGGTTATTAAAGAAAAAAGATGAAGAGTTTTCTGAAAAACTGAAAGAGAAGGGAATAATAAAATTTCTCTCTCCTCCAGGGCCTATTTATAGGCACGGGCCACTTCCTATGCAATCACTTGTTGTATGCGTCCATGCGCCCACGTGAAGAATCAGCTTCCTGCACACTATGCTAATACACTATGTTAATACACAGAACGTTATTCTCCGTGTATTTTAACACGAAGAATGAACATTCTCCGTGTTAGATAAACGGAGAATGACCATTCTCCGTGTCAAATTACACGGAGAATGATATTCTCCGTGTATTTTAACACGGAGAATGGTCATTCTCCGTTTACTTTAACACGAAGAATGATCATTGTCCGTGTTAGATACACGGAGAATGATATTTCTAGGTCAAAATAAACAAAAAATGTCATTCTTCGTATATTTTAACACGGAGAATGACATTATACGTGTGTATTAATACGGAGAATGACATTCTCCGTGTCTAAAACACACGGAGAATGACATTTCTAGGTCAAAATACAAAGAAAATGTCATTCTCCGTGTATTTTAACACAGAATCAAACAACAGAACTTTAATAAAACAGATTTACATATATAGAACAATGTAAATTAGTCGAAAAACTGAGTTTCATTACAAAGGACAACAAATACATTACAAAAGAAACCTGACAGACAGAATATATATAAGAAAATTCTTAGCCAATTTACATTGTCATTTTATTTTATGATACAAAAGGAATTGCACAGTCACCCATAAGCAAAAGCTTAGCCAAAGTTAACCTGCTCTTTACAATAATATCGTGAACTGCTTTGTTTGTTTTCTTTTGTAAATCAAATAGAGTTTTCGACAAGTTTTCAATATAATACACAACATACAGCAAGCAGCTGGGTGATAGTTGCTGTGGGCAATCTTTACAAACCTTGAGCTATGTTGTTTCATATTCCTGAATTGTTGGGCTTTTCTCCCTCATCAATGCAATCTTCTTCATTACAATTGGCTCGATTTTATTCTTCATGTATTTTGCATCCTCGATTCCGTTAGCGCCCGTGTTTTTCCTCAATGAGTTGTAGTGTGTCCAAACATAGGAGCTGAAGTTGAATGCCAGCAGTGTATAGTATTTATTCTCTTTACGGAAGAGTGGCACGAATAGCCATTCGATGTCATCCTCCAACTCCATGATAAAATCTTCTATTTCAGCTTTGAAATTGTACATTGCTCCAGATGTTGGTTTTTCTACATCGACAAACTGAACGGTACGCTATTTTCCAGAAAAAAACAAAAAACAAAAAATAAATCATGAGTTAGTTTTTTACAACAATATTAGTAGGTGTACACATTAATATTTATTTTTCAGTTTTGATTCTTACCAATGAATGGGTCATCATGATTGCAAACCATTTACATTGTGCACCCTGCGAGCTTGACTGAACGGTACGTCTTGTATCGACTTGTAGTTCGTTCATAATCTTTATTGTGAAGTTCATAACATTGGCCTCTATTTCTTCCATATTTAATATGTCTTGTACTTCTTTAGCATTAAAGATCAAGGTAACATCATTGTTTCTTCTTCTTATTTTACAATCTTCTTGAGCAGTTGGAAAGTATTCGTATACATTTTCACTGCACATAAATTTAGTTTCGATTATGTTAATAATATAGGCTAATGATATAATTGTAAAAAAAGTAACTCCAACAGAGAGAATGATCATTCTCCATTATGAATTGGACGGAGAATGACTATTCTCCGTGTAATTTAACACGGAGAATGACATTCTCCGTGTATTTTTACACAGAGAATGACATTCTCCGTGTATTTTTACACGAAGAATGATCATTTCTAGGACAAAATACACAGAAAATGTCATTCTCCGTATATTTTTACACGGAGAATGATCATTCTCCGTTTACTTTGATACGGAGAATAACATTCTCCGTGTAAGAAACACGGAGAATGCTCATTCTCAGGAAAAAATACACAGAAAATGCCATTCTCTGTGTATTTTAACACGGAGAATGGTCATTCTCCGTGTTAGATACACGGAGAATGGCCATCTCTAGGTCAAAATACAAGGGAAAATGCCATTCTCCGTGTATTTTAACACGGAGAATAACATTCTCCGTGTTAGATACACGGAGAATGACTATTCTCCGTCAAAATACACGGAGAATAAACATTCTCCGTTATGAATTGGACGGAGAATGACCGTTATGAATAGGACGCAGAATGACAATTCTCCGTCCGAATTACACAGAGAATATTTATTCTCCGTGTTAGATACACGGAGAATGATCATTCTCCGTTGTGAATTGTACAGAATTTGGTTCAAGTTTAGAATACTTACGTTGGAGTCATCCTTCTTGGGTATACGATGCTCCTGTATAGATGCTTCAGCTGATCGTCTGCTTGGTTCCAAAGCCTGAGTTTTTGACATTGTATCAGCATTTTTCCCTCTTTCACTAGCTTGGCTGTTTGAGGAGAATCTTCTTCAAGTTCTTCAGTTTCTGACATCTTCTTTTTATCGTCTACCTTCTCGGGACTGGAAGGAGCTTTTCTTTTCTCACCAGAAGTTACTTTCTTATTGGGACTGGAAGAAGCTTTTTTTTTCCGACCAGCAGCTACATTCTTACTTGTAGCATCAGCTGTTTTCTTCTTTTCCAATGTGGTAAAATCATCATCCGCTGGAGCATTTGATTGTTTTTTAATCCCTCATGGTTCTCTTGCTCTTGTGTAATATTTTTGAGGAACTGCTTTAGTCTCCCCAAGCTGCAATGCTTTGGCCATTGCTTCAAGGTTAACAATTGTATCATTCTTCTGTTTGATTTTGTCATTCAATGATGCAACTTCCTCTAGAAGTTTGTTATTATCACTAATGAGCTTTTCATTATCCTTTCTGAGATTGTCTGTTTCTTTCACTGATATAAAAACAAACAACAACAAGAGGTATGATGTCAATATTATATAATCTTCTTTTTAAAAACAATGAAAAATATTATTATCCGTTTACTTTAATCCGGAGAATGTCCATTCTCCGTGTTAAGATACACGGAGAATAACATTCTCCGTGTCAAAAATACACGAAGAATGTCATTTCTAGGTCAAACTACAACGAGAATGTCATTCTCCGTGTTAAGCTAAACGGAGAATGATCATTCTCTGTTAGACTTACAAGGAGAATGGGCATTCTCCTATAACATAAACGGAGAATGACTATTCTCCGTGTTAAGATACACGGAGAATAAAATTCTCCGTGTCAAAAATACACGGAGAATGTCATTCTCCGTGTTAAGCTAAACGGAGAATGTCTTTTCAAGGTCAAAATATAAGGAGTGACATTCTCCGTGTATTTAACACGGAGAATGATCATTCTCCGTGTATTTTTACACGGAGAATGTTATTCTCCGTGTATTTTGACACGGAGAATGTTATTCTCCGTGTCAAAAAACACACGGAGAATGGACATTTATAGGTCAAAATACAGAGAATGTCATTCTCCGTGTTAAAATACTAGCGGAGAATGTCATTCTCCGTGTATTTTAACACGAAGAATGTTATTCTAAGTGTGTATTAACACGGATAATGACATTCTAATTGTGTATTAACACGGATAATGACATTCTTCGTTTATTTTAATACGGAGAATAACATTATCCGTGTTAGAAACACGGAGAATGATCATTTCTAAGTCAAAACACAGAAAATGTCATTCTCCGTGTACTTTGACACGGAGAATGACATTCTCCGTGTTAGATACACATAATTACAAATTAAAATTTTGAAAAAATAGAATATTTTACCTTTTAGAAGTAGCTCCTCAACACGTTGACGAAGCTTCTCATTATCAGCAGTAAACTCATATTTCTGCTTTCTAAGGGAGTCTAGTTCCTGTTCCGACCCCTTTGCCTCCAGTTCTTCAACTCTTCTACGGAGTTTCTCATTATCAGCAATAAAGAGCGATTTCTCGTTCCTTATAGAGTCTAAATCCTTCTCCAAGCCATCAATAATGAGCTCCACAGCACGTTGTTGGGCTACATCTGCCTCTAGTTTTTGGGCTCTTTCTTGGAGTTGCTCATTCTCAGCGATAAGCTGAGATTTCTCCTCCAAGACACGCAACATATCTTCATTCTCAGCTATGTTTGTTGCTGGTGCTTGGGCTTCAGCTTGTGGTTCTTCTTCATCAACAGCATTATCTCCACCTTCTATACTATGCTGCTCTGCTGGGTCTTCTACTTCTTCAACAGTCAATGTAACAAAATCTTTGAATATCAATTCAGAATTCGTTTGAGCCCCTTGATATTCATTTTTGAGGAATATCGAGATTCTATTCCCATCCCATGTATAGAATCTCGGGTATGTGCTTATTGGTTTGCACTTCCTTTCCAACAGTTGACTGTGCTCTGCAAACCAATACAAGAAATATATCGTACAACCTTCAATCTTCTTGTACGATATCTCAATGTCCCCATCTTCAGCTTTTGTAACAGCCCTCTTTATGCTGTCCATGACGTACCCCAAAATAATCCGTGGCCAACAGATGCTTTTTATAACATCTATGCTCTCCACCAGAGCGAAGAACTTGTACGGCAAGTTCGACCCACCCATTCTGGTGAAGAATGCTGTTTGGCACAAGTTGAATATTATTAACTTGGCCAACTCATCAGGACTTGCATTTCTGTCCCCCAACAGCTCTAAGATCCTTTTCTTAACTTCTGCATTTGATACTTCTGCATTTTTTCCCTTGGAATTTGTCAGCAATCTTTTGAAGTGTTCTGTACACATGCTGAATGAGTCTGCTGGTGGGGGGGGTCTTCTGTTTTTCAGTGATGATCTTTAGATACTTCTCATCAACTTCTCTGTCATCATTCATTGGCAGACCGAAAATGGTTGCCATCTCATCAGCAGTTGGTGCTACCTTGACACTGCTGCTCAATTGGAAATATCCAATGCCATCTTCTTCTAAGTAAGTCCCCATCAAGTTCTCCAGACCTTGTGTGACTTTAGATAGTTCTGCCTTTTTCACCTTGGATCTGTAGAATACATCTACGAAATTGTAGAATCCAACATTCTTCAAGGTTTCAATAACTGCTTCAGGCAAATGGCCACACTTTTCCTTCACCTCATCCATAAGAGAGAGTATTGGGGTGAATGTTGCACGGAAAAGTCTTTCTTCTTTGTTCCTGACAGTTTTTTTTTCTAAAAAAACAACAATTAGGTTTACGTCAACATTCTTCTTTATTATAATAAGGAGAATGATCATTCTCCGTGTAAAAATACACGGAGAATATCATTCTCTGTGTACTTTTACACGGAGAATGATTTATACACGGAGAATGATACTCAGTGTTAAAATACACGGAGAATGACATTCTCCGTGTATTTTTACACGGAGAATGGTCATTTCTATGACAAAATACACAGAAAATGTCATTCTCCGTGTACTTTGACCTAGAACTGGCCATTCTTCGTGTATTAACACGAAGAATGACCATTCTCCGTGTCAAAGTAAACGGAGAATGCTCATTCTCAGTGTTAAAATACACGAAGAATGACATTCTTCGTGTATTTTTACACGGAGAATGATCATTTCTATGACAAAATACACAGAAAATGTCATTCTCCGTGTATTTCAACACTGAGAATGAGCATTCTCCGTTTACGTTGACACGGAGAATGGTCATTCTTCGTGTTAATACACGGAGAATGGCCAGTTCTAGGTCAAAATACAAGGAGAATATCATTCTCCGGGTCAAAATACAAGGAGAATGTCATTCTTCGTGTATTTTAACACGGAGAATAACATTCTCCGTGTTAGAAACACGGAGAATGTTCATTCTGAGTACAAAATACACAGAAAATGCGATTCTCCGTATATTTTAACACGGAGAATAAATTCTCCATGTTAGAAACACGAAGAATGCCTCATTTCCAGGACAAAATACACAGAAAATGCCATTCTCCGTGTATTTTGACACGGAGAATAACATTCTCCGTGTTAGATACACGGAGAATGCTCATTCTCAGGACAAAATACAAGAAAATGCCATTCTCCGTATATTTTAACACGGAGAATTGTTGGCCCAATGATGGTATCATGTTTTTGAATATGGTTAATATGTTAAGTTTAGCATTTCATTATCACTAATCTTCATACTATCGCTATAGCATTTCTACTTATACTTATACCTTTGGTGATATGTGCCAATTGGTTTACATATTAGTGATATGAGCTTATCTATCTTAAATTTAATCGGGTTGCCAAAATCAAAACTATATTTTTGATTGTGGTCATTCAATTAAGTTTAATCATTATGATATCACTAACATTTATGCTATCACCTTAGCAATTATACTTAAACTCAGTATTGTTTTAATGTGCATTAAACCTATCATAGTTGCTACTATGTATATTGCTTTGTTCGTCTAACATGTACATGCAGAAAAGCAATAAGCAAGATCAATGTGGACATATGCAATGAAAAAATCATGGTGGACCAAAGACGATGGATCCCATAAGATTTTTCTGAACCACCCGACGATATCTCTGGAGCCACGCACCGGGGGTTCCGCTGCCCTGTCAGCGGACGGGGGTCGAGGGGGCAGCGCCCCTCGTCGGGGGTTCGGGGGCGAAGCCCCCAAAAGGTATTCAGTTTTTACAAACTGGATATCTTTGGACAGCTGCCGCCAAGGAAAAAAGCCAGCACCTATCAAAGGAAGAAGCCAAGCCATGCCATCATCATTTTAAGACTCTAAAGAAGCCTGCACCTGCCTAAATTTATCTGGAGTCTGTAATGAGTCTTAGAAATTATTGTAAACATAAAAAATGGATGGCAAAATCGAAAGCTAGGGCAGAAATAAGCCCAGGATCATTTTTGGTGGAAAACGGCATACCGACGGTATACCGGTGTATACCGACGGTATACCGGTTTTTGTTCACATAAAGTTTCTGTTTACAAAATCGGCATACCGACGGCATACCGGTCCATACCGACGGTATACCACTTCCGAAACGTTAAAATTCCAACGGTCGGATTTCCAGCCATTAATGATCCCAACGGCTATATTTCTAGCCGTTGCAATCCCAGACCGGTATACCGCCGGTATGCCGGATCATACCGGCGGTATGCCGGTTCGTGGACTGAAAAGTTGCCTTGAGCTCTTTTCAATGCTTTGGTTATAAATAGCCTTGAACCCCTTCATTCAAGGTTGATGCTTTGAGCCTAAAAATTTCTAAACCACCAAAGCCTATCCACAAACAACTCTACAAAGCTTTCATTTGCCATTCACAAATTGTGTTAGAGTTATTGAGTTGAAAAGTGAGATCTTCATCCTATTGTATAAGGAGATCAAAACCTATTGTGAAAGGTTGAAGTTGGAGAGTCTTCGTATCCAAACTCTCGGTTGAAGTTGGGGAGTCTTCGTATCCAAACTCTCGGTTGAAGTCGGAGAGCCCTTCGGATTAAAGCTCTTGTGTAAGAAGTTGGCGAGTTCTTCGGATCCAAACTCGTGTGTAACTATTTGCTCAAATAGTGGATTAAAGCCGGAGAGAGTTCCGGGACTGGACTGCCTCTTAGGAGGATACCAGGATACATCGGGTGTCGGTATTGTGTTTGCTTCTTCTCTTGCACTTATATTTTTAAATTGTCAATTAGCTTGTGCTAAGTGCTTGATTAGTTAGCTTGACCCTATTCACCCCCCCTTAGGGTTCCTACAAGAATAACATTCTCCGTGTTAGAAATACGGAGAATGCTCATTCTCAGGATAAAATACACAAAAAATGCCATTCTCCGTGTATTTTTACACGGAGAATGATATTCTCCGTGTATTTATACACGGAGAATGACATTCTCCGTGTATTTTTACACGGAGAATGATCATTTCTAGGACAAAATACACAGAAAATGTCATTCTCCGTGTATTTTAACACTGAGAATGAGCATTCTCCGTTTACTTTGACACGGAGAATGGTCATTCTCCGTGTTAATAAACGGAGAATGGCCAGTTCTAGGTCAAAATACAAGGAGAATGTCATTCTCCGGGTCAAAATACAAGGAGAATGTCATTCTCCGTGTATTTTAACACGGAGAATAACATTCTCCGTGTTAGAAACACGGAGAATGTTCATTCTGAGTACAAAATACACAGAAAATGCCATTCTCCGTGCATTTTAACACGGAGAATAAATTCTCCGTGTTAGAAACACGGAGAATGCCTCATTTCTAGGACAAAATATACAAAAAATGCCATTCTTCGTGTATTTTGACATGGAGAATAACATTCTCCGTGTTAGATACACGGAGAATGCTCATTCTCAGGACAAAATACAAGAAAATGCCATTCTCCGTATATTTTAACACGGAGAATAACATTCTCCGTGTTAGAAACACGGAGAATACTCATTCTCAGGACAAAATACACAGAAAATGCCATTCTCCGTGTATTTTTACACGAAGAATGGTCATTCTCCGTGTTAGATACACGGAGAATGGCCATCTCTAGGTCAAAATACAAGGGAAAATGCCATTCTCCGTGTATTTCAACACGAAGAATAACATTCTCCGTGTTAGAAACACGAAGAATGGCCATCTATAGGTCAAAATACACGGGAGAACGCCATTCTCCGTGTATTTCAACACGGAGAATAACATTCTCCGTGTTAGATACACGGAGAATGGCCATCTCTAGGTCAAAATACAAGGGAAAATGACATTCTTCTTGTATTTTAAACACGAAGAATAACATTATCCGTGTTAGAAACACGAAGAATGCTCATTATCAGGACAAAATACACAGATAATGTCATTCTCCGTGTGTTTTAACACGGAGAATATTCATTCTCTGTGTTAGATACACGGAGAATGACCATTTCTAGGTCAAAATACAAGGGAGAACGCCATTGTCCGTGTATTTTAACACGGAGAATGGCCATTTCTAGTTCAAATGACACAGAAAGGGCATCATCCGTGTATTTTATAGACGGAGAATGATCATTCTCATTTGCCGCGTCAATATAAACGGAGAATGAACAGGACTCAAAGTTTTACCCTTTTTTTTCCCTTCTTCTTGATCTTCTTCTTCTCCTCCTGCTACTTCTTGTTGTTGTTGTTCTCCGTGTTCTTGTTCTTCTACTTCTTCTTGCACTTCTTTTTCTTTTGTGATGTTTCATTTACGAGCAACCCTCTTAACTTTCACCCCTTGTTTCTTTTGTTTTCCAACATCTACTTGTTCTCTGTCTTCTCTAACTCGGTCTACATCTATTGATGATGATTGTGACATTGTGTGAAACTTGCGAATGGAGATTCGCTGGCGCTTTCTTGTAGGAATTTTCTAAGATTTTTGGAGGAGATGACCTAAAATCGAAAGCGAACAGAGTATGGAAGAAGATGGAGCGAACGAAACATTTTTTTGAAGAGTTGGTGGGTTTGTATGTAATTCTCCCTCTTCTGGAATTGAACCGTTTTTCTGAATAGTTGCTGGGTTTGTGGATATTCTTAATAAATTAGAAAGGAAAAAAGGTCATGCCGTCCCCTTTTATATATTTTTTAGATAATGCTGGGCACGCGATGAAAGTTTCTTTTGGGGTGGGTTTTTCATAAAACTTTTTAAATTTTTGGGCATTTCATAATTTTTCCCAAAAAAATTGATATCCAATAAACAATTCCAAATCTAGTCTTAGACTTGGTTTGATATTATTATTTTTGCAGAGGAAAATAAATATAAAAAGTAAAAAAAAAAACGGAAGAAAACCTCCTTAGCAAACAAGTTATAATGTTATTTTTCAATAAATAAAGAAAAAGTCTTCTTATAGACCGAAGGATGAACCATAGTTTAAATCATGGTGTCACGTGTCTCCCTCTTATTAGTCAGGACCAGGGCCCTGCACGTTCAGCCTCCCGCTAACGTGGGTCACTCGATCTCGAGGGGGATACGTGGCACATGTTTGCAAAAAACAAAAGTATAGAACTTTATTGATACAAACTGTAATAAAGATTACAAGAATTCTGGGAAAATTACAACTATAGGAATCCAATCTTGATGACGATTGCTTTATCCCTTGGACGATGTGAACTGTGAAGACGAAGCCTTTGAAGTTGAAAATAACTCTGGAAACTGAAGGCAAAAGCCTCTGAAGTTGAAGACAAAAGTCTCGGAAGAATGCAGCAGCCTTTGGCAAGAACTCCTGAACTCTCTGATTTCTGATCTCTGATCTTGATTCCCTTGAAATGAAGACTTGAAACTCTATTTATAGAGTTCTAAAAATAACTAACTTTCAGTTATTTTGGACTGCGCAGGATGATTTGTGCAGCATTAGTTTGCGCAGCATTGATTTGCGCAGACAGTTACTGGATCGTGGGCCAACTATCATGGACATATGGCATCATTTGATAGAAATGCGCATGATCGTGCATAAACAGTTGCCACGTAATGAGCAATCGATGGCATGAATGCCACGTGTAACTTATCACTTATATTGATGGAGTGCGCAGAATTGAATTGCGCATACATGGTTTGCGCAGACTCAAACTGCGCAGGATTGGTTTGCGCTGCCAGCTGTCAGCCACCCTCGAGCACTGTACGGCACAGGAAACAAACAGACTCCTTGTTATCCGCGCTGTCAGTTGTCAGAAAAGATTTGATTTGATTTGGTAATGATGACTTCTGCCACGTCAGTCTGCGCAGTTGGAAGTGTGCGCAAAGCAGTATGCGCAATCGGATTGCTGCGCAATCTATTGTCTGCGCAATTCATCCAAATGATGGGTTTCTTGATTTCTTGACTTTATTGATTGATGCAACTTGATTTTTTAGGACCTACAAGACCCCCTTCAAAGTTTTCGAAAGTTGATTTGATTCAAAGTTTCGAAATACTTTGAATTTTTTGAATTTTGAATCAAGTTGCGCATGATGATGAGCTGTCTGCGCAAAGTGAAGTGCCCCCAACTTTTAGGCGCAATCCAAGGCAGCCGTTTCGTATTTCAAAAGGCTATAAATAGCCGTCCTTTCATTTTCAATTCTTTACTTTACAATCTCGAAAAATCTCCTCTGAGCCCTTACTGTCTTCCAACTCCAACGACTTGCCATGGCGCCCCGACGATCTAATGCTGCCGCCACCGCCGCCGCGAAGGAAAAAGCTCCGGCCGAGTCATCCGACAGAGTTGCACGGCGAGCATCTCGACATGAGTTCGCGCACCCCGCTCTGATAGGTAGTTTAAACCGATCGAAAACCCCTTTTTAGGGTGTTTCAACTTCCTTCGATCTTCGAAACTCATCTCTTTTTAGAGATGAGTTCAAATTGCGCCACCCTTTTTAGGATTTTTTTGGTTGCATAAACAGTCAGTCTTCATTTTTATGAAGGCTGTAATCCTGCACAATCTATCGAATTGTGCTGACAGAAAGTCAGCGCAATCGATTGATTTGCGCTGGATGTCAGCGCAATCGATTGGTTTGCGCAACCTGATGCGCAAACTGATATTGCGCTATCTATGTCAGCGCAATCTGAGGATTGTGTACTCTACTGTTTTACTTGTCTGAAAAATAGAGTCCTTAACTTGTACTGATCTTCATCTGTTTTTGATGCAGTTGAAACCAATGAAGATCCAAACTACGAACATTTTGTGGGAACTCTCACAGAGTCTGAATACAAAGAGGATCTGTCTCACGTTCATTATCCTCAGTACGATCTGCCGGCTTCTCGTCAGGCAATATTGATTTCCCAGGACAACAAAACTTTAATGTGTCTGATGAATGGACAGCCTCTGGAATCAGCAGATGCTGTTATCCACAAGAAACCCTTATTCTTGTTTGGTGACGCCTTTGAAAAAGTCTCCCAGCCTAGGCCAAGGATGGAGGAGATGGTAGTCCACCGGGAAGATAGATCATTCTTCATTCCTGACATTTCTCGCTGCCTCCCTTTATCACGGTATGCTCATGCGAGCTACCCAAGGAAAATGGAGTGGAACATCACCCTTCTCCAAGATGCTCGTGCAGGAAAGATCTTTGTAAAGAAGGTTAACGGGAAAGATATGTTTTACAGTTCTTCTGACAGATACAGTGTTATGTTGAGAGATTTGAGACCCGGCTGCATTCCACCGGAGAACTCCTCTATGCTGATGCCCGTCAGAACCCCTATATTCGCAATGAATTTGCGAAGGAAGAAGGAAAATACCCTGAACAGGATATCAGAATGACTGGATTAGTGAATCCAGATTACAAACGATGGAATTGTATTGCAAATTGGGTTCTGACAGCCTTCCAAGACAAACTCCAACAGATTAACCTGTTTCAAGCAGTGCATGCCACTGTATACGGCTTTGCTCCTAACCCTCATATGTTTTTGGCCTTGGCTGAGCGATACAATCACAGGACAGGAACCTTCATGACCCCGGGTGGAGAGATGGGGTTTGCACTTCACGAGATGAAGTACATCTCATACTTGCCCATGGCGGATGCTCCGTATGAGGAGTTTGTTCCCACAAATGACGAGTTGGAGAAACTCAGAAAAGAAAATACAGAAATGGTAGCAGTGTTTGAGGAACTGCTATGCCATTACAAGATTTGCTCTTTGTACTATAAGAGTGCTACGGCCAACACTTGCTATTCTTCGAAGTGGTTGCCATACTTGTTCTTAAATCATATTGAAGAGAAGAAAACCAAGGAAAATGACAAATGTTACCCTCATTTTTTCAAACCCTTAAGTAACACGGAAGTCATGAAGATGATGGAAGAAAGTAAACATTATGATAAAGAAATGAAGGATGATTATCAATGTCCACCTTTAAAGAAAGGTGACATTTTGGAGAGTTTTTTGAGAATGGGTTACAGACCCATGTCCAAAGAAGCCCAGTTAGCAGGGTTTCTGACACACTGGCTCAGACGATTCGTGGTCCCGGGATCTAGTGCAGTGGACCGTTTCCATCGCGGTGTACTTTTTGCTGCCGTCAAGCTAGTCTTTGGTTACAAAGTTGACTTGTTATCAGCAATGACCTACAGATTGAATGCGAGTCTTCGTTTGTATGTTGACTCGATGCTGAAGGCAAAGGGAGAGAAAGAATTCCCCCGTCTCGAACTGTCGTACACTTATCTCTTTGGATGGTTACTCCTCCACTATCCAACTTTAATGGACCCTGGTATGGGACCAGTAGATGGCAGCTTCTTGCGCAGATATTCTCAGGGTAAATGGAAGTACACCTCTCTGAGTGAGTGCAGATTTGTTTTAAATTTGAACAGAGGATGGAACTTCTGTTGCGCCCCTCTCCCTGCCGGTCATGACCAGATGCCACCCAACATGGTAGATTCAAAGCTACAGCCCTTAAACCGTGTGGCCTTTGAATGGTTGAAGACAATTCGACCATCTCATTTAGTATACCGCTTTGAAGAAGAATGCTTTTTGGAACCATACCTCCCTAGCCGTTTTGCTAGACAATTTGGGTATGATCAGTTCCACGTAGGGAACGCAATCACCTGCCTTCAGGGCAAGGGTTTCTTGATTGACGGGGCCCGAGCTTGGGCCTACTACAATGCCCGTGACACAAAGGCTACCTTCTCGATGCCACCAAAGAGCACTCCTCAAGGGCCTCGGATGCTCTTTACATACTCGATATTTTACACATCTGCAAATACTTTTGCCGAGAACTTTAATCTCGTCGATAGTTTTGCCTCTGCGATAAGATTGAGGAAAGGGAGGATAGCTTTATCAATCCCTGCCAATGATGAGGCAAACGAGCCGGCGGATGAACCCCTAGAAACTTCAAGAGAAATGATGTTCCAACAAGAGGTAAACGCAGCAATGCGTATCTCTCTGAGAGTGGGAAAGTCTCCTGCCAAGAAAAGAAGAAGAGAGGAGCCTCCTGCTCCTGCAGCAAAGAAGAAATTGGTCTTGGAGCATTCTTCTGATAAAGTGACTACAAGATCCCAATCTCGGCAGCTAGCCGAGACAAATCAGGAAGTTGCTACTACACCAACTTCTGTACAGAAACAAACAGTACCAATAAATGTGGAGAGTCCCGACAGACCTCTACACAGAAAGAAGAAGAAGTTGGTCACCAGAAGAAATTTAGAAGCCTCTTCTTCCAAACAACTCCTGACTTCAGTAGATGCTGCAGCAGGATTTATAATGCCATCTCCCACACCTATTTCTGAATCAGGGAGTAAAACCCTTGAAGAGACTGAACAGAGGGGAGATCTTGACCCCAGAACTGAAGTTGAAATACTAAGAGAAAACATCATTGAAGAGGAGCTAAATATTACACGACCTCTTTCACCTATCGCGGAGACGTCTCAGCTTCCTCCTACTCCAAAGACTCTTCGTGAAGAAGAAGAGCGTGAAATGATCGAAGCTTTAGAAGATTGTTATAGCCTGCAGGAGGATCTAACCGCAACTGACAGTGGGAATGCAGCCCAAAAAGAAGAAGAAGATAAGGATGAAGAAAGCTCTTCGTCTGGAAATGTTGATAAGTATATACAGAATCCTGAAGGGGACAACGAAGAACACATATCTCTTGATACCGCCGACGATGCTTCGGATCCTAAAAAGGATATTGAAGTAGAGGCGTCCGTAGAAGAGGTTGTTAACCCTGATGAAAACGTCGAGATAGAAATATCTCCTGAAGAAGCGGCTGGTGAAGATGTTCAGCAAGAGAATCCCGCCACCGAACCCCAAGGTATAAAACGAGATTTAACAATCTTCTTTCTTTAAAATAGATTGATATCTAATATCTTCATTTGTAGTTCTTGCAGATCTTGATACTCTACCAACACTTCCGATGGACCTGGCTATAGTGCCTATTCCAACGGTAGTTGTTAGTAGTAGCCATCACTTATCTTGCGGCTCTGAAGCGAGCAGCAGCCAAGCTGTCGCAATTGAAGCTACTTCCGTTCAACGGGAGTCTATTCCAGCAGGAAATGCAGTTGTTGTTAGATCCAATCAAGGTAAGACTGCTTTTAATTTGATCTTTTTGTTTATTGGCAAATTAGTAAAATAATAATTTTACTTTTTGCAGAAGAACAAACAGGAGGAGCAGCTAGTTTCACTCTGGCTCCTTTATTTAAAGAGCCCATTATTCAGCAGCAAAGGTTTGAGCAACCGACTACCCCATCCTCAACAGGGGTAGCTTCGACTCCTGGAACTATAGCCATCAATCAGCAAGTTGTACAATCATTTACCAAGTGCTTTTTTGAATCGTTGGGATCTCTTGCCCATAAGATGATAGAGAAGGAAGGAGCTGACTTTATTATGGTTAGGAAGCCAACTTCTTTTTTAATAAGAGCCATAAGGGATCAAGGAGATGAGGCTCAAGCTATTCTTCTTGAACATATATTGGATGAGTTGGAAGTATCCATAAAGAAATATAAAGAGCTCAAGAAGAAGAATATAGACTCTCTGGTGCAAGCCGAATATGAGCGACTAGCCCAAGAAGCTGATATTGAAAGGATAAACCTTCAGAACCTTTTAGAAGCTCATTCTACAAAGTCAGCTGAATTCAACTCAAAGATAGAATCAGTTACTTTGGCAGCTGAGAACAAAGGACAGAGGCTTACTGGATTGAAAGCGGAAATTATTCGCCTTCAGAAGGAATTTGAAGAAGAAACTGCCAATCAACGACTTATGATTGAACAACTCAATGCCCTAATTCAGGAGAAAAATGAGTATGAAGAGACTCATAGTGCTGAAATTACCCGCAGGACAATAGATATGCCTGTTTTTGATGAAGAAAAAGGGATGGAAGAAGCAAGAATGAGAGTAACAACTAGTCACGAAGAAGAGTTGCAGACCTTGAAGCAACAGATCAACAATTTGATTGTTCCTCCCTCTTGATTGAAACTCTTTTGTATCTTTGTTTTTGTTGCTGTGGAAGCATTTTTGTACTGTCTTATATTCTGATTAAATAAAAGACATTTTGTTGTGGCTCCATTATTTATTGCATATCTTATTCAGATATAAATAATAGATAGATATTTATTGACAACTTAATCGAAAACGACAAGTTGCTGATGTAGAAGATGAACGATGATGAATCGTCAATGTATATGAAAAATGAGTGAACGGGAATACCGTCAAATAACAATGAAAGAACGAGTAAATCGTCAAATGATGTTGAAATGAACGAATTAACCGTCAAATGATAATAAATGAACGAGTTAATCGTCAAAATAGATGAACGGATGAACCGTCAGATATTAACGAATGGACGAATCGTCGAATGAGTGTAAATAAATGAACGGATGAACCGTCAGGTGAATGTGATAAATGAACGGATGAACCGTCGGATGAATGTAAATAAATGAACGGATGAACCGTCGGGTGAGTGTAAATAAATGAACGGATGAACCGTCAGGTGAATGTGATAAATGAACGGATGAACCGTCGAATGAATGTAAATAAATGAACGGATGAACCGTCGGGTGAGTGTAATAAATGAACGGATGAACCGTCGGATGAATGTGATAAATGAACGGATGAACCGTCGGAAGTTAATGAACGGATGCACCGTCTGATGAATGTAATAAATGAACGGATGAACCGTTGTTTCATTATTTGAGAAACTTCTGTCTATAAATATAGCAGAAATCTGACAGAAATAAACACTTCTGCTCTTCAACATAAAAATGTCGTCCGGAGAAGCATCTAAGAAGGCCGAAATCGCCTCGAAGGTTGAGAAGGGCACTGAAGAACGCCCTGCCGATCCAATCCAGCCGAAGGAGGCAAAAGCGGGCGAAGGTCCGTCGGTACCTCAGCCACCACGAGACATCTTGGACTTCCTGCTTGAACCTGGAAGGACTAAAGAAGAAGAAGCCATGAGGATGGCCGCCTGCAAGTTTCTTGTGGGATCCAGCAAAGAGGTTATCGACTCTTTTGCTGACCGTATTTTTGAGAAGGACGGTAGTGGCCCTCGTCCAAATGTAGAGAAAGATGATAGTGACCTTTAATATTATGTACTATCATATGATGAAATAAAATTTGTATTTTATTTATGAACTTGATCCTGTCTGATAATTTTTACAAGCATTTACATTTATACATAATACTTCTTAAGAAATTTGCCATTGATAGGCATCATAGCAACTCGACCATCCAGTTCTGAAAGTTGATAAGCTCCGTTTGAGAAGACTTTGCTCACAACATAGGGACCTTCCCATTTCGCATCGAATTTCCCTTTGCTCATATGAGTCATAGTCATAGGACGTCTGACCGTTAGAACAAGTTCTCCTTGCTGAAAGGCTCTGACCTTCACTTTATGATTGAATGTCTTTGAGATGCGGGCTTGGTATAACTCAATAAGCTGTTGAGCCATTAACCGCTTTTCATCCAATGCTTCCAACTTTTGGAGTCGAAGAAGGTCATTATTTTCTGTGGTAAGCTCATTGGCAATAGCAATCCTTAAAGAAGGAATTTGTAACTCCAAAGGAAGGACAGCTTCACAGCCATACACCAAAGAGAAAGGTGTAAAGCCTGTGGGATTGCGGACTGTAGTTCGATAGGCCCAAAGACATTCGCCAAGTTTCTTACTCCAATTCCGTTTGTTAGTGGATACAAACTTCTTAAGGAGCTTAATAATGGTTTTGTTAAAGGCTTCAGCTAAACCATTAGCGGCAGGATTGTACGCCGTCGAAGCAACGTTGTTAATCCGATGATCATCGCAGAATCTAGTGAATTTCTGACTAATGAATTGAGGTCCATTGTCATGAATGATTCTGCGAGGTACACCGAATCTATAGATGACATGGTGTTTAACGAAATTGATGACACTGCTAGTCTTGACTTCAGCCAGAGGTATAGCTTCGGCCCACTTGGAGAAGTAATCGGTTATCGCCAATATGAACCGATGTCCTCTAGAAGAAGGAGGATTAATAGGACCTATGATGTCCATACCCCAAGCTTCAAAAGGCCATGAAGCAGCAGTCGGGTGTAAGAATTCCGAGGGTTGATGAATGAAGTCTGCATGGATTTGACAAGCACGACATTTCCTTGCATATTCAATGGCATCTGATACCATAGAGGGCCAATAATAACCCATACGTCTAATGCGATCCTGTAATTTAGGACCAGGTTGATGTGCTCCACAGACGCCATCATGAGCTTCATGTAACACTTGTTTGGCTTCATCACCAGCTAAACAGCGTAGAAGAAGACCATCATAAGTTCGCCGATAGAGGGTCTTGGTAGTTTGATTGTAATAGAATCGGAGAGATCGTCGACGAACGCTTGTAGCCTCCTTAGGATCTTCGGGGAGTATGTCATGAACCACAAAGTCAATGAAAGGAGTTCTCCAATCTTCATCAATAACATTGACTTCAGCAAAATTACTGAATTCAATATTACGATTGTTTTCGATGCAGAACAGTTCCCGGTTGGAGATAACCACGACCTGCTGTCTTTTGATAGGGATGGCTAAGACAGCTGCAAGATTGGCCAAAGCATCGGCTTCAATATTGCAAGCTCGTCGAACATAGTCAATGAAGAAGGCTTTGAATGATGTAGCTATATTGATTGCCGCCTCATGATAAGGCACTAGGTCTTGATGACGGACTTCATAAGTTCCTCTAACCTGGTTTACAACCAATTTAGAGTCACCATAGACTTCCAGATATTCAACATTCAGTTGTTTAGCTAGCTGAAGGCCGACAAGTAATGCATTGTACTCTGCCACATTGTTGGAGCAAGGTTCATCTAAAGAGTAGGCTCTTTGGATAGTTAATCCGTCTGGAGAAACGAGGACAACTCCAACACCTGCCACTATAGCACCATTTGGTCCAATTCTTGATGCACCATCAAAGAATAAACGCCAGATTGGAAACTCTTTGGAGATCATGTTGACTTCTAACGTCTCGTCAGGAATTTCGTCATAGAGTTTAGATGTTTCAGGCACAGGATGAGCCGCTAAGAAGTCCGCCAGCGCTTGACCTTTGACAGACTTTTGTGGAACATACACCATGTCATATTGAGCTAGCAGGATTGTCCATGTAGCCAACCGAGAATTAAGTGTACTTGGTTTCTTCATGAGTACCCGGAGAGGGTTAACTCGAGATATAACATGAATAGTTTGACCAATAATATAATGCCTCGTCTTTTGCACAGCAAACATGAGAGCCAAGCATTCTTTCTCGACAGGACTATAACGGTGTTCAGCACCAATCATAGTTCGACTAAGATAGTAGATAGCTTGTTCATGGCCTTCTTTGTTCTTTTGGACAAGTAAGGCACCCAATGAATGGTCCATAGCACGGACATACATTAAGAATGGAATGCCAGAGATAGGTGGCACCAAAACTGGTGGGTTCATAAGATATTGTTTGATATCGTCGAATGCTCGTTGACATTCTTCAGTCCAAACAAAAGATACACCCTTCTTCATTAGTTGAGTGAATGGTCTGCAGCGTCCAGACAAGTTCGAAATGAATCGCCTGATGTACGCAAGTCGGCCTTAGAATCCTCGTAGCTCTTTTAGGTTGCGTGGAGGACGCATCTCTTGGATGGCTTTGATTTTCTCGGGATCCACGTGTATACCCTTAGAGGTAATGACGAAGCCGAGAAACTTGTCACTAGAGACACCCAAGAATGACTTGGTGGGATTCATCTTGAGCTGATGTTGACGCATGAGATTAAATATTGTTCTCAAATCTTGGATGTGATCTTCTTTTAGACGACTTTTAACAGCAATATCGTCCACGTAACATTCGACTGTTTTGCGAAGATGATCTTTGAAAATAGTACTCATAGCACGTTGGTAAGTTGCACCAGCATTTTTAAGACCAAATGGCATTACTGTATAACAATAAACACCACGAGGAGTGCGGAAAGATGTATGCTTTTCATCTTCAGGATGCATTTTGATCTGATTATACCCGAAAAATCCATCCATAAAAGATATCCTTTCGAACCCACAAGTATTGTCAATCATGACGTCTGTGATAGGAAGAGGAAATTCATCTTTTGGACATGCTTCATTGAGATCTCGGAAGTCGATGCAGACTCGAACTTTTCCAGTTTTCTTCAGAACTGGGACAACATTGGCTACCCAATCAGGATGCTGCTCTTCTCGAATAAAGCCACAAGCGATGAGCTTCTTGACTTCATCATCAATTGCGTCCATCATTTCAGGCTTAAATCGCCTTTGTTGTTGTTTGACTGGTTTAGCATTAGGAAGAATGTTCAGTTTGTGAGTAGCAATCTTAGGATCTAAACCTGGCATATCTTCATAACTCCAGGCAAAGACGTCGATATATTCTTTAATAAGAAGAATCAACTCTTGTTTGTCTGCTTCTGGTAGATTTTTGCTAATAAAGATTGGCCGAGGTGAATCTCTTTCTCCTACATCAATTTGAAGTAATTGATCTTCAGTAGGCGGTTCACGTTGTTCAAATCGAAGTACCCATTGGTTATCCATATGTTGAGCCCAAGGATCTGTTTCCGGACTTTCTTCAACATCTTCATCACAGCCTTCTGGTAGTTCAACAGAGACCATATTAGAAGATACAATTATACGATGGACTTCACCGATGCTGGTATCAGAATCCCATGATCTGGAATCAGAAGAGTTAGAACGTTCTTCACTATCTGATTCAGAAGCTGCTGGGGATAACAGTGGAGGAGAAGTATATCCGAGACCTTTCTTGGTCCTGTCATAATACATTTGTGATTTTCTGTTTGGAACTGTTGCACGAATGGGAGTTCGTCTACCTTTACCATAGTTAAGGCCGCTCTTGAAGTCGTAACCCATCTTTCGGAGGATGTCTTTGGATTGTTGACTATAACGATGGAACTGGAGACGTCACGTATCGTTAACTTTGCTATCATCCGAATAGTTAATCTTTGTTTCCGGTCTTTTATATAAAAATGCTGAACTTTTACCTTTCTTTAAAGAAGGATGAATACGGTAAGAATCATCTGGATCTTCAAGCGAGACTTCTGTCTGAAGAGATTGTACGACTCCTAGTGTAATTGATTGGAAGCTATCCAACATATCCAAATAACTTTTAGTATAATAAATAACATCAATATACTGGAAAGTAGGTGCTTTTTCATTGATTTGTACATCAGTATTTACAACAGGACCTTTAACCTTAGCAGATTTGGTCAAATTGATTACAAGAGGGGGAGAAGAAGAACGTGGAGGAGGCTTGTTACGACGGAGGTCGATAACAAGTGGCTCAGAAGAGGTGAGCTCCCTTTTTTCCTTGTTGTGATTTAGATCAACAACAAGTGGCTCAGAAGGAATGAGCTGCTTTTTGTCTTTGTTACGACGTAAGTCGATAACAAGTGGCTCAGAAGAGGTGAGCTCCCTTTGATTTTCATCAGCATCAACTGATTTCTTTAGAACTGGTAAGTGAATAACCAGTGGCTTGGAAGATTGAGGATGAGAAACTCGCCCCTTAACAGGTATGATAAGAGTGTCTTGAGGTACTGCTTTTTGATCTTCTTCAGTATCCATAGCCAATACTACCTTCATAAATTCATCCTTGTACATACGAGCATCGTTGCAATAAGCTTCAACACCCTTGAAAGGATAAAGGTCCGCAACTTCCTTATGAACTTGTCCTTTGTCATCAACATATTTAAAACATTGATGAAGAGTTGATGGAACGACATTGTGTTCATGGAGGAATGGCCTTCCCAGGAGAGCATTATAAGAACAACCATGATTGTCAATGATATAAAAGGTCACCTTTGTGCGAAGATTGCCTATTTGGAGTTTTAGACGAATCTTGCCCAAAGGTTCACTCTTTTCTTGATTAAATCCCAGAATAGTAGTGATCGTGGTTGAAAGACTATGCACTGGTATCTTTAATGCATCTAGCATTGTCTTTGGCATAATACTAAGTGCAGACCCTGGATCTATCAGGATACGATCAACCTTCATTGAATCTACATATTCTGTATAATAAAGAGGACGATCATGTCTATTATCTTCCATTAGCATATCATCCTGAGTGAAAGTAATATTTGGGATCAGTTCCAAGACACTATGACTGTGATGACAAGAGACTGATTCTGATTCTGGCTTCTTAAGAAGAGTTAAGCAAGTTTCAGCCTGCATCAGAGCTTCACTTAGAGTTTCTCGTGTCTCTTTGGAAAGACGCAAGAGTTCAAAGATTGACAGCCTAGCTGGTGTATTGGCTAATTGAGCCAATATATCAAAGTTGTAAGGCTTCTCAAGCCCAGTAGGAGATGACTTCTTTAGAGGTTTGTCAAATCGAACTTGTTGCTTGCCTTTGTCAGCCGTTGTTGGCTTAGGAGGAATTGATACTACAACTGGTGAAGATGTAGAAGGGACCTCTTCAACAGATGCAGGTTGTGCCAGAGCAGGTTTGGAAGAAGAAACAGGATCCTTTTGACCTTCAGAATGATCTTTCAAATAAGCTTTTCCTGATCTTGTGCCTAACAGAATCTCTTCGTCAACAATAGGATCAAAAGATACCATGTTGCAGATTTTGGTTTTGCCTTTAGAACGAGTTTTCTTCTTAGAAGATATCTCAAATTCTGGAGCAAGATCAGGATGGATCCACATAATTTCACCATTGTCAAGAGACAAGGGAATAAGACCTTCATTGGATGGAAACGGGAGATTCTCAATCTCAAGGGTTGCTTTAGGAATCGGAATGACACCATGTTGTATCATCTGCGGAGGAAAATCTCCAAATTGGACTGAAACCATATTTGCAGTAACAGTCTTCTCATCTTGTTGCAAAGTGACTACCCCTGCATTAACAAGCTCTTGAATCTTACCTTTGAGCACATAGCATGCTCGAGTAGGATGTCCAATGAATCGGTGATAGACACAATACTTGGGATGATCAGTCTTATTGACTTCATCAGGTTTCTTTGGATTAGGGAGTTGAATTTTGTTGCTTTTGAGTAAACACTCAAAGATACTTGCAGTGTCATTTTCGTCAAAGGAATATTCTACCTTCGGACGAGGTTCCCTCGGTGGAGGTACAGAAGGAGTAGGAGTAGATGTAGGTGGGGCCACATTGACAGCCAAAGATTCTTTATTTTTGTTCAAGTTAATGTTTAAAGTCTCTTTCGCTTTGCGATTGTTCTGGCGATTGCCACCACCTGAATTCTGATGCTCATCACGATCAGGGTTAGACATTTGTACCCCCAATTGTTTAAACTTGTCGGCACTTACTTCAGCGGCTTTGGCGTTGACGATGAATGAGGGCCAATCTTGGAATTGAGTAGATCCCATCCACATACTGATAATAGGCAAAAGATTTGCCTTACAAGTATCAATAGTGACAGCAGCTGGAGTCCCTGGAGGCATTTTCAAAGCTTCACGGCGGAACCGTTCAATAAAGCTCTCAGCAGTTTCATTATGTTTTTGTTTGATTTTGTTGAGAGCTGACATCGTCATATCATTAAATCCTTCATAGAACCGTTCCAGAAAGATTTGTTTGAGACCTGAAAAAGAAGTAATGCAACCATCGGGCAAACTTCTGTACCAGTCGTATGCTACGCCGGCTAAACAACCGACGAACACTCTGGTAAGAAGAGCGTCATTTGGCTGAAGTTGAACAGTCATTACCTCAAAATGATTGATGAATTGACTCGGGGAAGTACTGCCATCGAACAGAGAGATTGTAGGGATTTTGTACTTTGGGGGAAACGGGACGTCCTTCCATTCAACCGGATAGGGCTGTTTAATTCCCAACCTTTGTAGATTGTCTTTCTCTTTAAATGCTTCAAACTGGGTTCGTAAGAGTTTGACAGCTTCATTGGCGTCTTCTGATGAAGAAGAAGGAGCAGGTTGAGTTGTAGTGGTAGGAGGAGGAACAGCGTTGTAAGCACTACCCCCAGCTCCTGAATAGCTAGGCGTAGTTTGTACTTGCACTTGTACAGGAGGTATTTGAGGAGGCACTACCCCCAGCCCAGTATTGGCAGGTATTGAAGATGCTATAATCTCTGGACTAGTAATAGGTGCAGCTGGTGGTGTAACATGTTGTGCTACAATGATGGAATGCATACTAGCAACCATCTCAGCCATGGTTTTTAATTTGTCTTCGAGTGCAGCAATTCGCTGTTCTTGATTTGCGGAGGTTGAAGCATCTGGATCATCGGTGACAACATAAGCCGTCACTTCTCTTGGCACAGTGGAAGATACTGTTTGTTCAGAACTTTCACTGTATGCATCATAATCAGAAAACGAATCATCTCCTGACTGGGAAACAGGAAGATGACTTGAAGGATTTTGAGAAAGATTCCTTTGACCGATTGTATCTCGGCTTCGAGAACGGGTATGTTGAAATACTCCCTCAGAAGATTCTTGAAGTAGATCCAGATACCGTTGACTTGGTTTGCGAGGTTTGCCGTGCTTAGAGCACCTTCTACCCCCAGTGTCTCGAGAAGTCATGTTAACAGAAGCGTACAACACTTCTTCATCTTCTGACATCGGTTCTGTTTTAGCAAAAGTCAAACGATCGAAGACAGATCGTTTTGTCGTTTGACAACAGCATTGGATGATGACTTTATGATTACAGTGATGATCAGATGGTTGAGATGGAGATATTGAGACATTATCCTGTTTTTGTCTTAGATGTTCTCGAAGATCTACAACAGGACGAGGAAAGTTCTGAGGGATCTGTTCTTTGATAACATTTGGAACATGATTCCGATTCTTCAAATGTTTAGTCCCTTGAGTATACAGGGAAGTACTTACTTCATTGGCATACGTGTCGGGATTTCTGACTTTGGAGATTTGTTTCTGATGATGTTTAACCTTCGGCATTGGCTGTTTGCGTTTTACCAAAGTGGGTCGATTAAGATAAGTTCTGAGGTCAGCAAATTCACCCCTAGGAGTTTCTGTTTGAGACACTAACAGTTTTTCCTGTCTGAAACGACAAATTTGGAGAGTCAGGAGGTCCTGGAATTCTGCTATCGGAGTAGGCAGAATACCTCTTTGATTAGTATAAGTACTCTTGTTATAAAGGAAAGAAGAATCCTTGTTTGCCAGAGTTCTTGAATTGATTGGAGCCGAGACACATTGAGATGGATCTTCTTCAGTAAAGACTGAAGAAGACTGAGAAAAGACCAAAGGGCCTTTTCCTTTGTTTTGAGATGAAGGGTTAGCTAAAGAGCGTTTTCCTCTGTTATCTTCCAAGTCATGAGACAAGGAAGTTTGAGAAAAGACCAATGGCCCTTTTCCTTTGCTTTGAAGAGAAGGAGGAATAGTCAAAGGACTACCCTCAATGGATTGTGCAGGGGCACTAGGGTGTTTGGGAAAAGGAGTAGAATCTCTTCTTTTATTGTGAGAAGAAGGAAATTTAGCCAAAAGGCTGTCTTTCTTGGATTGCGCAGACTTGGTTTGCGCATGGGTGGAAGGTGCACTAGTGATTTGTGCATTAGAAGCTTTGGTAAGAAGTGCATCAGGAGTTCTTGTCTTAGAGTGCTTGGGATGCACTTTGGTTACTGGAGTGCTATTTTGCGCAGGAAAAGCCACTGCCAATTGCGCCAGAGTCATAGGAGTCTTCTGTTTTGACAAGGCAGCATATGAAGTAGCTTGCGCAACAGTTGCAACAGATTGCGCAGTCTTGACTGCAACAGATTGTGCAGCAGTTGCTGAGACAGACTGTGCAACAGTTGGCACAATAGTTTGTGCAGCAGTCTGACTAGCAGATTGTGCAACAGTTGGTACAGCATCCTTGGTGGCAAAAATGCCAGATTGTGCAGACTTGGAGACCCAAACTGAGCGCACTTTGCTCTTGGCAGAAGTGGCTACAGTACGGGGAGTGGTCTTGGAGTTGAGCATCGCCTCGTAGGCTGTCTGGTTGACCTTAACAACCAGCGTCTTCTGCGTCTTCCCGATAGACGCTACGTCACATTGAGTTGCTACTTCCTCGTTGGAGGAGAAAGTTGTCCCCAGCAGAGTCGCCATTTTGTTTGCAAAAAACAAAAGTATAGAACTTTATTGATACAAACTGTAATAAAGATTACAAGAATTCTGGAAAAATTACAACTATAGGAATCCAATCTTGATGACGATTGCTTTATCCCTTGGACGATGTGAACTGTGAAGACGAAGCCTTTGAAGTTGAAAATAACTCTAGAAACTGAAGGCAAAAGCCTCTGAAGTTGAAGACAAAAGTCTCGGAAGAATGCAGCAGCACTTTGGCAAGAACTCCTGAACTCTCTGATTTCTGATCTCTGATCTTGATTTCCTTAAAATGAAGACTTGAAACTCTATTTATAGAGTTCTAAAAATAACTAACTTTCAGTTATTTTGGACTGCGCAGGATGATTTGCGCAGCATTGGTTTGCGCAGGATGATTTGCGCAGACAGTTACTGGATCGTGGGCCAACTATCATGGACATATGGCATCATTTGATAGAAATGCGCATGATCGTGCATAAACAGTTGCCACGTAATGAGCAATCGATGGCATGAATGCCACGTGTAACTTATCACTTATATTGATGGAGTGCGCAGAGTTGAATTGCGCATACATGGTTTGCGCAGACTCAAACTGCGCAGGATTGGTTTGCGCTGCCAGCTGTCAGCCGCCCTCGAGCACTGTGCGGCGCAGGAAACGAACAGACTCCTTGTTATCCGCGCTGTCAGTTGTCAGAAAAGATTTGATTTGATTTGGTAATGATGACTTCTGCCACGTCAGTCTGCGCAGTTGGAAGTGTGCGCAAAGCAGTATGCGCAATCGGATTGCTGCGCAATCTATTGTCTGCGCAATTCATCCAAATGATGGGTTTCTTGATTTCTTGACTTTGTTGATTGATGCAACTTGATTTTTTAGGACCTACAGCACCGCGGTCCCCCATTCGGTCTGGATAAGCGTGTTGATAAATAAATAAGAAGAATGGCTCAGTTTAGATAAGGCACAGCCTTTTAGCATAATATTTTATTAAAAAAATTAAGTTTTTCAAATTTTGCATATTAAGTTGTAAATTACTTCATTTGGCACCTCATTAAATGTCAAGCGTTAAAAAAAAGAAGTAAGTTACCATTCATTTTAGAATTTAAAGGATAAATTGCAAAAAACTCCTCGTTAGCTTTTCGTTTTTTGCACTAAAAGTTTCCATGCTCTTAAAATTGCTAAAAGTATGAAATATGCTCATTTTGTCCCCAAATGACAATTTTATCCCTCCCTCCTCCTTCTTCGGCTGTTTGGGGTGCGCTCGCCGGCGAGGAGGAGGAGGGGGGTGCGTTCGCCGGCGATGGAGACGGAGGGGGGGGTCGGGCAGGCGGGAGAGGGGGGGAGGGGTCGGGGGGTCGCTCGCCGACGAGGAAGAGCGGGGGGGGGTGGTGTAACGCCCCGCTCCCAAATAATTGGATGCGAGTCGGACACGCCCAGCCTTCGTCGTTGAACACGACGAAGTAAGCTGTACAATACTAAGGAAAACTCAAAATCACAATATAATGTAAACCAACACAGCATTTTATAACGTTCCCAGAAATTACCAATATCCATCAAGTGTTTTAAAATACAAACTCAGCCGGAGACAAATCCGGTCAAATGAAATAATATACAATAATGAAATATCTAAGATACAATCTCCAGAAAAATAAACTAAAATAAATAAAAAGCTGCAAAATCCAAGCAATCACCAGCTCCATGTAATCTCCCACTCACCTGCAACGATCCTATCAGGAAAAGAGCAAAGTACAACCCTGACTAGACAATATACAATGTAGTCTGTGATCCAGAGTAAAAGGTGAAACAGGAATACCAGAAAACTAGAACATGAAATGAAACTGAAACTGTGGTAGCAGAAATGAAATATAAAACTGCAGGCAATGGATGACAATCAAGATGCTAGACAATGAACACGACTATTAATGTACAAGGTAATCAATCACGACAATCAATATGCAATTGTGACAATTTTGAAATATTAAAACTAATGTGTGATCGGCTTAGGAGCAATCAATCAATCAATCAATGAGGCAATCAATTCTACAAGGTACGGCTTCATCGTACGTGAAGTGTACGATTAGGCTATCTTCAATACCTATGTTGGGTGTGGTCACACAAAAGCTAATATTTTCTCTAATCCCGCAATGAACAATGACGCACAAGCAATGAACAATGGAACAAGACAATCGTGTGTAATTCGTGTCCGATATGAGAACATGGCACATGAAGGTAAGACAGAAAATAAGGTACAAGTCAAGTCAGTGTACTTGCCTCGGTTTGTTTGCACGAGAGTAGTACTGCATGGTTGCAATGATCACCTGTTATATTTGTACAAGTTATTAGGGTTTGAAATAATGACATTAACTAGATATAGTTATTTACCAAGTCTTTAATTAATAAACTAATAAAATGTTTATAGAAAATACTTTTTGATATATCTTGAAATTATCTTTTAACTATATATTAATAAGGAAGTTATCAACTAGTTTAATCAAAATACTATTTTAAGCTCTATCTTGTAAATAAATTATTTTATAAACTAAAATAATAGTGATAACAATATTAGCAAGAAAATTTACTAAATAATAGCTACCAAAATAATTTAGAAAACCAATTTTTATTATTTATGAAACATTTAAACATTTGTTAATACAATAATAATACCTGAATTAATTATGCTAATTACATATTACAATATTTACTAACTATATAATTTAGATACCAAAATACCAACCCAAAATCCAACTATAAATTGTTAAAAATATTTAAACTTAAACAATTTAATAAGCCCATCTCATCTTAATAAAACCCAGCCCAGCAATAACTTTACTTCTAAAATTTCAGCCCAATCCTATTAATCCAGCCAAACCCAATTACTAATTTAAAAGAACTAAATAAATCAACCAGCCCATCTTCTCAGCCCAAAGACTCTGGCCCAATCTATTGGCCCAGCCTAATTCTCAGTTATTAAAACTTAACTTTCTGTTAACAATTAATTTAAAACTTAATAACCGATCAGCCCAATAACCCAGCCCACAGTTAAAGCCCAGGAACCCGGCCCAAACTCCTTAGCTTATATCCCCAGATCTTTCTCTCTTCTACCATATTCTCAAGAGTTCCAGAATGCTCCGGAGACTCGAGAGAGTTCTCGTCTCTTCTCCGGCGAGACTCCAACGAGAGAATTCTCGAGAGAGCTCCTCCGGCGACTCGGCGAAGGAGCTCCGTCTTCCTCCTCCAGTCCTTAGCAAGGAAGAAGTCAAGCCTTCCTTCACTCTTCTTCTTCCCTCTTCAACCCTAACCCGACACCCTAGTTCGAACCCTAACCTCTTCGTCTTCTCCGCTCGGAAACCCTCACTTCATCTTCCTCCTCTGCTTCATCTTCTTCAACCCCAAGCTCGAAACCCTAGCTCCTTAGCCTCCACCTTCCCTGGCTAGAAAACTCTAACCCTAAGTCTTCTCCGCTCGAAACCTTCTTAACTCTTCTGTGGCTCACCGAACCCTAGCCTAGGTCATCTCTCCATGGCCACAACTCCCCTTTCGTCCAGTCCGATCTAGGTCAAAAACCCTAACCCTAGCTTCATCTTCTAGCTCGGGAAACCCTAGATCTAGATCTGGAACTCTAGGTTCTAGGTTTCCATCTTCGTCTCCTTCATCCAGAACTTCCTATCTCCCTCTAGCAAACCCTAGAATCTAGATCTGAAGAACTTCCCCAATCCCACACCCAAACCCTAGAAAAACAAGAAGAAGAGGGGTTCGAGTAGATCGAGAGGGGCTTACCAGCCTGACGGGGTCGTCGATCTACGGCGATCCTGGCGAGGCGGAGCTCCGGTGAATGATGGCCCTGCGAGCGACGGCGGCTTCGTCTCGAGGTGGCGGTGGCTCACGGCGGCAACGGCGGTGCTTGGTGATGGCAGTGGCGTGAAACCTGAAGGGTCGGCGTGGACCACGAGGCGACCTCTCGTGCTTCGAGAAGAGAGCACGAGAATCGAACGGTGGCACGGTCTGCGAGGGAGGTGGCTCGCCAGTGGCGGTGCGCTCTGCTCGAAGCAAGGCGCACGCTGATCGAGGGGGTCAGCATGGAGCTCAAAGCCTGACGCTGCAGCTGAGGTGGCTCTGGCGGTGGCGGGGTCTTCGAGGTGACGGCGAGGTGCGGTGGTGCTCCGGCGATGAGGACGGTGGTCGAACTCCGGCGAAGACAGCGGTGATGGTCGGCTGAGCTTACTCCAGAAAGGAGAGAGAGAGAACAGGAGATGATAGAGAGTAGTGAGAGAAAGAATTGATGTGTCAGTGCTGATGGGATGTGTCAGGAATTCATTGGTATTCGTGTATATTTATAGTAAAATAATTAGGGTGTGTGTACAGTGGGGAGTGGCACTGCTGTAAATTAGTGTAGATCTGGGGTGTTTTTAGAATGACAGTGTAGTGAATAACTGTAGATCAGAGGATATTGGACAGTGGCAGAACGGTAATTAAAACTAGATCTGGGGCTAAATTAGATTAGTCTGTAACAGTTTTTCAAATTCAAAATTAAACAGATTTTTAAACAGAATTTCAAATCAAAACAGTTTTTCCAATAAATCAACAAATTCCCTCCAATTCTCCAAATAGTCTTAACCGAAAACAGATTTCAAAATGAAATTCAAAACAGTTTAGAAAAATGGAATTTCGAAAATAACATTCCCTCCAATAGATTTTGAACAAATTATCCAACAATTACAATTTACCAATTGTTGCTGTTTTCTCAATTATATATTAAATAAATTCGAAAATAGTAATAAACTATTTTTCACAATTAACAGTTAATTTCAACTAGCTAGCTAACCAATAATTAGCAATAACTGTTAACTAGAAGAAAACTGCTATGTCTATTCTCTAATTATCAGTAGGCAATAATAGCATTAAACGAAATATTTAAATAATTGCCATCAAAAGTAGTATATTATAATATTAATAATGATCATTAAATAATCAACAGACAATTAAAACTTTTACAACATAATTAACCACCATTTACGAAAATTACTTTAGAAGAATATTTATAATCAATTCTTTTATTTTTAAAACAAACAATATGAATTAAGAATATATTTCCTGAATACTTTATTTAAATCAATATTTTCTTCTAAAGCTCCAATACTTTCAAAAAGAAAATTCAGGAAATGATCGAATTACACAAAATGGATTTAGAGAGTTACAAATCTACCCCCCTTACAAAAATTTCGTCCTCGAAATTTCAAGAATTTTACAGTGTATAAAAATCAACAAAATTTATTAAAGGCAACCAGAAAACTAAATGATTTATTTATGTAGTAAAATAATAAGGACTAACAAGTAGTCACTAGACAATAGGAAAGACTGTAGATGCAAGAAAACTCAGAGACAAGCCTCAAAATAGGCAATATAAAAGAAATACAACTACCACAAGCAAGTAAGAAAATAACGTCCATCTGACTGCGCTCCTGCGACTACTGATCCTCATAAACTGGGTCCTCCTGCTGCTGCTCTGATACTGGCCCCTGACGAGTGAAAGCCGCAGGACAATCCCTCACTTGGTGAGTGGCAGATCCACAAACCAAACACTGCCCTAACTTCTGGCGGCATTCCTCGCCACGGTGTCCCGGTCTCTTGCAGTAAGCACAAGAAAGGTACACCGGGGTCTGGATCTGCCTCTGCTGCCTCGGCGATGTCGGTGCTCGAACATGGTGCTGATGCTGAGGTGGCCTGTGCTGGGTGTCGGTCCGCTTCGGTGGACCCTGGGAACTGCTGGCGCCAATATCTCTGTCCCGCTTGAGCTTCGGATCCATTTCCTTCTCCACTCCCTGAACAACTTTAAGAATGCTCGCATATGTAGTGGCCTGACTAATAGCTACTGCATGTCGCAGCTCTCTGGTGAGACCCTTCTTGAACATCCAAGCCCTGTCCTTTGGCGTGCTGACTAGGTTCTCTGCGAACCTGCTGAGTCGGGTGAACTCGGATGTATACTGGGCCACTGACATATTCCCTTGCTGCAATGCTTCAAATTGCATCCTAAGTTCATCCCGCTCTACATCCGGGAAGAACTTCTCCTGGAAAAGCAGCTTGAAGTCCTTCCAGGAAACTCCGGGCTCTGCTAACTGGGGCTCCTCCCGGTACCAAGCCCTAGCGATGTCGAAAAGTCGCATGCTCGCAACTTCGACCTTCAAATCATCTGGGATCCTTGCCATCTTCAATGACCGTTCAGCATTCTCCAGCCATTCGTCTGCGTAAAATATTCCCTCATTGCCCCAGAAATCCATCGGGCAGAGGAACTGATATTCCTTGGCAGTTCCTGGCCTCGGCACTGCTGGTGCCGGCGGTGCTGGTGGAGCTGGCTCTCTGGTCCTGAGTGCGTCGATGACGGTCTCTCTGAACTATGCGGCCTGTTGACTCTGAGTCTCTCTGAACTGTGCAGCCTGTTGATTCTGGGCCTCCATGAATTGTTGGAACATGGTCATCACTTGCGTGCCATCGAACATCATCGTCGGTGGAATCGGCTGAGGCGGAGGCGGTGCAAGCTGCTCCTGTGCACTGGGTGCAGGCTGCTCACTGGTCCCAGCGCTCGTCGTGGCGACCGTCCTGCAAAAAAAATAAACTGTTGATTGCTATATCCTATAAAAATCACAAACTATCCTAAAAATCATAAGTAAATCAAATTTTTCAATTTTTTTTTAAACATCAATAACCATAAACCATAAATCATAAATCATTTCCATAAACCATAAACCATTTTCATAAACAGTAAACCATTTTCATAAACCATTTTTTTATAAACCATAAACCATAAACTATTTATCATAAATCATAAACCATTTTTCCCGCGGTTCCTATGCTGTGATGAGTTTTTCTTAGCTTCCGCTGGTCCCCCAATAACACTTATTTACCTAAGTGTCATTAGGATAGAGACCTACATGGGCCACCACTAAAAACATGTCACGCTCCGCTCCCAAATAATTGGATACGAGTCGGACACGCCCAGCCTTCGTCGTTGGACACGACGAAGTAAGCTGTACAATACTAAGGAAAACTCAAAGTCACAATGTAATGTAAACCAACACAGCATTTTATAACGTTCACAAAAATTACCAATATCCATCAAGTGTTTTAAAATACAAACTCAGCCGGAGACAAATCCGGTCAAATGAAATAATATACAATAATGAAATGTCTAAGATACAATCTCCAGAAAAATTAACTGAAATAAATAAAAAGCTGCAAAATCCAAGCAATCACCAGCTCCATGTAATCTCCCACTCACCTGCAACGATCCTATCAGGAAAAGAGCAAAGTACAACCCTGACTAGACAATATACAATGTAGTCTGTGATCCAGAGTACAAGGTGAAACAGGAATACCAGAAAACTAGAACATGAAATAAAACTGAAACTGTGGTACCAGAAATAAAATGTAAAACTGCAGACAATGGATGACAATCAAGATGCTAGACAATGAACACGGCTATTAATGTACAAGGCAATCAATCACGACAATCAATATACAATTGTGACAATTTTGAAATATTAAAACTAATGTGTGACCGGCTTAGGAGCAATCAATCAATCAATCAATGAGGCAATCAATTCTACAAGGTACGGCTTCATCGTACGTGAAGTGTACGATTAGGCTATCTTCAATACCTATGTTGGGTGTGGTCACACAAAAGCTAATATTTCTCCCAATCCCGCAATGAACAATGACGCACAAGCAATGAACAATGGAACAAGACAATCGTGTGTAATTCGTGTCCGATATGAGAACATGGCACATGAAGGTAAGACAGAAAATAAGGTACAAGTCAAGTCAGTGTACTTGCCTCAGTTTGTTTGCACGAGAGTAGTACTGCATGGTTGTAATGATCACATGTTATATTTGTACAAGTTATTAGGGTTTGAAATAATGACATTAACTAGATATAGTTATTTACCAAGTCTTTAATTAATAAACTAATAAAATGTTTATAGAAAATACTTTTTGATATATCTTGAAATTATCTTTTAACTATATATTAATAAGGAAGTTATCAACTAGTTTAATCAAAATACTATTTTAAGCTCTATCTTGTAAATAAATTATTTTATAAACTAAAATAATAGTGATAACAATATTAGCAAGAAAATTTACTAAATAATAGCTACCAAAATAATTTAGAAAACTAATTTTTATTATTTATGAAACATTTAAACATTTGTTAATACAATAATAATACCTGAACTAATTATGCTAATTACATATTACAATATTTACTAACTATATAATTTAGATACCAAAATACCAACCCAAAATCCAACTATAAATTGTTAAAAACATTTAAACTTAAACAATTTAATAAGCCCATCTCATCTTAATAAAACCCAGCCCAGCAATAACTTTACTTCTAAAATTTCAGTCCAATCCTATTAATCCAGCCCAACCCAATTACTAATTTAAAAGAACTAAATAAATCAACCAGCCCATCTTCTCAGCCCAAAGACTCTGGCCCAATCTATTGGCCCAGCCTAATTCTCAGTTATTAAAACTTAACTTTCTGTTAACAATTAATTTAAAACTTAATAACCGATCAGCCCAATAACCCAGCCCACAGTTAAAGCCCAGGAACTCGGCCCAAACTCCTTAGCTTATATCCCCAGATCTTTCTCTCTCCTACCATATTCTCAAGAGTTCCAGAATGCTCCGGAGACTCGAGAGAGTTCTCGTCTCTTCTCCGGCGAGAGAACTCTCGAGAGAGCTCCTCCGGCGACTCGGCGAAGGAGCTCCGTCTTCCTCCTCCAGTCCTTAGCAAGGAAGAAGTCAAGCCTCCCTTCACTCTTCTTCTTCCCTCTTCAACCCTAACCCGAAACCCTAGTTCGAACCCTAACCTCTTCGTCTTCTTCGCTCGGAAACCCTCACTTCATCTTCCTCCTCTGCTTCATCTTCTTCAACCCCAAGCTCGAAACCCTAGCTCCTTAGCCTCCACCTTCCCTGGCTAGAAAACTCTAACCCTAAGTCTTCTCCGCTCGAAACCTCCTTAACTCTTCTGTGGCTCACCGAACCCTAGCCTAGGTCATCTCTCCATGGCCACAACTCCCCTTTCGTCCAGTCCGATCTAGGTCGAAAACCCTAACCCTAGCTTCATCTTCTAGCTCGGGAAACCCTAGATCTAGATCTGGAACTCTAGGTTCTAGGTTTCCATCTTCGTCTCCTTCCTCCAGAACTTCCTATCTCCCTCTAGCAAACCCTAGAATCTAGATCTGAAGAACTTCCCCAATCCCACACCAAAACCCTGGAAAAACAAGAAGAAAAGGGGTTCGAGTAGATCGAGAGGGGCTTACCAGCCTGACGGGGTCGTCGATCCACGACGATCCTGGCGAGGCGGAGCTCCGGTGAATGATGGCCCTGCGAGCGACGGCGGCTTCGTCTCGAGGTGGCGGTGGCTCACGGCTGCAACGGCGGTGCTTGGTGATGGCAGTGGCGTGAAACCCGAAGGGTCGGCGTGGACCACGAGGCGACCTCTCGTGCTTCGAGAAGAGAGCACGAGAATCGAACGGTGGCATGGTCTGCGAGGGAGGTGGCTCGCCAGTGGCGGTGCGCTCTGCTCGAAGCAAGGCGCACGCTGATCGAGGGGGTCAGCGCGGAGCTCAAAGCCTGACGCTGCAGCTGAGGTGGCTCTGGCGGTGGCGGGGTCTTCGAGGTGACGGCGAGGTGCGGTGGTGCTCCGGCGATGACGACGGTGGTCGAACTCCGACGAAGACAGCGGTGATGGTCGGCTGAGCTTACTCCAGAGAGGAGAGAGAGAGAGAACATGAGATGAGAGAGAGTAGTGAGAGAAAGAATTGATGTGTCAGTGCTGATGGGATGTGTCAGGAATTCATTGGTATTCGTGTATATTTATAGTAAAATAATTAGGGTGTGTGTATAGTGGGGAGTGGCACTGCTGTAAATTAGTGTAGATCTGGGGTGTTTTTAGAATGGCAGTGTAGTGAATAACTGTAGATCAGAGGATATTGGACAGTGGCAGAACGGTAATTAAAACTAGATCTGGGGCTAAATTAGATTAGTCTGTAACAGTTTTTCAAATTCAAAATTAAACAGATTTTTAAACAGAATTTCAAATCAAAACAGTTTTTCCAATAAATCAACAAATTCCCTCAAATTCTCCAAATAGTCTTAACCGAAAACAGATTTCAAAATGAAATTCAAAACAGTTTAGAAAAATGGAATTTCGAAAATAACATTCCCTCCAATAGATTTTGAACAAATTATCCAACAATTACAATTTACCAATTGTTGCTGTTTTCTCAATTATATATTAAATAAATCCGAAAATAGTAATAAACTATTTTTCACAATTAACAGTTAATTTCAACTAGCTAGCTAACCAATAATTAGCAATAACTGTTAACTAGAAGAAAACTGTTATGTCTATTCTCTAATTATCAGTAGGCAATAATAGCATTAAACGAAATATTTAAATAATTGCCATCAAAAGTAGTATATTATAATACTAATAATGATCATTAAATAATCAACAGACAATTAAAACTTTTACAACATAATTAACCACCATTTATGAAAATTACTTTAGAAGAATATTTATAATCAATTCTTTTATTTTTAAAACAAACAATATGAATTAAGAATATATTTCTTGAATACTTTATTTAAATCAATATTTTCTTCTAAAGCTCCAATACTTTCAAAAAGAAAATTCAGGAAATGATCGAATTACACAAAATGGATTTAGAGAGTTACAGGGGGGTCGGGGCCGGCGAGGGAGCAGGGGAGGGTCGGGGCCGGCGGGGTCGGTGAGGGAGCAGGGGAGGTCGGGGCCTGCGAAGGAGGAAGGGGGGGGGGGGGGGGGGGGGGGGGGGTCGGGGCTGGCGAGGGAGGAGGAGGGGGGATGGGTCGGGGGGGCGCTCGCCGGCGAGGAGGGTGGGGCTGGGGGCTCGTCGGCGAGGGGGGTCAGGGGGGCTGGGGGATCGCCGGTGCCGCCGGAGGGGAGGGGGGGAGGGGTTAGAGGGGGACATGAGTATTTTAGGTATAAAATTTTTAAATTTAGACTGGAGGGACCTAATCGAACGAATTTGTAATCTAAGGAGGGGTAAACTACCAAAAAATTCTAAAAAGTCTTTCTATAAAAAGACGCATATTTAACGAGGAATTTTTTGTAATTTATCCGAATTTAAATTTATGTTCTTGAAATATTAGTCTAAGAAATGTTCTAAAAAATGATGTTTTTTAAAATATTCGACATAACGCACAAAACATTGTAAACATCGTTTTCGAGACCATCCATCGTCTAGTCAAGAAGATGATTATCTCTCTCACTTTGCTGACTACAAGAGCAGCCAACTGGATTCGGTGAAAAAAAATGTTTGAGGAAATAAAAAAGAAGTTTTACAAAATGAAAGGTAAAGTAATCCAAACAAGCGCTTTAATATAACAAAATTTAGACCAATTCTTTGAATCTCGCTCGCCCCCCAAAACCCACAAAGTGAAGCCGGCTCGGCCGGAGCAATCCCATGACGTCACCACCCACTGCTCTCTCCCTCCCAAAACCGTTATTTTAGTTCATAAAATTCCTCTCTCTCTCTCTCTCTCTCTCTCGGCAATGGCGACGATGGAGAGCTTGATCGGTCTGGTGAATCGGATCCAGAGGGCCTGCACCGTCCTCGGCGACCACGGCGGCGAGGGCGGGTCCCTCTGGGAGGCCCTCCCGTCCGTCGCCGTCGTCGGCGGACAGGTGGAGATGATTCTAGAACTCCCTCTCCTAGCTCCTCTCTTCCTCTTTCTCTCGAGTTCCTAATTTTGATTTCATCTGTTATGTTTGAATCTTCCTCTTCTTCTTGACCTAGAGCTCCGGCAAGTCCTCGGTCTTGGAGAGCATCGTCGGCCGAGACTTCCTTCCACGTGGATCGGGTACCGTTCTTTTCTCTCTCTCTCTCTTTCTCGCAACGTCGATCTCGGGATCTTGATTTAGCCTATTTTGCACGGACACGCATACGACAGTGACATGGCGGCGACACGGCGTGACACGGACACGGTACAGGTGGTATCGGAGTGCTTGTGCTTTTGAGGATTTAGGATCCTTTTATGATTTACTGTACTGAAGCTTTCTCACGCTACTACGGGGTCGGGTATGAAGCACGGACGCTCCGAAATGGTTGTGGTGTCTGTGTTGGACACACATATCGGACACGACGGAAAACACTCCAAAATACACCCGGTCACAAAATGCTGCCCATGCCACCGTGTTAGTTTCGTGCATCGTGTCATATTCTTGTCCGTGCAAGGCAATCCTAACTAGGGGTGAGCATCGGTTCGGTTCGGTTCAAACCGAACCGAATATGTAAAAACCGAAATAACCGTAAACCGTATTTTTCAAAACCGAAAACCGAACCGTTTTATAAAAACCGAACAAAAACCGAACCGAATTAATTCGGTTCGGTTTTCGATCGGTTCGATTTCATGGGCCAATGTGCATGACCTTCAAGTTTTTAGCAAAATGGGCCTATTTAAATAACAAAATTTAAAAAAATATATAACATTATTGTATTTATGAATTGTTATATTACATAGAGTGAAAGATATTAGTATATATAGATTGAGGGTAGATAGAGAGAGTGCTCAAAGAAGCACCGACATAGAATATGAGAAGCGAGTGCGCTCAGTTAGGGGTTAATAAACATTAGTATATGTATATTGTGGGTAGTTTGATAAATTACTAAATCTAAATCGATTTTCGGTTCGGTTCGGTTTTTCGGATGGAGAACCGAAAACCGAACCGTTATTTCAAATTTTCAAACCGTAAACCGAACCGATAACCGAAAAACCGAACCGTTTGTCATATTTCGGTTCGGTTCGGTTTTCGGTTTTCAACCGTTATATGCTCACCCCTAATCCTAACCAATATAGCTATGACCTATGAGCAAATGAGGGCCTTGTCACGCCCCGATCCCGGAGGATCGAAAACTAGCCACTGGACGTGATGCCGTACAAGTCTAGATTGCACTTGTACAAGGCAAAACCATTATAGTTCCTGGTATTTCTCAGAAAACATCGATAACACAGCAAAACCAAGCAGATAAATTGAAGTCACACAAGATATGAAGAATGTATCTCTTTATTGATAATCATAATGGATTACAAGACTTGCAGCGGAATACAGAGTTTACAACTGATTACAAGACTCTTGAATAGCCAACTGAATGTATACACTTATCCGTTAGGCTACAAATGAAGATACCGACTTCTTTACAATGAACTTGTCAATATGGCTACAATCTCACTGGTACAACTGAGTTCCACTGTTCCATACATTATGTCCCGTATAGCAGAAGACATCGTCTTAAAAGAAGAGCTTCTGCACATCCATCCGATTCATCGATGCCAAGCACTGATTCACAGGATTTTCTCCAAGCAAACACCTGTAATATTGCCCACAACGTGGGTCAGTACATCATCAATGCACTGGCGAGCGGTGCTGGCCCAACTCACCTAAGAAGACAACACTAAGTAATCATGTTACAGAACATTATTAACAGTGGTCTTTCTTGTTGCCTTAGGGTCAATTTTATGTTATAGCCGACAAGAAGTAAAGCATGCAAATCTCATAGCCAACATAATTTTAAGCATACTGTTATCACCCTTTGGTGATTCTTACCCACGGTCGTATAGCCATCCCTGTACATTTATAATACTTACTCTGCCTGCACAAGACATTGTTAGGAACAATATCATGATTCAATATAAACATCACCGTTCAGGTGATTCTTACCAACAGCCGACATCCTTTCCTGTATTTGAGTAATAACTTACTCTGTCTGCATAAGACATCATTAGCACTGGACCTATCTATATGAAGGTCACTGGCGACACGCCATCCTGGACCGTCTTACAGGTATACAGCGCCCTTGCCAGTGCAGGTAGCTAGCCCCACTGCAAGTCCTGTATACCGTACTACTACTTCAACACTGCTACTACTTCAGCATTGGTTTCCCCCAGGACGAACCGGGTTCCATGGCCCAGGAATACCGTTCGAGAAACCACCTTGTCGACAAGTTGTCCATGACCATGCAACTATATGCAACTTATCTAAGAAGAAAACATATAATGCATGATAAGGAAAACTAAGTAATTCAGCCACCATTCTCATTCATATTGTCATCTTGCCTTGAGCCAATGCTCACATTATCATCTGTCCAATCCAGGGTCTTGGCATAATCAACATTCTACATCGGTGACATGATAATAGCATGTTGTTACCCAATCCTTTTAGCCACATCTTTGATACCATACATCTTTCCAACCAACTCAATGTACTCACCGCCCAATTCTTTGGGACTTAGCATCTGTTTAGCATTCATTCATTTGAATGCAATTCAAGCATACTCACTGCCAGTTCTTGGGTCTTAACATCTGTTTTGCCATCTATTCATTGAGCCAAAGCTCGATATACTTACCGCCCCAGTATTTGGGACTTTGCCTTCACCTGTCATATAATTTATCGCAACAACGTACAAGCATACAATTCATTTAGCCACAACAGTTTACGTTCAGGTGATTATTATCTTTCATTATCTTTTCTGAATTCCATGCAAGGTGTTATTGAACAACTCAACAAGAAACATAGCATACTCATCCTTATTTTAAGCGTGAAGCTAAAGGATCTTTGAAGGATTCAACACTACTCACATTCATAGGACGATTCCTGCCACGATCGCATAGCCTTCCAAGCAATTCTTCGCATAATTCCAAGTCCAACAAGACTTCATCGAACCAACCATCCAACATAAGGCATCTTGCGGGTCGGGGCACTACAATATATACCACCCAGAAAAAGTTTCGTCCTCGAAACTTAAAACAAAACTCATCCCCAAAACTTCAACCAACTTTTCATGAAACTTCTCAACAATCAACTTACACCATTTAATATTTCTCCGCAATCTCTCGAATGATTTCAAGTAATGTACCGTCTCGATACAACATCCCAATTGATTCAAAATAGTTTACCATCTTTGATCTTTCCTCCGACACTCGTGCAAATCCTTTAGCACATGATAATCCCCGTGGCTTCGTTTGAATTCAGCATACCACTTAGTTGGAATCATACACATATTTTAGGCGTCCCAGAAATACATGCATTTCAGCCAAGTTCAGTGATAGAGAAAGCGAACGAGCTACAGTGTACCTTCATTTTCCGAACATCAGTAATTCTTTTGAGCATCTCGTATAATCCCACTTGTTTATTCAATATCCCAACCAACTAATAACACAATAGATGTTGCCAAATCCAACTCGATAAATTTTCCACAATCTTATCCCAACATTTTCCAAAGTATTCAGACTTAGATATATCAAATATTTCTTTCAAGTTCATTGTCATCCATGCCACCAAAGTTGATAAATCCTATTGCCACATTTCATTTTGATACCCCGATTCTCGTTGATCAAATCTTGTACTCATCATCGTTCGCATTCATACACTTTGTTTGCAACTTGTAAATTTTTCGATCATAATCCATCCATCAAATTGTACCATCATTTCAATCTAGTAACATTTCTCGCTGTACTCCAACATTTCTCGTATTTTTGATCAAGCCAACATATTATCCTCTCGCATAAGCAACTCTCATATTCCAGCAACATTAATTCCGAGGGTCATTCCTATTCACATTCGCTCTCGCCGATCTCGGCTACATGCACTATCCAATTCCGTCGTTACACTTATATCCTCAATTTTTATCCGATCCATAAAATTATTCCAACCGTCTCAAAGCACTACCATCAATTTTATGCAGCTCAATATTAATCAACCAAATCCAACCAGTTCCAACAATTTTCCAGCATTCCAACAAAGGCAACTCAATTTCCGACGTTCCAACAAGGCAACCAATTTTTTTTTTTCGAAACCAACATGATCCGTCATCCCATCCAATATTATAACATCAAATTTCCCAATATCCATTCTATTCCGAAGCCTACCTTCCAACATATCTTACTCATTCCGACTATACACACGCAACATCAATAGGGACATCATATGGTTTTCCAATAGTCAACTTAGCATTCAGTCAAGTCTCTATGGTCAGCTAATCTAAGCTAAACCAACATTCAACTAGCTCATATGAGATGAGTAACTATCAGGGACATACTTATCTCTTATCTCAGAGGCAATCAATTCTTATCATAGGGGCAACTCTATGGTCTGACCAACTTAGGGACATGGGACACCACCCTAATCTTATCAACTTATTTCCAACACGTACAACTGAAGAACATAGCCAACCAATCTGAAACTTAAGTAACCAACAACATTCTAGGCAACCAACTGACATTCTAGGCAACTAACCGACAATCTAGGCAACCAGCCAACAGTCTAGGCAACCAGCCGACATCTAGGGTCAAGTCTTTCTACCCGTACTCATACTCGGGCCATACCCAACGAAGTCTCATTCTAGACTTACCCGCAACCGACCAATTCTATCCGACAATTCTATCCAACAATCCTTATGGGTCAATCCCGAGGCTATCATATAAAACTTCTCAATCGAATATTCTAACTTTCAATTTCCACTTGCATAGACATAGCATCACTTGTTCAATCCAACTTGCATCCTCATATCGAACTCAAATTGTCTATTCAATCGGGTCAACTATTCCGAGTCATCATCCGATATTGCTATCTCAATAGTTTATTACTTACGATCTCCTCCTACGGTCTCCTTGCGACATATTTATTTCCCACATTTTTAGATCATCGATACGGTCTGTACTCTCTTAACCAACAAAATAAGGCAACTACATAATCATATTTCTTCCGAGGCATCATTTGTAAATTTTCTAGCACCAACACGGTCATCTCTTAGCAATTCACGTTAACCATCAATATTCGTTTTGAATCATCTCCTTGTGATTCCATAAGAAGATTTATTATTCATGCACCGATCCAATCTCTATAGCACCAATCATCTAACATTCGTATATCGGTCATCTTAGTGGATATAACATAACTCATCAGCTAAGTCATAATCCAACAATTCTATATTCCACCAAACTTGCTATTCATACGACAACATCATCCACCGACAGGGTCTATTACATATCGCTGCACCTCGATAGTTATTTGTATTCCAGCCATTCGACTCTCATAAGGAACATCTACTCTTTCATGCATTAAGGGACAAGTATCCATTCATTATGCCTCAAAATAGTCAAGGGTCATAACTTGTTAATTCGGGACACATCAAATTCTCTCAAGCACACTGCACCACGTGCTAAGATCATCTATTTCTCAAGCCCACTTTCTACTTTTCGGTCGTTGATGCAACTCTCTGCATCTTCTAAATCATTCGCAACATTTCGATAAGGGTCTAACATCACCACCGATTCTGCCGATGTCCAACATGTAATTTCTTTCATTCAATTCCAACAACGTTCAATATTCGGTCCATCTTATTTTTCTAAATTTTTCGATAGCAACACCACACCATCATTACCAAGCCCACAATCCTTTTTCCCAACTGATCCAAGTCTTCACCTGAATCTGAAAAAAAAATTCGTTTCCTTCCCAACCAGGGCATCATTTCATATTCTCAATTCTCTTATTACCCAACATAATGCTAACCAACAAGGTCTAGCGATGGTTCAACCGAACACATCAAAATTTTTACAATGGGTCGTCCAACTTAACAATCAGGGGACACACCTAGCCGTCATGTATCAATCGTAAGCTCAGCTACGATTCGATACCACCCAATACCTTATAGGTAAAGCAATCACAAAATCATAAACACATCAAGGGTCAAGGGACATCTTATCACGACGAGGGTATATGTAATATACCACTCAGAACTCAAGCCATTCCGACATAATATTCTCTCTCATCAAACCAACATCCAATATGGACAATCCATCCTGTAGTGGTTATGCTGACCACAAATACCGACTCAAGATTCTGTCGATTCCCATTCACTGAAATCCATGCACATTCTGTTCCAACATACCAAGCCATCACCCACGGTCGATTGCTGCATAACAATCGATCTCAATGAATCCCACACATAAGACATCCAGCATACATCACAAACTTACGCATCGCATCATTGTTATTCTTTTTGGTATCTTTTAGAAATTCAACAAAGCACACATATCACAGCCCACATATTTAGACTTATTGTATGGAACACCCAGTGAGAGGTTAGAATGATCAACGGACTTTCAGTCAAGGGAACAACTTAGAATAGTTTGGAAGCAACACAGAATAATCGCAGAAGCACTATGAGTCATCATAGAGGCAACTTTGATTTCATCGCGGAAGCAACTTTGAGTATTCGCGGAAGCAACTTTGATTCACCGTGGAAGCAACTTTGAATAATCGCGGAAGCAATCTTTGAATCATCGCGGAAGCAGCATAGAATCATCTTAGTAGCAACATTGATTCGAAACAAATCGAATAGGAATCCAAGGACGTAAAGCCGTGCTTTGATACCATTATGCCACGTCCCGATCCCGGAGGATCGAAAACTAGTCACTGGGCGTGATGTCGTACAAGTCTAGATTGCACTTGTACAAGGCAAAACCATTACAGTTCCTGGTATTTCTCAGAAAACATCGATAACACAGCAAAACCAAGCAGATAAATTGAAGTCACACAAGATATGAAGAATGTATCTCTTTATTGATAATCATAATGGATTACAAGACTTGCAGCGGAATACAGAGTTTACAACTGATTACAAGACTCTTGAATAGCCAACTGAATGTATACACTTGCCCGTTAGGCTACAAATGAAGATACCGACTTCTTTATAATGAACTTGCCAATATGGCTACAATCTCACTGGTACAACTGAGTTTCACTGTTCCATACATTATGTCCCGTATAGCAGAAGACATCGTCTTGAAAGAAGAGCTTCTGCACACCCATCCGATTCATCGATGCCAAGCACTGATTCACAGGATTTCTCCCAAGCAAACACATGTAATATTGCCCACAACGTGGGTCAGTACATCATCAATGTACAGGCGAGCGGTGCTGGCCCAACTCACCTAAGAAGACAACACTAAGTAATCATGTTACAGAACATTATTAACAGTGGTCTTTCTTGTTGCCTTAGGGTCAATTTCATGTTATAGCCGACAAGAAGTAAAGCATACAAATCTCATAGCCAACATAATTTTAAGCATACTGTTATCACCCTTTGGTGATTCTTACCTATGGTCGTATAGCCATCCCTGTACATTTATAATACTTACTCTGCCTGCACAAGACATTGTTAGGAACAATATCATGATTCAATATAAACATCACCGTTCAGGTGATTCTTACCAACAGCCGACATCCTTCCCTGTATTTGAGTAATAACTTACTCTGCCTGCATAAGACATCATTAGCACTGGACCTATCTATATGAAGGTCACTGGCGACACGCCATCCTGGACCGTCTTACAGGTATACAGCGTCCTTGCCAGTGCAGGTAGCTAGCCCCACTGCAAGTCCTGTATACCGTGCTACTACTTCAGCACTGCTACTACCTCAGCATTGGTTTCCTCCAGGACGAACCGGGTTCCATGGCCCAGGAATACCGTTCGAGAAACCACCTTGTCGACAAGTTGTCCATGACCATGCAACTATATGCAACTTATCTAAGAAGAAAACATATAATGCATGATAAGGAAAACTAAGTAATTTAGCCACCATTCTCATTCATATTGCCATCTTGCCTTGAGCCAATGCTCACATTATCATCTGCCCAATCCAGGATCTTGGCATAATCAACATTCTACATCGGCGACAGGATAATAGAATGTTGTTACCCAATCCTTTTAGCCACATCTTTGATACCATACATCTTTCCAACCAACTCAATGTACTCACCGTCCAATTCTTTGGGACTTAGCATCTGTTTAGCATTCATTCATTTGAATGCAATTCAAGCATACTCACTGCCCAGTTCTTGGGTCTTAACATCTGTTTTGCCATCTATTCATTGAGCCAAAGCTCGATATACTTACCGCCCCAGTATTTGGGACTTTGCCTTCACCTGTCATATAAACCATTATGTCACGTCCCGATCCCGGAGGATCGAAAACTAGCCACTGGACGTGATGTCGTACAAGTCTAGATTGTACTTGTACAAGGCAAAATCATTACAGTTCCTGGTATTTCTCAGAAAACATCGATAACACAGCAAAACCAAGCAGATAAATTGAAGTCACACAAGATATGAAGAATGTATCTTTTTATTGATAATCATAATGGATTACAAGACTTGCAGCGGAATACAGAGTTTACAACTGATTACAAGACTCTTGAATAGTCAACTGAATGTATACACTTGCCCGTTAGGCTACAAATGAAGATACCGACTTCTTTACAATGAACTTGCCAATATGGCTACAAATGAAGATACCGACTTCTTTACAATGAACTTGCCAATATGGCTACAATCTCACTGGTACAACTGAGTTCCACTGTTCCATACATTATGTCCCGTATAGCAGAAGACATCGTCTTGAAAGAAGAGCTTCTGCACACCCATCCGATTCATCGATGCCAAGCACTGATTCACAGGATTTCTCCCAAGCAAACACCTGTAATATTGCCCACAACGTGGGTCAGTACATCATCAATGTACTGGCGAGCGGTGCTGGCCCAACTCACCTAAGAAGACAACACTAAGTAATCATGTTACAGAACATTATTAACAGTGGTCTTTCTTGTTGCCTTAGGGTCAATTTCATGTTATAGCCGACAAGAAGTAAAATATGCAAATCTCATAGCCAACATAATTTTAAGCATACTGTTATCACCCTTTGGTGATTCTTACCCACGGTCGTATAGCCATCCCTGTACATTTATAATACTTACTCTGCCTGCACAAGACATTGTTAGGAACAATATCATGATTCAATATAAACATCACCGTTCAGGTGATTCTTACCAACAGCCGACATCCTTCCCTGTATTTGAGTAATAACTTACTCTGCCTGCATAAGACATCATTAGCACTGGACCTATCTATATGAAGGTCACTGGCGACACGCCATCCTGGACCGTCTTATAGGTATACAGCGCCCTTGCCAGTGCAGGTAGCTAGCCCCACTGCAAGTCCTGTATACCGTGCTACTACTTCAGCACTGCTACTACTTCAGCATTGGTTTCCCCCAGGACGAACCGGGTTCCATGGCTCAGGAATACCGTTCGAGAAACCACCTTGTCGACAAGTTGTCCATGACCATGCAACTATATGCAACTTATCTAAGAAGAAAACATATAATGCATGATAAGTAAAACTAAGTAATTCAGCCACCATTCTCATTCATATTGCCATCTTGCCTTGAGCCAATGTTCATATTATCATCTGCCCAATCCAGGGTCTTGGCATAATCAACATTCTACATCGGCGACAGGATAATAGAATGTTGTTACCCAATCCTTTTAGCCACATCTTTGATACCATACATCTTTCCAACCAACTCAATGATCTCACCGCCCAATTCTTTGGGACTTAGCATCTGTTTAGCATTCATTCATTTGAATGCAATTCAAGCATACTCACTGCCCAGTTCTTGGGTCTTAACATCTGTTTTGCCATCTATTTATTGAGCCAAAGCTCGATATACTTACCACCCCAGTATTTGGGACTCTGCCTTCACCTGTCATATATTTATCGCAACAACGTACAAGCATACAATTCATTTAGCCACAACAGTTTACGTTCAGGTGATTATTATCTTTCATTATCTTTTCCGAATTCCATGCAAGGTGTTATTGAACAGCTCAACAAGAAACATAGCATACTCATCCTTATTTTAAGCGTGAAGCTAAAGGATCTTTGAAGGGTTCAACACTACTCACATTCATAGGACGATTCCTGCCACGATCGCATAGCCTTCCAAGCAATCCTTCGCATAATTCCAAGTCCAACAAGACTTCATCGAACCAACCATCCAACATAAGGCATCTTGCGGGTCGGGGCACTACAGGCCTTGCCTAGAAGGTCAGTTGGTGCGTAGGTGGGCCTATAATTTTTTTGGTCATGCAATTTCAAAGCTCATGCAACTAAGGAGCACTCTCTAAGTGGCTTTATAATAAAACACTTGCAAAAAATTACTTAAAAGCAGCACCCTCAATAATATTACCAGAAACCAACAGTTCTTAGTGTCACATTTCCAAAAGAGGCGATTTCACTAAACAAATCAGTTCATCAAAACACGCCATATTTAATGAAATCACATTTTCGGAACACGAGTTTTTTTTTATGAGGAGACACTTCTCAATATTTTTTTTGGAGTACCAGTTATTTAAAGAAGGTTTTTTTTTATACAATGTCACATATTACTCAAAATCCAATCAGTAAGTTCCCTATACTATATAGTTAATATCTTATGATATTAACTATATAGTATAGGGAACTTATAGAGAGAAGAAAATCAACCCCCCCCCCCCCCCCCCCCCCCCCCCCCCCCCTCTCTCCTTCCTCTCTATCTTATGAGGTTTGAATGGTCCATATCTCGCTACTTTCTCCGATATATTATCTTAACTATTAAGTTAATATCTTATGATACACGATATATATCTTACGATACAATATATTACCATTGCATCGGTTGATCAGATACGAATACATGTAGGTTGATAGGTACTATCGATTTAGTTTACTTGTATCATGTAATGTATTATACTTAAGAATATGTATTTTGGAACTACATAGACACAAACATGTTCCTATATGGATTTAGAAGTATTCACCTAAACTCCTAAAGTTACTGTATCATACGATACACGATACAATACACAATACATGATAAAATATTTAAGCAAATTGATACACAATAAGGATTGCTAGTTGACAACCTAGGTTTTTAAGTCGATTGGTAACTACCAACTATGGTAATAGTTTACTTCATTTTGGCATGCTTGTTAAGTTGTAGAATACAACTTTCTGATTTATGTTTGCACGGATCATACTTTGATTTGGATGTTTTTTGGAGATGTATTATAGGCATTGTTACAAGGAGGCCGTTGGTGTTGCAGCTTCACAAGGTGGAGGAGGGGAAGCCCGAGTATGGGGAGTTCCTTCATGCTCCAAGGAGGAAATTTCCTGATTTTGGTGTACTACCAACTCTATTCTTATTGTGTTATGTTGATTTTCACTGCTATATTTAGGTTTCTTGTAAGTTCTGCTATTTACATATTTGTCTTATGAGTAGTCTGGTTATAGGTTTGAAAAGTTTTGTTTTTGTGTGGAACTCTAGAGAATCATTTAAGGAAATGGACATTAGTATGGTAAGATAAGTTTAGGTCAGTGGAGCTGTGCATAGGTCTTCATTGTACTCAATTATTATGCTTTATTGACCCATTTCTTTTTTTGGGGAACCTTATGTTTAGACCGCAAAACATTCTTCATGACCAACTTGGCTAACACTAGCACATGTGGAAAGCACATGTGGAACTTGACTCATAGAACATGGTTATCTATAATTTCTCAATAGTAGAATTCTACACATCTTTTGTTTTAAATAGAACAAAACGCAACAGGATGGACTGAAACTTGAGAATCTGATGTTAGGACTCAAAGCTAGCGAGACAAGTACCAGAGATCGTATCCTATGGATAATGAGGGTTTACTGTTGTGATTTATCTGGTTCAAGGCGAGGTATTCGATAAGGAATGGACTGACCACATTGAGATTAACTATTTGGAACTCCTTTTTTTTTACATAAACATGTCTCCGTGTGTGTTTGTACGCGTGCATCAGCTCACAAGATAAAACTTTTGAGGGAGACACATGCATAAGTAGACCAAATTACCGTCTTATATTGGATCACATTGTTATCATCCTCAAAAGTGTCCACAAACAATTGAATTGAGAGTTTGGCCAGTTGTTGCTAATAACACTAGATGGTTTGGGATTTCCTGCCAGAGTCATTGTTGCTTGGTAGGAATACTTTTGGAAATAATAGTACAAAGGTAAATGTAGGAGCTAAGTGGATTATTTTGTGTTATAATTTTGGGGGATAACATATGAATAACTTAGGAATACTTTTTTTTACAGAAATGTATGATATTCTCTAAGTTGATGGTAGTTGAATTACAAGAGTTTGCCCAAAGCCGATGGAATGAAGACCTGTGTGATCTTTGGCACAGAAATCTGCAGGTTGCATATAACTGGAAAATAGTGGGAGAATAATGAGCCTATTTTATAATGACAGGCAGGGGTGTTTTGCAGGAATTCTGGGTAGAGTGGGTTTACAACTAAAGCTCCATGTCAGAGACGTTAATGCTCCGGAAAAAAAGGGGTTGAATTGTTGAGTGCAGTTGTGATGACACCGTGTACTATTAAGGAAACACGGTGGTGCAGTTACAACACTGTAGAGAGTTGTAGACTTAACTACAAGTTTTTGTAAATAGCAATGTATTGTCGAAAAGTGTGATGTCAAAAAAAAAAGATCGACATTATCTTGTTCGCACTTGTCTGTTATAGAGGCTGAAGCTGTTGTTGTTCGAGGATAATCAGAAGTGGTCGCAATTGGGTTCTTTTAGGAACCACAGTTAGAGGAGTTTGACGGGGAGAAGTACCAGTGTGTTGTGTTGGAGTGATCGAAATAGGAGTGGAAGTACCCCGAGTGGAGATGGTGGAGACAAAGTGGAATTACGGAGGTGGATGGCAATAGAAGATTGTGAAGAGCGAGATTGGAATTAGAGAACGATACCTGAAGAATGTTTATGAAACGAATAAAATCCAAATTTAAGAGTAGGGTAATACAAAACATAGCAAAGTTGTTGAAATAATCATATATATGTGTGTATGTGTGTCAAAGAGCTGTAGTCCAAGTGGTTGAGTTTGGAGACATAAGTCCCAGGTGTGCCAGGCAGAGTTCAATACTTTGCTTTGGAGAATAATGTCCCTAATTTGGAGGATACCTTCCAAGTATTAGAAGCATTATAGTGTTCCATTCCCAGAAGCTCCTCCCCTTGATACTTATTCCTCATTCACTTGCTCCATATAGTATCATGAGCTAACATTTTCCATGCTCTCTTCATTTGGAGTCTGTACATTAATTCATTTATGTTCCTGAGCCACAACCCTCCTTCCTCCTTAGGCTTTGTTAGTTCACTCCGCCTAATAGTGTTTAGAAGATCCCCAAAAGAATCTTGAGCATAATGCATGAATTTTCCTGATGACCAGATTTGGGAGTTTGAATACATACATCCAATTTGGATAATATTGTTGATCACAGAATTGATGAGTTCAATTCTCCCTGAGTAAGACAATAACATAGAATTCCAGCCCTCCATTCTTCTCCTACAAGACTGAATCAGTTTGGCGCTTCCATTTCTGTCTAGGACCTTATTGGAAGGGACACTCCCAAATAGGTGACTGGGAGTCTTCCCTCTACACTAATGATCCGCTTTAAAAACATTTGTTTCTGCAAAATTTACGGAAGTAAAATTTACTCTTCAGTGCATTCATATCGAGTCCTGTCATGTCCTCTAGTTTCCTGAATGTTCCTTGATGGCCACCATAGAATTCTACATTAGCTTTGCAAACAAGAGCACATCATCAGCATAAAAAATAGGCTCTGTTCTTTGTTGTAAAGGTCTGGAACTTCCTGCAGCTACATCTATTTCATGCAGTGTGGTGCTACAAAGAATAAGTAGGGTGACATTGGATCCCTCAGCCTTAGCCGTCTATAACTATTGGTGAAACTCCTTGGTTTCTGCTCTACAAGCAGAGAAAGTAGTAGTAGTGATGCATTCCCTAATTAGAGCAAACCAGTGATTGTTGAGACCCCTGCATTCTAAAGCTACGGCAAATAAAGTCTTTATTGACTGTGGCATATGATTTTCTTAAGTCGACCTTTATACAACATTTTTCATCACACCTCTTGTCAAAATATCTGATTAATTTAGTGAAGACTGATTGATTTTTTGCAATCAGTTTTTTGAATATATCCTCCAGTCTAATGTACATTAATTTTGTAAAAACTTTGTAACAAACTTACAACATGATATGGACCTATAGTCTTGGATCATCTTAGCCTGATAACTCTTTGGGGGTACGAGTGATGAATGTGTGATTCAACTGCCTTAGTAGTCTACCTTCTCTAAAGAACCTCTGAACTGCTCTCATGATGATGATGATCATTCATCATTCAAGCCTTCTTCTATCAGAATGGGGTCAGCTATAGAGCTTAAGAAAACTCCATACAAGATTTGACAAAGTTTTAACTATGAGCATGAAAGGGTCATGCCATAAAACCTAGGTGGCTAGTTGGCAAGTAGGTAGACCTACCTATTGGATTGCAATTTAAACTCATGCAAGCAAGGAACACCCGCCAAATTCCCCTAGACTATAAAGAGTCTAGATGAAGAGGGATGATGATAGAATTTGCTATAAGAAAATGCATTAATCTCTCTGACACATTATGCCAAAGAGTGAAGGAATGACAATCCCAATTGAACTGCTCTCATAAGGTCTTCTTTTGCTTCCTGCCATGTAATTTGAAGAACTTAGTTGTGAATCCATCTGGGCCAGGGCTATATTTAAGTAATATCCAGCACAAACCTTTGATATAGATATATATATATATATATATATATATATATATATATATATATATATAAAATATATATATATATATATATATATATATATATATATATATATATAAGAAGGTAATTAGTTTCCGGAATCGCTCCCACTGGCATTCGAACTCCGCCCACAAGGGCCACATGCCTCCACACTAACCACTTGGGCTAGCGGTCATTGGCATATATATATATATATATATATATATATATATATATATATATATATATATATATATATATTGAAAGAAGGTAATTGTGGCGAACACTCCCACCGGGAATCGATCTCCTGATCACTCGGGCGGCATGCATCTCTCTTAACCACTAGGCTAGAGGTCATTTGCAAAATTGTTGTAGTCAAGATTTGAACCAAGGACCTCCTATATATATATACACACACACACACACAACAAGTTTCCTATACAGGATTAACTTTACGAAAAACTTAAGGGAGCACTAAAAATACACGTTTCTCTTCCAAATTTCTATTCTTTAAAAAATTTAAATCTCTCTCTTTTTAAAGCAAATATATCTTTATCTTAAATAAACAAATTATATCCATCGATTTAATTTTTAAAATAGAGATGATTTTTCTTAAAATAGAGATAGATTGATTTATTTTTTATTTTTAAAAAATTGATATATTTGTTTGAAAAAATAATCTATCTTTCAAAATAAATCTATTTTAAAATATAAATTTAAATATATTAATATGAATGTTAATATTAATGTTAATATTAATATTAATATTAATATGAATGTTAATATTAATATTAATTTTTTAATGTTAATTTTAGTGTTAATGCTAATTTTAATGTTTATTGTTAATTTAAATTTAGTTTTAACATTAATATTAAAAATTAATCAAAAATAACACTAAAATTAACATTAAACTTAACATTAAAATTAATATTAATATTAACATTAATATCAATATTAATATTAACATTAATATTAAAATATAAATTAATATTAACATTAATATTGACATTAACACCAACATTAACATTAAAATTAATACTAAAATTATAATTAACATTAACATTAAAATTATTATTTTTAAATATAGATTGGTTTTTTAAAGATAGGTTATTTTTTACATTTGTTTTGAAAGATAGATTATACTTTAGATTTGTTTTAGGGAAAGATTTAGATTTAAATATTAATTTGTATTTAAATAGATTTGTTTTGAAAGATACATTATTTGTTATATTTGTTTTTTAGGAAATATTTAGATTTTTTTTTTAAGAAAAAGAGAGACACGTATGTTTTTTATTTTCTCTCCGTAATGAATTTATTTTTTTTAAATTATCCCGTAACTTTGTCCTGTAAGTTATTCCCGTATAGGAATGGGGCTATATATTTTTTATAGGAAGGGGGCTATATATATATATATTGTTTTATTTTTATTTTACCAATGGCTAAAGCCTTCATTGAAAAAGAAATCTAGAGGTTGGAACCGGGAGATAGCCCAAGTTCCTACAAAATGAGGGTGGAGACTATATATATATATATATATATATATATATATATATATTTGTTTCAGATCAAATAGAATGAGACTGTGAAGGATAGTCCTCTTGGTCAGACATATCCAAATTATGGTGATTTTCTGGTACCAAAGGGAAGTCAACCAGACCAGGTCAAGGCAAAGCTGACTGTTCTGCTTCCTCTTATTTGGTAGAGAAGAGTAGAGGTATGATGGGCTCCAAATATTTGCTGTCTGAGCTCTCTCGTAAAAGAGGTCCGGTAATCTCTGAGAATGCTGACACAGGATAATGTGCTCTCAAAAATTTGTCTGAGGGAATGACAAGATGAAGTGTCTCCTCTGAAAGTGTAGAACGAAACATGCAAGCAATAGCTATATTACTAAGAATGAACCTAAAGTTTCACACCTGGGAAAGTGCATAATTAAAGAATACTGATGGCACAATGGTGTTGTAATGGTTTCCTTCATTTTTGTTCTACCAGTGAATTTTTACATTTTTGTAAAGAAGCATACTAAATTTTTGTCGGGATTGTATTATGCAAGGTAGGTCTGATAGGTGGATTCTGACAATTAGGTATATCGTATCTGGATTGAATCTATTTATATGATCAGAGATCTTAAGCCTTGTTCATCCACATTGACTCTTGGCTGTGTCCCTTGTGATGGTGGCTAACCACATTAATATACAGATGGCTCCATTGGCACAATTAGGCTTCCCTTAAGATTTTGTTGGTGCCTTTTATGTGAACAATCACCATTTTTTGGACAGAAAATTTCATCCAACGGGATTTTTTTTTTTTTTTTTTTTTTTGCATATTTGCACAGAATAGGCAAAGTTTTACAAAATTTCGAGTAGAGTGATCAGGCGTCAGGGAAACTGGCGTCAAACCAAAAAAATTAAAAAATCGTTTAGCGCCAGTGACACTGGCGCCTAAATATTAAAAAATATATTTTTTAAAACACTGGCGTTAGTAGAACTGGCGCCGAACTAAAAAAATAAAAAAATAGAAGTTGGCGCCAGTGGAACTAGCGCCGGATTTGTTGGTGGGTGGGTTGGGTGGGGGGGTGGTGTTTCGGATAAAAAATGCATGCACAAACCATTATATGTCCGTTTGCATTTTGTGGAGTTCATTCAAGGCTGGGGTTGGGTGGGGGTGGGGGGGGGGGGGGGGGGGGTGGGGTGGTGTTTCGGATAAAAAATGCATGCACAAACCATTATATGTCCGTTTTGCTCTTGGTTGAGATGGGTGCTTACTATGGATTAAATGTGAAGTCAAAATGGGTACATCTCTTTCTGCTGAAGCGAAAGAACTGAAGTACAAGGCTGAGGTTTAGAACCAAACTGACAAGCACTACAAGCATTGAAAAATCTTGTTTGTGGTGGTAAATGGACATTGTAGTATTGTACTCAATCAAAGTAATTCAATCTGGAACAGGTCATATCTCTGTTTATCTTTGAAATAAACCCATTAATTAATATAGTTTCTGATCCAAAGAATATAACTGGCTGTCATGGTTATAAGTTTGTAAGTTCAATTCAAGCCCATAAGGAGGTACAAGGAATCATATAATGCTGCTATTAATGATAGCCTAAACAGTGAATACTGTATGCTATTATCTTACAACTTTAGAAGAAGCAAGCCTGTCCATACTACTTGATCAGCTTCTATCTGTGTATGAGCAGAAAGTATGATTGTGCTTAACTGGGAACAATACAGAGCTTATTCTTGAACATAATTATTCCAAAATTCATGGGTTAGTTATCAAGTAAATGTAGGTATTTGGGGAGGGACTTCTTTAGTGCTTGCAGTGAGCTTTCAGTTTAAATTTACAGGATACATTTTCAGATGGTGTCTTTTTCGGCCTAAATAGTTTAATTCATTACAAAGTATTAGCACATTTATCGATTGATATGTAACTGTTTTGATGCATGTTCTCTTAGAAATAACGAATGGAAATTCTTCTCCACATTTTCCTGTATACTGCGGGGGTGATTTTTTATGAAAATGTTAAAACATTACCCATTATTATCTTTTTCTTCTACAAACACTACAATGTTTTTGGTGTATATACTGAATCTTGTACATGTGCAGCCGCGATTAGAAAGGAGATTTCAGATGAAACAGACCGAATGACGGGGAAAACAAAGGCCATATCTAATGTTCCTATCCATTTGAGTATCTACTCCCCACATGGTTAGTGGATACACATATTGTTTAGTTTATACGTATTGTTTCACATGATGACATTTTCCTGTTGAAGTGCTTCAATTTTTTTGTTATGTTTTTGTAATATTGAATTACATATTTATACGTTTGATTATGATGGATGCTGAGACAACAGAATGAGTTTTCTTTTTCTTTTCCTTTTTAGACAACACCTCGGCCGTAGGCAAAGTGCCGGATGGCCACTTCGCCTTGCAGTCCACTTAGACTTCCTTTTGAAACCTTGTACGTAAATGGGTACTTGAGATCTATCTCCTTGAATGACGTGTAAGTCATCTTTTAGCAGACCTCTATCAGCGATCTGTAATTTTGAACTAAAGCAATCCTGAAATAATTATTGAGAGTGCTCCAAATGTATTAATTGTGCAAACGAAGTGTGGTCAATGTAATGACTTTACATGAGAGCCTGATCAATATACAAAACATATAAGGGTATAAATATATATATGGATCCTCTCATATTTTCTGAGGTTGTCAAAGAAAATAGAAAAAGATGAATAAAATTCTCACGTGCAAGGTGTAACCATTTCCAATGTAATCAATTTTCTTGATAGTTCCATTTTTTGAGGAAAGTGTAAGAGTAATGTATACTTAGCATCTCCAGTGCTATTGTAACTTTGGAAAACAAGTTGTCTTTTTTTTTCAAAAAAATGTCATTTCTCTAATCCTATTATGCCACATAGGAAGAAATGACAATTTTCAAAGTCACAATAGCATTGAAGATGCTCTATGACCCGCTCGCACTAAGGTTATCTGTGTGCTTTTTTTGTAGGAAACAAGAATGACGTGCTTTTAGGAATACAACTAGTCTTGTTTGTTGGTTTCTTATATTGAGTATGTTTACTGTCATGCTAATACTGGTATCATTCATTGTTGTCTCCGAAGCTGCTAAAAAAGATTTGTTTTACAAATTACTCAATTGAAACTAAAGTCGGTCTTCATAACATGCTAATTTCAGCAATATGCTGCATTTACATATCATAAATCTCTAGCATCAATTTTTTCCCTGAAATCTCAATCCTGTTAATTTTATGTATTGGCAGTTGTAAATTTAACACTGGTGGACCTTCCGGGGCTCACAAAGGTTGCTGTAGGTACTTTCCATTTATCATATATTTTATCTTCTCCTGATTTATGTGATTGATATCGATTATTGGGCTTACTGGTAAATATTGGCCTGTGCAGAGGGACAACCAGACTCTATAGTTGCGGACATCGAGAATATGGTTCGGTCATATGTTGAAAAGGTACATAGAAGTCGCTCACGTATGTGCACGTATCTTTTGTCTGTTTTTTTCTCACTTTTTAAATGCATACTTGAATGGTAAATCCATTTTGAAATAGTATAAAATATTTTGAGATGGTGAACATTTATTGTAGTTGGAAGTGTGTAATTATTAGTGGTTAATAATTATGTTAGTGGAGAGGTGTATAATTTACATGTTTTACCCCTAGTTAATTTAAGCATATTCCTATATATAAGGTTAGAGAAGGGCACTTTTGGAACATGAAAGTTCCACAGTGAATCCCAGAAGTTTTCCTATTATATATAAGACTAGTATATAGGCACATGCATTGCACGTATTCTAAAATACTTGGAAAAAACAAATAATAGATTTCTTTTCTTTTTTTCTTTTAATTACATAACTATCCATATTAAATTTAATGAACAATTTTAATAAGTAAACATAGATGAGGGTATTTTTCGAACAAAAACTTTCACGGTGAAGCCTACCTCTCTCATTATATAGTAGTATAGATTTGTATATATATAAGGTTAGAGAAGGGCACTTTTGGAACATGAAAGTTCCACGGTGAAGCCTAGAAGTTTTCCTATTATATATAAGATATAAGATATTTTATATATAATAACAAATCTAGTTGCTAATAATCTAACCTTTCTATCTGTATCGTAGCCAAATTGCATCATATTGGCCATATCTCCTGCTAATCAAGATATTGCAACTTCAGATGCTATAAAACTTGCAAGAGAAGTCGATCCTTCAGGTTGTATACTTTGTTTATTTTCTGTTGTCCATTATGAACTGTTGTACCTGGCTTGTGAACTAGCTTGACTGGTGTTTGTTTTTAAGGAAAACTCATTATCATTCTGAGTTTCACTCATCCATGTTGCTATTTATTTGTTTCTCTAGGTGAGAGAACATTTGGAGTTTTAACGAAGCTCGATCTTATGGATCAGGGTACCAATGCTCTTGACGTAGGTTTTAAACCTTTGATTAACTATTTACAACTGTCCGTGAGGTTTTTTTTTTTAATTTTCCTTCTAGTAATGATTAGTTTTCATGTTGAAGGCTTGTACGTTGCACAACTTGGTGTCTTCTTTGCTTGTTCTAGGTTCTGGAAGGCAGATCATACCGCCTACAACACCCTTGGGTTGGCATTGTCAATCGTTCACAAGCTGAAATCAACAAGAATGTTGACATGATTGCTGCTCGACGTAAAGAGCAGGAGTATTTTGCAAGCAGTCCTGATTATGGACATTTGGCAAGTAAAATGGGTTCAGAGTATCTTGCAAAGCTTCTTTCCAAGGTGAAAGATTTTGTTTTCCGGGTTTACTTTCCTTCTGTTATATGCCGTAGTTAATGGACTTCACTTCTTTCTGAGGTCAAAGATTCTATTTCCCGGGTTTACTTTCCTTGTGTTATATGCTGTAGCTAGCCTAATGGAATGGAGTTCACACGTTATGTTGTTGTTTTTGTTCAGCATTTGGAGGCTGTGATTAGAGCACGCATACCAAGCATTATAGCTCTAATAAATAAAACTATAGATGAGCTTGATGCAGAATTGGATAGGCTTGGCAGACCCATTGGGGTTGATGCAGGGGTAAACTGATACAGTTTTGTTTAGTCAACTTGTGAAGTATTATGTTGACAACTATTAAATTTCTTGTGTCATATCTACAGGCACAACTTTACATAATATTAGACATGTGTCGGGCATTTGACCGTATCTTTAAGGAGCATCTGGAAGGAGGGTAAGCTCCGCCACCTTGCTTATAATATTACTTGGAACATTCTGGTTTTTACTGTTGCAGAAGTCAGGGTACAAATGCATTGATAGATTGCTCTACGATTGCAAAATTGCAGGCTCTATAGTTTTGGCATGCACACGAATATGTTGACCTAGAATGAAGGTTTGTAGTATCGGCTGATACCGATATGCATAGGCCGTATTGTATCGTTTTTGGCATGTCTGATATGGTATTCACCCCCACTGACACTGGTTGATACCAAACTGTGGTTTCACCCACAGTTAATTCAACAAGAAAGAAATCAAAGAAAAAAGAGAGAATTATGGACAAGGCAATGTCAACACAATGATTCGATCATGCCGAAGATCAACATGCTACACTGTGTTGATAAAATTCTTTATCGATACAATGTAACCATTACTATTTGTCGAAGAGGAGTTTTTCCCTATGAAACTATATTGTTCTTGTGTCTGTTTTCACTTGTTTCTCCTTTATCCATCAACCATCCGCTTCCCATCTACATTTTTGGAGATTCATCACCCTACTTTAGTATAACTGTATCAATATCAATCTTCCATTCATGTGCAAGTCTCTATGTAGGATAAAGAATATAGTGTCCATAGCTTCTTTTAGCTCGATTTTCTTCCAAAACATCACTTGAAGTATGATGATTGTTGTGAGCCTTATAGATATATAGTTTTGTATCCTTGTGTTTTCAATCATTTTTACTACGTCTAGTTCTGTACAACAAAGCTGCTCATATTTATATCATGTTAGGTGCTCCAGTTTTGGAACAAAAAGTGACATTAAAGATTTGTTTGGTTACTAGGGAAGCAACTTGGAGAAGTAATTGTGTAGAATGCAAGTCATATGCAGTTTTCGTGTATATTATTCTTTGGAAGGTTTAAAGAATATATTATAGATCCAACAAAAAACTATTCATCCTTAAGATGTATGGAAATTATCTGCTATCTGATTCAATTTGTACTTTTCTCATTGTTGTGTAATTGTCTATAGGCGACCTGGCGGAGATCGGATATATGGGGTGTTTGACAACCAACTACCTGCAGCTTTGAAAAAGCTCCCGTTCGATAAGCATCTTTCTTTACATAATGTTCGAAAAGTTATTTCAGAGGCTGATGGTTATCAGCCCCATTTGATTGCCCCTGAGCAAGGATATAGAAGGCTTATAGATAGCTCTCTAGGCTTTTTTAAGGGTCCAGCTGAAGCCTCAGTTGATGCTGTACTATTTCTTCACCCCAGCTTTCAGTAATTACTATTTTTCTTTTTGTTTGCACATGCCTGTTTTACATTCATATCAAATACCCCAGCTAACATTGTTAAATTCCAATTGGAATCTGCTTTACTCCGTTGGCAAGAAACATTTCTTTAAGTTTAATCCCCTCTCTTTTTCTTATTTTGCAACTGCATCTCCCATAGAAATTTGGGATAAAGGGCATGTGTAGCCTATCCTCAACAAATTTAAATTATTTTTGGTCTTTTCCAAATTTCAAGTGTTTATAAGTGTTGTTTCTGCAAAACTATTATCTAAAAGGGTAAATGTGTATATACTGGATGATACCTAGTAGAGAAAAAAAATCGAGTCCTTTCCTCAGCTAACCAGTGTGATAAGAGCCAATGCTGATCCTCGTAGAAAGGTCTTAGTAAAGTACTAAATTTGTTTATCTAAGTGGGTGGATATTCATGTTGTCTCCATACAGGTAACCTACATAGAATAGAGGTACAGTTTTGGGTATTTTGAAGGGCATATGCTATAAATCATAAAAATTGTTCTATATAATAGTCATGAGAAGGGCAAGTCTCATAAAGCTAACAAGAGGAGGGGCTTAATACAGGTAACCTGCATAGAATAGAGGTATGAGTATTTTGAAGGGCATATGCTATAAATCATAAAAATTGTGCTATATAATAGTCATGAGAAGGGCATGTCTCATAAAGCTAACAAGAGGAGGGGCTTAATATCATATAAAGGTCTCATTTAGAAGACAGAAAGACCTAAGTGGAAAATGCAAAATCAGACTTGAGAACATGTTTTGTTCAGATCTGCACTTAGAAAAACTGATTTACAATGCAAACTGCAGATGGGACAGTTTTATTATAAAATGGCTGGAAAACAGGTCACCATTGCCACAACTGCTATAGTTCTTGTGGTTTCCTTGCTAGTAGATATATCTGTGTATATGTTGAAACTTCTTTTTGGAAATTAGTTCATTGTCCATATCTGAATTGGTTTGTATTTTAATTGATTTTCTTTGTTGGTCCAAAACATATCCACTCAATCCCCTAATTTGTGGCTTTATTGCATGTCTCTTTCTTGTGGTAGAAATTTGGACATATCATCCTTTTCATTGTTTAGTTTATTAGTATGGCTATGAAAAATTATTGGATATCTTAGATAATATGATCAATCATTTCTTCTCTAGTTCTTTGACATTTTTGGCAATCTTTTTAGGTGCACTTGGTGTTGAAGGAACTTGTAAGGAAGTCTATTGGAGAAACGGAGGTTAGTTAGATGTTCTGTGACTTGTTAGGAAAGACAGCATCTGTTCATCATATGCCAGATTATTTATTGATTATGTCACTCTTGCATTACGAAATTTTAATTCAAAACAACATGGTATTTGCTCTTGAACATGTCATTCAAGACTTTGTTGCTTTATCAATTTTTCGATAATCTGAAATGATGGAAGAAAAAAAATACCCTAAACTGTTATGAACATTATTAATGTGCTTTATATTTTAGAATGTTACTAGGAAGATCAGCCATCAATATAATTTCATAGAGCATATTGGTAATTTATGACAGTGGCTAGTAGATAATGGAAGTGGTAACTTTAGAACCACAAAATTGGAGTGTTCAAAAGAATTTATTCAACGTCCTACGTTTTATTATCATTGGCTGCTTTGTCTTGATTCTCTTTAAGTCCAAGGAAACTTGGAAGTTGTTTCTTGGTTGCATGAGTTTAAACTACACTTTCAGTAAAAAGATATGCACATCCACCTTCAGTTGGCCTTTGAAGTTCTATGACAAGCATCTTTCTTCTACTACATTAGGTAGAAATTTGGTGCCAACTACTAGGCGCTGATAATATGTTCACAACTGCTCATTAACATTCTTCTATGCTTTTGTTGGGCTTTTCTAATCCGATTCTATGTTACATCCAACCCCACCATGATGGGTAAGGCTTGGATGATTACAAATTTACATTACACATCTCCGAACCAATCACTGGAGGTCACCAGTCGGAGGCAGTCAAAGTGGAAGGGATAGGTGAAATTTGAAAGGTGGTTGGTGGGGGAGCTCTGAAGCTTAAACTATTTCTTGCACCGTAATTTTCTTTCTAATCCGCTTAAAACAGATGTATATGATTGGTTTACTAAGTTCTGGTAGTTTTCTCAGTCAATAAACATTATCTTGTAGGACAAATATGCTGGGGACTTACGATAAAATGAGTAGTTAAGTGTTAAATAGTAAAGATTGGGCTTTTTCTTTGCCACTACATATTAATCTTGTTCACAGTTGTCTAGTTTTAATTTAAAAAAGGGGGGGGGGGGGGGGGGGGGGGGGGGGGGGGGGGTCATAAACTGTTGTAAATGGATCCGTTTGTGTAGTGTATTAGAGTTGTAGCAGGTGAAAGTTATGCTTGAAACTTGGCATGAGCTGATGTGATCTGACCAGCAAACGTGTCCAATGTTGTCCAATATATCTGTAGGAATTTATCTATCACTTTAGCCCTAAATGAAATTTACACATCTTCCATCAACAGAACATATTAAAATCATATTTAGAATTGGTTGCGCTGAAATGGCTATTCATATGGAAAAAAAAATTGCTACTCAATTCATTGTCCTTGTTGTACCCTGTACCTGATGTATTTTCTTCAAGTACTCAAAGCTGTTCTGAATGTGCCCTCTGACTTCTGATATGGTTAATTAAATTTTGATAGGAATTAAAGCGCTTTCCCACTCTCCAATCTGACATAGCAGCTGCATCAAATGAAGCCTTGGAAAGGTTCCGCGATGAAAGCCGGAAAACAGTACTCCGTCTGGTAGAAATGGAATCCACTTACCTCACTGTGGAGTTCTTTCGGAAACTTCCGACTGAACCTGATAATAAAAGTGCAGATACCAAAGCGCCGACCATTGATAGATACAATGAGAACCACCTCAGAAGGATTGGTTAGTAAACTGTACTTGCAATTAGTGAATTTCATATATGACTTCATAACTGAGTTTATGGAAGACTAGTGAGACATGATATATCACTCTTCTTTTCTTTTATTTATTTTACCTTTTAGATAGGATATTTTGGTTGTGTGGGTGGAGTTATGTGCCAGATTGTGTTATAGCTGATAACACATCATGTTGTTTATGGCTTCCTGTTAATTTATATCCAGGATCTAATGTGACGGCTTATGTTGGGATGATATGTGATACGTTGAAGAATAGTATTCCCAAGGCTATTGTCCATTCTCAGGTCCGAGAGGCCAAGAGGTCGTTGCTAAATCATTTCTATGCCCAAGTTGGGGCCAGAGAGGTATATATTGTTCTCAATCTCAGCCAATTATTTACATGGGGTGTGTCTGTTTTCAGCATTACTTCGTATGTTTTCTGTCTTGAATTATCCCAATTTGTTCTCTTATTGATGTGTGTAAGAAATCTATGAAATAATCTTGATAAGCTACCTGAGGACTATAATGATGATTATGGGAATGAATATTATAAGGTTCTGTTTGGTTTGAGGAAAAAGTGAGGGAAAAGAAAATGAAAGAGAAAATATGGTTATGTTTAGACGAAAAGGAAAATGAAATTGAGAGACAAATAACTAAAATAAATTTCCTTCTAAAATGGCAGGATTTCATTCTTTCTCTCTCTCATCTTTCTTTCTGTGTCGCATTTTTTTTCTACACATTTTGTTATCAATCAAAAATTGAAAAAAAAAAAAAAAAAAATTCATTTTCATTTCGTTTCTCTCACTTCCCACTAACCAAAACAACACAGCCTAAGCGTATATGCTGATGATGCAGCTTCAGGAAAATGGAAAATCATTTAGTCTTCTTGCAAGAGCCAAGAGGCTATGATGTAATCTGTTGATGATGCATCTGATCTGGCTTTTGCTTCTATATGCTGCAGAAGAAGCAACTTAGCGCAATGTTAGACGAGGACCCTGCTCTGATGGAGAAGAGGGAGGTCATAGCTCGACGGCTTGAGCTGTACAAGTCAGCCAGGGACGAAATCGACTCTGTTGCGTGGAAATGAAGTCAGGTCGAGAGTGCATCCACAATTCACCTGAGTATAAATTTTGATCACATAATTTTCTTTTGTCATTATAGCCTGTCAATTTCTCTCTCTTTCGTTATTGAGCTTTCTATTGGTGAGATATCAATACTCGGTAGAGAATACATAAATTTTCCTTTTCTTTGATATAAATTTGAGTTTTATAATTTCTTTTGGTTTCTCATATATATGGCATGTGAAATACTTACGGTTATAACAGAAATTAAAGGGTGACGCTTCCAGATTACTTTGACATTAGTAATGTAAAAGACTACTTCTACCATTTGTTGCTCTGTGAATGTTTTACTTTCTTATACTACTATATTACAACCCACACACATACACATTGTTTGTTGGAGGCTCAAACCTTGCCGGTCCTGTTTGGTGTGCATTGTTTTACACATGAGCTAAAGGGTCGGTCAATACCCCTCTATTTAAAACTTGAGTTGTGGGTCATCTCGTCGACGTACCGCCTCATGTGCATACTTTTATTTAATTTATTATAAAATTATATGTTTATTTTCTATCTCTAAGAAACTATATAGAAGACATTATTATATATGCACTAAAAAAATAAAATGAACGCTACAATTTGTATTTAAATATTGGTTTGGAAACGAGTCTTGAATGCCTCCCACGTCAAGTCCTTCTCCAAGTACTCGATGTTGGAGGGATCAAATGGTCCTTTGATCACATCAATGGACTCTATAACTGCCTTTGCGGGAAGAACACTCTTTGATAGGTCCGACGCAGTTCTACCACTTAAGCGAGACGAGAAACCCTGCAATCGCAAACCCTAATTATTTAGTACGTTGGTTATTACTATGTGCATATGTGCTACGTACTAGGGACTATTTTGATATATTTTTCTTGTAATATGAACATGTAGTAGTTCAAAAAAAAAAAAATTCAGTTTGTAAAAAGAATGTGACTAGGAACATGATAAGGTTTTGATATTTTCGGATCCATATGTTAGTGATTAGTGACATCTTAAGTGTGCCAAAGCCTTTAATGATCAGCAGGGGTACATAGCATATCTTGATTGGATGAATTTGATCCTATGAAAAAGCTAATTATTTCTTCCAATTATAATGAGAGTTTTAAAAAAAATTATCATTGATATTCTATTTTTCTTTTAGAGATTTTTAAGATGGTATTTATATATAATGCATTATTTATGACTGCATGTATTTTGAGTTTTTTAAAATGTTTTTTTAGTTATGTTTTATTTATTTTTTGTTTGGATTTGGAGTATGTGGTAAATATTTTGTTTGGAATTGAAGTATACAATAACTAAGTGATAAATAAATTCTCCAAAAATAATAATATTACCACTACGTTTTTTTTTGCCAAAATTTTCAATAATTTATACAAAACACGTTTAAAATTTCGTATGTTTAAAATTTACGTACTGGTTCGAATCTTTCAAAAGTACGAAAATATTATACGTTTCTGAAAGATACGAAAAAATTCGCTTATAATATGAATTTTATTCGGGTGATTGCCCACAAGGGTTCAAACTATACATAATGTTGAGCTCTTCCTAAGTTTAAGTTTAGAGGCTAGCTCCGCTGGTGCATGTATGAGATTTGTTATTGAAAGATAATACTTCTTCCACATGATTTCAAAATCTATACTATATATATAGGCTTTTTCTAAGGGCACCACACATTTTACTTGGGGCTAGCCCAAAAATGTTCAAAAAAAATTACAAGTTTGCCATCCATTTTTTTACTTGGGGCTAGTCCAATTTTTTTTAGCAAGTAGGACTGCCAACATGCTGACAGTCCTAACATATGTTAGGATTGCCAAGGCAGTCCTCGGAGAAGAAGAAGAAGAAGCAGCAGCAGATGGAAAGGGGACCAGCGTCGTGCCCTCGACGCCCTCCGCCGCCCCGACCTCCCAGTCCCAGCTTCGCTTCCCCCTAAAGAAACCACCGTCTCTTCCTCACTCGAGACCCTAAATTCCTCTTCCTCTCAGGCTCTCACCATCCATGAACCGTCCAATGGCGAGTAGAGCAGTGAGCGGCTACTACCCTCCGACTGCTGCATCTCCGTCCTTCTCCCCCGAGAGGAAGGCGCCTCAGATTCTCCAAACCCAAGCGGAGGTTCCGGCCGCCCGGTCCCATCTCCAGGTCCGACGGAGCTTGCTGCATCCACAACCTCGTCGACTCCGTCATGGAGGAGTTGCAGGCGATTCGTTCCAGCCGGCGACTCCCCGACCTCCCAGTCCGCCGCCCTCGACGCCTTCCGCCGCGCCCGCGCCCTCGCCCTCGACGCCCTCCGCCGCGCTTGGCGCCTCCGCCGTCCGCTCACCCTCCTCCCTCTTTGTCCTAATTTTTGGGCTGCCCCCAAACAAATTTTGGGTGCCCTCTAGCAAAGTTATACATGTTTGAGCTGCCCCCAAGTAAACTTGATGGTGCCCTTAGAAAAAGCCTATATATATAGTACAACCAAAGCCTCATAATGGTGATAATGTTCTACTGTAGTACAACCAATATCTCTACTATATCAAACAGAAGGAGAAACCAACTAAGAAATAGGCATTGCTCACCTTGAAGATGAGCACCTCCTCCCGTTCACCATCCACCGTGGCTCTAATTAGCAGCACCACCGAGCGGGCCGACTCGGTGTAGGCTTCGAGCATCGCGATATCGACGTTGTGTCTGTACTCCTCTTCGTCGTCCTCTCCATCCCCATCGTATCTCACTCTCCGTCGCGCGCTACACCGCAGCTCCCGAGAGCGTATCAGAAGAGGCTTTCGGCACAATGGGAAGGTCATGGGAGTCTTCTCCGATGCTGCTGTTGTGTAGAGAGTGACAGGAAAGGGGAGACATGGATGATGCAGTTGAGCAAGTGTAGCTTGGAGGAACATTGGTAGAGGAACCGTTGTGTTGGTAATTCGTAGAGGGGTTGCTGCTTATAGTAAGGATAAGATGCCGCATATATATGGACCTCATCCGTAGTGGTGGGCATCGGTTCGGTTCGGTTCAAACCGAACCGTACTATCTTAGACCGATCATAAGGGAACCGCAAACTTAAAAAACCGATCCGAATCAAACTAGTTCAGAACCGAACATGAACCGAACCGAACCGAACTAAATCGATTCGGTTGATCGGTTTATTCGGTTTATTGGCCTTCGTTTAATAGGCCGGCCTACTATCATTTTTAAAACTCAAAAGCCCAAATTCATATTGAACGACCAGCCATATATGCTATATCAAACATAGAACAATATCAAATATAGGACAATTCAAAGCCAAATTTACCTGAAGCCATAACAGCAGTATTAAATTGATCTGGAACAAATACTGTAACAACAATATCAATTATACAAAGCCATATACAGTAGTAAGACTACAGGTTGCCATTGTTGCTAAGGGTGCAACTCGGACAGATTGGGTCGGATTTGAGGTCAACCCGAACCCAACCCAATATATCATAAGCCTAGACCGAGCCCAAGCCCGACCGACTTCGGGTTCAACATATGAAGTCCAAGTCCAAGTCCGGAGGATCGGGTTGGGTCGGATCCATCGGGTTTATCGGGCTCTAATATGATATTTGAAATAATTTTAAACAAGAGTAATATTAAATGCATAATCAAATAGCAATCAAGCCGTAATTCATTACAAAATAAAATTGAAATGAGATTTAGGACAAGGAATTGAAGAGTTCGGGTGAAAAAAAATTATAATTTAATCTTTTTATTTAAGTAGTATGAAACAATATATATATAAATTATATGTATGTCGGGTTTCGGGTTCTTCGGGTTACCCAACATATGAACCCAAGCCCAACCCAATTTTTGATCGGGTTCAAATATTTTAACCCGAGTCCTAGTCCGAACCCGAATATCTTCAACCCTAACCCAACCCATTAACGGGTTTACCCGATCGAATTCGGGTTTAGCCCGTCCGAGTTGTACCCCTAATTGTTGCTAGCTGCACCAATCCAAGCTCCTGTTACCTCCTTGTTCCATTACAATTTCAATTATACAAAGCCAAATACAGTTACATCACATATAAGTAAGACTACAGGTTGCCACTTGACATTGGCTTTCTATCAAGTAGGAGTCCTGTAACATCGTTCCATTACAATTTCAATTATACAAAGCCAATACAGTTACATCACAAGAGCATCACTTGTACAAAGCCAGCACCTACATTTTGCAGGCTTGATATTGCAATTCATGACTCTCCTGCACCAATCGTCTCTCCTGCTATTATTGAGAATTGTAACCTTAAGGCCTGCTAGCTGCACCAATGACCAATCCACTCTACGGCACCTACATTTTGCATCAAAAAGAAAAAAGAAGAAAAAAAAAATATATATAATATGATTCAGATGGCTGATTTATACATCATAGTATTAACATGATGCTATGTAGTATTTTTACACTTTCTTGAACCGTAATCATCATTGCCATTTTCTTGTTGTCCTAAAAATAATGCCATGTAACTTTCCGAGCATATAAATGAATTATAATCCTAAAAATAATGAATAATGATACATCACATCAAACGTTGAACTTTGATTAGATTTTTCTATTGTACATTCAACTCCACATTCGTCGATCCAATTCTATGGGAGTTTGTGGAGCGTTGCAAGGGGACAATTCCCCCTCGCCCCTCGGATTTGGACGTCGGTAGCATTTTTAAAAAAAAAAAAGCATACAAGAATAGATGAGTTCGGTCTGCAGTTCAATTAGCAGAGATAGTTCGATAAATATATTGAAGTTGGTTCTCATATTAATTCTTTGTGACTTCAATTTATTGCAATTGTAATTTTTTTTCTAAAATATAAAATTGTTTGTATTCGGTCATGGACATACAAGAAAAAACATATTTGAACCACGTTAAATTTTGTACTGCGTGTGTTCTTGTGATATCATGTTTATAAAAAAACTTAATTGGTTTAATTTACCATCTTAAAACCCAAAGACAATATCATGTTCTTTCTGGACAGGGGCGGATCCAGTAATAGCCTGGGATGCGCTAGAGCCCATCCCAAAAAAAAAATCTTTTTTATTTTCATATAGTTTTTTTTTTTTTGGTTGGAACTAGCCCACAGTTAACCCATCATAAACAGATCTAGTCTACTCCAGTTTATATTTCTGGATCTGTCTTTCCTGTTTACGGGTGCCTTGAAATTAACTCCAAGTTCATTTGTAGAATAAAAAATTCTCGTCAACTAGATTCTCCTTTATATCCAATACATTGATTTATAGATATTATAGTAATGAAAATTGCGTGGAATATGTGAAAACGTTGAAAAAAAATTCACGTACTCATCCAAGAGTTGTAATGGGCTCAATTGCTTCGGTGGTATTCCAAGTTATACCCTATTAACAATAAAGTACCTAATGTATTATTCCTTACTTAAAAGTAACACACGTTATAATTAAGGTGTATCATAGTCCCTGTACCAACTTTTCGTCAAGTTGCTAACGGAAATGGGCTCAATTACTTCGGTGGTACTCCAAGTTATACCCTATTAACAATAAAGTATCTAATGTATTCACAACCGGAATTTTTCCTCTACACGTATTGAAGAAAGAAATTACAATTGTAAGTTACACATTAATAGCAAAAAATAATAATTAATTTATATTAATGTACAAAGAAAAGTATGTTTCACTTACACTAGTAGATAATGGACAACAGTAGAATTTTTTAAATAAGCTCCTAGGCACCTTTGATGTTCGTATTTTATAAAATCCGGCTTCGCAACGACATAACCGAAGTTCATCAGTCCAACACCAAAAATCACATCCTACCTCCTTTGCACATTTTAAAAATTGGCGCCCACGATTCCAAGGTGTATTTGCAGTGAATAATTTGCACAGAGAAGTTCCTTCGCAATAACATGGGATCTTCGCACGATCCCATTCCATTTCACTTGCTTCATTTGCTGCAATTTTGTCAGCATAAACATTTTTAGGATCGGCTCTTCTTTTATTTTAGGGTTTCCACAATAAATTATTGCGTGGTTTACGCAATAAATTATTTTAGGGTTTCCATAATAATAACTACTGGTTAGGATTTTCCTCTAATGTTGCTCTACTCTACTTCGAGGTTTTTCAAATTTTAGTGTTTTGGTAATAAAGAGAAACAAAGTGAGATTCGAAAATGACGGAAAGTTGATACATAGACTGTAATACACCTTAATTATAACGTGTGTTACTTTTAAGTAAGGAATAATACATTAGGTACTTTATTGTTAATAGGGTATAACTTGGAGTACTACCGAAGTAATTGAGTCCATTTCCGTTAGCAACTTGACGGAAAGTTGGTACAGGGACTGTGATACACCTTAATTATAACGTGTGTTACTTTTAAGTAAGGAATAATACATTAGGTACTTTATTGTTAATAGGGTATAACTTGTAATGAGTTCTATTTGCAAAATATGAGCTAATAAGATTTGGTTCAGTAGAATCTTTCCATCGAGGCTATAAATAGGTCACCAGTATCCACACGAGACCATATGTGTTATCTCTTCTCAACAAAACCTCTATATGTAGTAATCTTTTATGGAGTTTTTTCGTGTTTCCTAGTCGAAAATATTCTGATGGGAGAAGGCTTGGATGATGGTAAATCTGTAAAAGGTGAGTGTTATTCTTTATGCATTGTATATTGCTAGTATGCTTCACTCCTCCTTTTTTAACAAAAATGCTATTTGACTTCCAAAAGATTTGGATGATACCATCTCCCATTATGTGGCATATGACATGGTTGTTGACATGGCAACTGACATGACAAAATTTAATATTAAAAATAATATTAATATTAAATTAACATTAAATTAACGTGATAATAAACATGAAAATTAACCTTAACATTAATATTAATATTAAAATTAATATTAACATTAGTATTAACATTAATATTAATATTAACATTAACATTAATATTAATATTAATATTAACAATAAAAAACTTGGAAAATTAATTTTTTGGGTTAAAATTTGCCACGTCAGCTGTTATGTCAGCTGCCATGTCAGATGCCACATAATGGAAGATGGTATCACCCAAATATTTTGGGAGCCAAATAGCATAATTATTCTTCTAAAGAAGAAACATTTTGCTTTTCTAAAATATCACATAAATGTAATAGTTCCTCGATGGAATATTGCCACCAAGAAACTATAAAACTTTACAAAATTTAAATTTGGGTCTGCACCAAAATATGTACATCTTATAACATATTAAGATCAGTCAATTTTTTTTACTGTACCTGACTGAAATTGAACATAAACATCAGTCCAGTTGATACATTGCAGATCCAAAATTTACAAAATTTTAATTTTGGTATATATACCAAATTTTGTACATCTAAACGAACCCGTCTCCTCCGTCGATACATTGCAGATCAATGCCATAGTAGGAAAATTATAACTCGTAGTTGCATCATCATGTCTTCAAAAATGCATCCTCCTAGTGGTAACAAAGGGGATCCCTCTTTGGCATTTGGCAAACCAAAAAAAAGGACACCTAAAAAAAAGGATAAATGACAAAAAAAAATCCTCTCTAAATTGGCCATTTTCGCAAAAAAAAGACTACATGCTCTTAAATTTTTCACTATTTAATTTTTGTTGCAAAAAACTCTCAAATGACAATTTTATCCCCCCCCCCCCTCCATCCTCGGCCGTTGGGGGAGGGGCTGGGTGGCCGGCGATGCCACGAGGAGGGCTGCGTGGGGCCGGGACGAGGGCGGGGGAGGACCGCGGGGGGCCGGCGAGTGCGAAGGAGGGCCGTGCGGGACCGGCGAGGTCGGGGAGGAGGCTCGCGGGCGACGGACGGGGCTGGAGGCTCGTCACCGGGGGAGAACCGGCGGGGGGAGGCAGGGGGGACGGGCGGGAGGAGGGCAGGGGGGCCAGGGCCGGCGGGGGGAGGGCAGGGGGGTCGGCCGGGGCTGGGGCTCACCGCTGGATCGGGCGGGGCTGGGGGCTCTCCGCCGGAGGGAGGGCCGGCGGGGGGAGGGCGGAAGGGGGGCAGGGCCGACCGCGGGGGGGAAGGCGGGGCTGGGGTGTCGCCGCCGCCACCGGAGGGAAGAGGGGACAGGGACATTTTCGGGATTAAAATTTTTCATTTTGACTGGAGGGGCCTTATTGAGCGTATTTGTAATCTGAGAAGGGACAATTGCTAAAAATGACTAATATATCCTAATTTGCAAAAGTCAGATATCTAACGAGGATTATTTTGTCATTTACCCAAAAAGCATCCTCACTGGAGATGTTGAAGATAGGGCCGGCCCTGAGCTGATAGGGGCTCGAGGCGAAACTTTCAAAATGGGCCCCATACATAATGTAAAATAAAAGTATAAATACAACAAAAAAATATTGTAGTCAAGACTTGAACCAAGGACCTCTTAAATATAAGTCTAGTATTATAACCACTACATCACAATGCTTTTTGGTTTAAAAAATAACACATGATACATACTAGTTCTAATGTAAATAGTTTCATGTTGGTGCCCACTTTCGTCAGGGGGCCCTGGGCCGGCGTCAGGCCTGCCCTGGGCCGGGGCTGCCCCTGGTTGAAGAATGGATCAAGGAAGCTCCTCCTGCAGTATCTCATCTTCGTCGTGAAAAGGTCCAGCCTTCATTTCCATCTGCCTGAAGTGCCTTTCACTGTCAGGGGAATTAGCGAACTGATCGTAAAAGTTCAGGTGCACCGAAGAATTTACAGTCTGGTTCATGGAAACAGGTCTCGTCCTTTCTTCGTCGCTGCAGCAGTCCGCGTCCGTGTCACGTCGGGTCCATAGGTTCCTCATCTGACTAGAAGGGCTTGACTCGATCATTTTGCGACTCGAGTCCCCAGATATCATCATTTCAGAATAATGCAGATTCAAGATCAGAGGGAACAGACACGGACACTCCGAAATACACGCAAGGACATAAAGCACGATACAAAGAAAATAAGACAAATGTTAAAGGCCACCCCCAAATTACTAAGGGCCACCAACCTACTAAGGGTAACCATCATACACTTATATTTTTACTAAGGGCAACCTAAAATGAATCATTTTACTAAGAGCTACCAAAAAAAAAAAAAAAACCCAACAGCGCCCCCCCTTCCCCCCTCCTGTTCATTCCCCCTCCGACAGCCCCCCCTTCCCCCCACCTTCTCGAAGTCTCCTCCCCCTCCGATAGCCCCCTTCCCCCCTCCTCCACGACCCTCCTCCTCCTCCACGAAGTCCTCCTCCTCCACGAAGTCCCCTCCTCCATGAACGGAATTATCATTGAACTTGCACTGCCATTGTTAAAGCTTCACGAAGCAAAAGAAAACCCTCTGTTGATAGTAGCTAGTTTATGGTCCTCTTGAAGATTAACATTTCTGCTAGATAGTGTTGCCTTGTTTCACCATTTTTTATGAAGGTGTGATGGTTTAGGTGATCTGGTGGTGCCTAGAGAGCCACGCCCGTGGTCAAAAAGCTATACTTACAGATTTATAAGCATTTGATAACCATTTTTAGCTTGTGCCTGCATCGACAACTAGGACTGCAGCCTAGCCTGCAGTCCTCAATGCACATAGGACTGCAGGCAAAGCCTGCAGTCACTGTAGCCTTCTTGTTTTTGGTAGAATGAGTCCCCATTTAGGGTTCCTAGCACATATATCCTTATGTTTATTGATCTTAGATATTTATCATTGTGTTGATATTTCATTACATGCATATAACCCCTTTGTTAGCTATTGTTTGAGTTGCTGACTTCAAGCAACAAACTAGGACTGCAGGCTTGGCGAAAGTGTAAGTATTGCTTGAACGTCGCATAGTGCAGCTTTGTAGTCTTCAAGTGCCAAATAGAAACAAAACCGCAGTTCTAAGCTTTCCAAGCTTAGCGTCTTGCTTCCTCATTAATGATGCAGCTCGATGCATGTAAGGGTAGATTAGTGTAGGGTCCAGCTCTGTTGCCTTATTAAGGTCTTCCCACTTCTTCTCCCCCTCGGAGTATAAAGACCCCCTTTGTTAGCTATTGTTTGAGTTGCTGACTTCAAGCAACAAAACTAGGACTGCAGCCTAGGCTGCAGTCCTCAACGAAACTAGGACGGCAGGCTTGGCCTGCAGTCACTGTAGCCTCCTACGTCAACATTATGTTGGACAACAAGATCTGTACAATGTACGACCTGCAAAGTAATAAAAAATTAAATTTATAATTGTACGAGATCTCCAAAATCAAATTGTACAGGACTGCAGTACTAGACTGCAGTCCAGTCCTTTTAAAGGACTGCAACAATGGACTGTAGTCCATTCCTCTTCCAGCCTGCAGGACTGCATGACTGGACTGCAGTCCATTCCTTGTACAGGACTGCAGGCTAGGACTACAGTCTGCTTTTGTACATGCGTATTCTCTGTGTACAGGCGTATGAAATCTCGAAAATTGACATTTCATGTACTTACCGACAATGGTTCACACGTAATCGTTGGTTCTTACACTACCAAAATACACTCAATTAGCGACAGATATTTAGCGATGGTAAATTTTCGTCGGTGTTAGCGACGGCTTTGTGGCCGCTCAGCGACTGAGTACCGACTACACGCCTTTGCCATTTTTTATTTTAATTTTAGGGGGAGGAAAGGTCGCACGTCCGTCGCTAGACTGTCGAAATTATAGCAACGGATCCCCAGTCGTCGCTACGTAGTCGATTATTTGGCGAGAATTGTGTAGAGAATTGGCGGAACATATCTTCGACTATGTAGCGACGGATATTCAGTCGGCACGTATCAAACATGGCGACTACGTGGCGACGGATTTTCTTCCGTCGCTATTCAGTCGCTATATATACGTACCAGACTTTAAATGAAACAGCGGGAGGAACTTTTCGCATTCCCCCCAAATTCACTCTCTCTCTCCTCTCTCTCTCTCTCCGGTGTCGGCTTCGGTGATCGGCGTCGGCGTCGGCGTCCTCTCATCTCTCTCTCCCGAAGGTAACCCCCTCTCTCTCTCTCTCTCTCTCTCTCTCTCTCTCTCTCTCTCTCTCTCTCGGGGTCTGGAAGGCGGGCTTGGGGTTGTGGCGTCGGGCGGCTGGCTTGGGTCGGGGGCTAAGCTGTGGGCTTGGGGCGGCGGCGTCGGAGGCTGGGCGGCTGGCTTGGGGCCGGGGCGTCGGGGGCTGGGCGGCTGGCTTGGGTCGGTGGTGTAGTGCCCCGTCCCTACATCGTTTCCCGTACTCTGTCCACGGGGTGCGCGAGTAAGGAACACTGTTGCTATCGATTCGGTCGGGACCGATAGATCGGGATCGGCCGAGTCGATCGAACGGGAACGGTTGAATTAAGATCCATTCCTCGTTATGGAATGTCTTCTTCGGAACCAAGTCCCATATTCAGCGGGTTGCGCCTCGAGGATTGACTCTGCGGCTGAGTCGGGAGAGACCTCCCGTTGCTCTGCTTTTCACGCCGCTTGCGTTGGTTTTGGCTTTGTTTTCTGAATGCGCTTTCGTGAATGTTTTCGAAGGTTTTCATGGCTTGTATTTCGAACTCGCATTTCCTATCGAACTCCTTGATTAATGCAGTGTTCTAATCAGTTGCTTGTGCGATTTCAGGTAATCGCGTAGGCGACGTCTAGCGCGACCAACAAGTCCTCTCGCCGAAGTAAACTCAAGGTGAGTGGCTGACCCTTCTCTTCTCGACCCCTTCTTAAGTAAATTGATAGTGTCGTTGTGGAGGAAAGATTGAATGCAGAGGCACGGGCACGGTAAAATGGTCAAGATTCAAAATGAACGTAGGCAATACATTAACAACTGAATAATGTCTTAACTCGGTCATTGGACAACTTGTCGACAAGGGAGAGTTTCCTCGAGCGACAACCCGCGGCCACGGGACCGACTCGGCCTAGGAGGAAACACGGTATAGCTGTGTTGCATGATAGCACGGGTTAAGCGGTGACTTGCAGCGGGGCTCGCTACTTGAGCTGCAAGGGCCCCGGCTAACAAAAGCTATAGTCCAGGATGGCTTGTCATGCCAGTGGCCAATCACACGCAATATTGCACTTGGTATGTAAATGATAACAATTGACAGGGAAGAACATGGTAAGTTTCATAAGACGCGGTGCGGCCCGCCGGGGGTAAGTTCCGACGTAAATTACATTATGCTTGTCATTGCTTGCTTGAAATTCATTAGGATGGTTAGAAACATTCATGAACTAAGTCATATAAACTCATTCAACCAAATGAGAGCTTGGAAATTAACTTGCCACGCACCAGTACAAAGTGTAATGTACTGATCCTCGCTCTCCACGCAGGTACCCCGAACCACGAAGGGCGTGCCACCTAAAATCTTAAGGCTGCATGGACACTTTTGAAGCCTCGTCCGTGTGAAGGCTTGTTCTGGATTCCTTTTGAAGAAGACCCGCACTCAGTCCAAAAGAAGATGGCGGCTCGACTCGCCTCGATCGCAGGTAGAAATGTGTAATAGTTTTTGCTTGTATAAAAGGGTGTAATGTATGGAACGACTATCTCATCGGCGTTCATTTTGTAAGTCGAGTCTTGTTGTAGCCCGCGCGGCGAATGAATATAATGAATTCAATGTAAATAATGTTTTATTATCAATGAAAAAGTTTACTTCTATTTCAAATGTGTCAATCAATTTCTCTGCATACTCTAACTTGATGTTGTGTTTCAGATAACCTTATGACTATGCCTTGTGCGATCGCAACTTAGGTTCGCACGACATCACGCCCGGGGGACGACTATCGATTCTACAGAATCAGGACGTGACATAATGGTATCAAAGCACGGCTTTACATCCTTTGACCTCGCATCGATGAGATAAGTTGTTCCATACAATGAGTCTGTAATATTTTGTGACTGATGCGTTTGCCTTCGATCGCAGAAGGGACGGAACCCACGGCCGAGCAGGAACAGAGCGCTTCTAGCGGCTCTAGTAGTTCGTATCGTCCGCGGACCGGACCTTCTAACAATACCATCGAAAGGATGCTGCGCATGATGGAGGCACAGCAAAACCAGTCCGAGAACCGACATCAACAAGTAGAGGAACGACAGGCCCAGTTCGAAGCTCGCTTTGATGCACATGCCAAACTTCAGCAAAAGCAGCTAGATACCCTGCAGCAGATCGTCCAGACAATGGCGGCCAACGGGAATTCGGCGACTGCACCTACCGTCACCGTACCAGCTACTACCGGGCCGACGATCCAACCCATTGAAGTTGACACGGCGGAGCCCGAGCGTCAACCAGCGACACTGAAAAAGTACAACTTTGAAGTGTCAGAATTCAAGAAAGCGTGCCGCACTTCCTTCAGCGGCACCTAGGGTCCTTCCATAGCGATTGACTGGTTGGAAGAGTTAGAAGATCACTTCGAGCTTCTCGGCATTGAAGAGTCGAAGCAAGTCGCCTGTGCACAACTTCAACTACGGTTGAACGCGTACGACTGGTGGGTCGTGCGCAAGCGAGCGATCCGACCGGACAACACCACCGCGCCGATCCCTTGGGCCACGTTCCGTAAAGCTTTCGAAGTCCAGTACCTTCCGTCAGCCGTTCTTCAAGCGAAGGAGAATGAATTCATACAGTTGAAGCAAGGGAGCAGGACAGTGGAACAGTATGCCGCAGAATTCAATAAGTTGTCTAAGTTTGCTGGCCAGTTTCTGCCTACTGAAGTGTGCCGTATGCGACGGTTCGAAGTGGGTCTGCGGCACTCTATCGGTGCGCATGTCGGGGTCCCGGAGTACAAGACCATGGGCGAGGCTCTGAATCACGCGCTCCGCCTTGAGAACCTGCATCCTTCCACCGCTGACGACGTTGTGCGCCACTCCAATCACAAACGTCCTAGCTATACGGGAGGAAACAACTACGCTTCAAAGCGTCCAAATAATGGCAGTAATAGAGGGCGAACCCCTCCGATTCCTTGCAGCAAATGTCATAACCTCGGCCACCATCCCAGTGATTGTCGTGTTCACGAAGGTGGATATTTCTTTTGCGGATAAAGGGGCCACCAATTTCGAGATTGCCCTGTTCGGAAACCAAATCATCCCAACGCACCACCACAACAACACCATCAAGAGAATCGAGGACAGGCTCCCCGACCTCCTCAGCCCACTCAACCCGACAACCAAGCCCGACGCCCTAATGCACAGGGGCGTGTCTTTGCCATGACTCGAGACGAGACGTACACTTCCGACACTGTTGTGACAGGTATATTAAATTTCAATAATGTACCTGCTCGTGTGTTATTTGATTCAGGCGCCTCGCATACTTTTATATCGACGGACTTCGCCGCCGAGCACAAATTTCCTGTAATATTATTAGATCTCGACCTTAGCGTAAGCACACCTTCGGGTGCACCCATTCTCACAAACTTAGCCTGTGCCGGCGGGATTATCTGTATCGGCGGTCAAAAGATCGGTCTTGATACGATAGTTTTAGACATGAAGGACTTCGACATCATACTGGGCATGGATTGGCTCGGTCCGTGCAACGCAACCATAGACTGCGCTGAAAAGAAGGTCACATTCCGCATACCTGGAGTGCCTGAATTCTGCTACTCGTGTGGTGAGGCGTCGCCGACCTGCATGGTGATCTTCGTAATATCTGCTCGACGGATGCTACATTCCGGGTGCGAAGGCTATCTAGCTTCCGTTCGAGACATGCGACAGGATGGTGCAAACGCGGGTCAGACCGACGTTGTGGCAGAATTCCCAGACGTGTTCCCGGACGAGCTACTCGGCATACCGCCCGATCGAGAAATAGAGTTCACCATCGACACATTCCCCGACACCCGATCGATCTCAAAAGCTCCATACAGAATGGCCCCTGCAGAATTGAAGGAATTGAAGGCGCAACTTCAGGAATTACTTGATAGAGGGTTTATCCGTCCGAGTGTCTCGCCGTGGGGTGCGCCCGTGCTTTTCGTGAAGAAGAAGGATGGATCGATGCGGCTCTGTATCGACTATCGGGAATTGAACAAAGCCATCGTCCGAAACAAATATCCCCTGCCTCGCATCGATGACTTGTTCGACCAGCTCCAGGGTGCAACGGTATTTTCGAAGATTGATCTACGATCGGGTTATCACCAACTCAAAGTCAAGCCAGATGACGTGCCGAAGTCTGCCTTCCGCACTCGTTATGGCCACTACGAGTTCTTGGTAATGCCGTTCGGTCTGACAAATGCCCCCGTCGTCTTCATGGATCTAATGAATCAGGTGTTCCGTCCTTTCGTTGACAAGTTCGTAGTTGTCTTCATCGACGACATCCTCGTCTACTCGAAGCATCGAGCGCAACATGCAGAGCATCTGCAGACGGTACTCCAAACCCTTCGAGAGAATCAGTTGTACGCAAAGATGAGCAAGTGCGAGTTCTGGCTGAATAGCGTCTCATTCCTTGGGCACATCATCTCTGCCACGGGCATCGCAGTCGATCCGAAGAAAGTCGAGGCAGTTGCTGATTGGAAACGGCCAGCATCAGTTAGAGAAATTCGAAGCTTTCTAGGCTTGGCGGGATACTACCGACGCTTCGTGAAGGACTTCGCGAAGATCGCATCGCCGTTGACTCGCCTTACCCAGAAAGGAGTCGCATTCAAGTGGTCAGACGACTGTGAAGCTTCCTTCCAGGAGCTCAAACAACGGCTCGTTTCGGCCCCGATACTTGCTCTTCCTGAAGGGACGGAGGGATTTCAAATCTTCAGCGATGCTTCTGGCCAGGGCTTGGGGTGTGTGCTCATGCAGCGGGATAAGGTGATATCTTTTGCTTCCCGGCAGTTGAAACCGCACGAGAAGAACTACCCCACGCACGACCTAGAATTAGCGGCGATTGTGTTTGCGTTAAAGCTGTGGCGTCACTATCTCTATGGCGTGGCGTGCAGGATTTATACGGACCACAAAAGCCTCAAGTATCTCTTCACCCAGAAAGAATTGAATTTGCGGCAGAGGCGATGGCTCGAGCTGATCAAAGACTATGACTTATCAATCGACTACACGCCGGGCAAGGGAAATGTGGTAGCGGATGCGCAGAGCCGGAAGTACTTGGCTTCATTATGTATCAACAACCGACTACTGCATGACTTGAAAGGAATGGGCATCGAGCTCCGAGTTCATTTCAGGGACGTGAAACTGGCGCAACTGCGGGTGGAACCGAGCCTACTGGAGAGGATCAAGTCTGCACAGAAGGACGACCCATACCTGGAGAAGATGCGAAAGCTGATATCGACAGGGAAAGCGTCCGACTTTGCAGAGGACAAGTCGGGAGTGTTGTGCGTGAAGGGACGGCTATGCGTACCGGACGATACAGAACTCCGAAAGGAGATAATGTCGGAGGCGCATTATGTAAAATATTTCTTGCATCCTGGCAGCACCAAGATGTATAAGGACCTCCGTGTTGTCTTTTGGTGGTACGACATGAAGAGGGACGTAGCGCTCTTTGTGTCAAAAGGTATGGCCTGTCAGCAAGTCAAAGCCGAGCACCAGCGACCGGGCGGGGAGATGCAGAACCTCGCCAATCCAGAGTGGAAATGGGATCACATCACTATGGACTTCGTTGTTGGCTTGCCGAGGACGCCGCGGGGAAACGATGCCGTCTGGGTCATCGTCGATCGACTAACTAAGTCAGCACACTTTATCGCCATCAAAGTTACTTGGAGCGTCGACCGCCTTGCTCAGATATACCTTGATGAAATAGTTCGGCTGCACGGGTTCCCAGTATCTATCGTCTTGGATCGGGATGGACGGTTCGTAGCGCGCTTCTGGAGTAGTCTTCATTCAGCACTGGGGACCAAGTTGAAGTTCAGCTCAGCTTATCATCCTCAGACTGACGGCCAAATAGAGCGGGTGAACCAAATTCTCGAAGACATGTTACGACTCTGTGCGATCGACTTGAAGTCAAGTTGGGACGTCCATCTGCCGCTGGCCGAGTTTGCATACAACAACAGCTATCAGTCCAGCATCCAAATGGCACCGTATGAAGCTTTGTACGGTCGAAAGTGTAGATCGCCCATTTGCTGGGATGAAGTCGGGGTACGGCAGATACTTGGTCTGGAGCTGGTGGAGCAGACTGTGCAGAAGGTCAAGTTGATACGAGAAAGATTGAAGATAGCACAAAGCCGGCAGAATAGCTATACTGACACGCACCGATGCCCCCTCGAGTTCTCGGAAGGTGACCATGTATTCCTGAAGGTGATGCCTATGCGTGGAGTTTCCAGGTTCGGTACGAAGGGGAAATTGAGCCCAAGATTTGTTGGCCCGTTCGAAATATTGAAGCGAGTCGCCCCGGTAGCTTACCAAATCGCCTTGCCGCCTGCGTTGTCAGAGGTACATGACGTCTTCCACGTATCGCTATTAAGGAAGTATGTGCATGATCCGAGCCATGTTGTAGATTTGGGTAAGCTGGACCTGAAGGCGGACTTATCATATGTCGAAGAGCCGGTGCAAATCTTGGAGCGCAAGGATAAACTTCTCCGCAACCGTGCTATTCCCCTCGTCCGCGTCCTCTGGAGAAACCATTCAGTCGAGGAGTCGACGTGGGAGCTTGATTCAGAAATAAAGGAGAAGTTCCCTTCGTTGTTCTCGTAGAGGTAGGTTCTATTTTAAGTTTCGAGGACAAAATTTTTTCTTAGTTGGTTATGGTGTAGTGCCCCGTCCCTACATCGTGCCCCGTACTCTGTCCACGGGGTGCGCGAGAAAGGAACACTGTCGCTATCGATTCGGTCGGGACCGATAGGTCGGGATCGGCCGAGTCGATCGAACAAGAACGGTTGAATTAACATCCATTCCTCGTTGTGGAATGTCTTCTTTGGAACCAAGTCCCATATTCAGCGGGTTGCGCCTCGAGGATTGACTCTGTGGCTGAGTCAGAAGAGACCTCCCGTTGCTCTACTTTTCACGCAGCTTGCGTTGGTTTTAGCTTTTTTTTCTGAATGCGCTTTCGTGAATGTTTTCGATGGTTTTCATGGCTTGCATTTCGAACTCGCATTTCCTATCGAACTCCTTGATTAATGCAGTGTTCTAATCGGTTGCTTGTACGATTTCAGGTAATCGCGTAGGCGACGTCTAGCGCGACCAACAAGTCCTCTCGCCGAAGTAAACTCAAGGTGAGTGGCTGACCCTTCTCTTCTCGACCCCTTCTTAAGTAAATTGATAGTGTCATTATGGAGGAAAGATTGAATGCAGAGGCACGGGCACGGTAAAATGGTCAAGATTCAAAATGAACGTAGGCAATACCTTAACAACTGAATAATGTCTTAACTCGGTCATTGGACAACTTGTCGACAAGGAAGAGTTTCCTCGAGCGACAACCCGCGGCCAGGGGACCGACTCGGCCTAGGAGGAAACACGGTATAGCTGTGCTGCATGATAGCACGGGTTAAGCGGTGACTTGCAGCGGGGCTCGCTACTTGCGCTGCAAGGGCCCCGGCTAACAAAAGCTATAGTCCAGGATGGCTTGTCATGCCAGTGGCCAATCACACGCAATATTGCACTTGGTATGTAAATGATAACAATTGACAGGGAAGAACATCGTAAGTTTTATAAGGCGCGGCGCGGCCCGCCGGGGGTAAGTTCCGACGTAAATTACATTATGCTTGTCATTGCTTGCTTAAAATTCATTAGGATGGTTAGAAACATTCATGAACTAAGTCATATAAACTCATTCAACCAAATGAGAGCTTGGAAATTAACTTGCCACGCACCAGTACAAAGTGTAATGTACTGATCCTCGCTCTCCACGCAGGTACCCCAAACCACGAAGGACGTGCCACCTAAAATCTCAAGGCGGCGTGGACACTTTTGAAGCCTCGTCCGTGTGAAGGCTTGTTCTGGATTCCTTTTGAAGAAGACCCGCACTCAGTCCAAAAGAAGATGGCGGCTCGACTCGCCTCGATCGCAGGTAGAAATGTGTAATGGTTTTTGCTTGTATAAAAGGGTGTAATGTATGGAACGACTATCTCATCGGCATTCATTTTGTAAGTCGAGTCTTGTTGTAGCCCGCGCGGCAAATGAATGTAATGAAGTCAATGTAAATGATGTTTTATTATCAATGAAAAAGTTTACTTCTATTTCAAATGTGTCAATCAATTTCTCTGCGTACTCTAACTTGATGTTGTGTTTCGGATAACCTTATGACTATGCCTTGTGCGATCGCAACTTAGGTTCGCACGGCATCACGCCCGGGGGATGACTATCAATTCTACGGAATCGGGGCATGACATAATGGTATCAGAGCACGGCTTTACATCCTTTGACCTCGCATGGATGAGATAAGTTGTTCCATACAATGAGTCCGTAATATTTTGTGACTGATGCGTTTGCCTTCGATCGCAGAAGGGACGGAACCCACGGCCGAGCAGGAACAGAGCGCTTCTAGCGGCTCTAGTAGTTCGCATTGTCCGCAGGCCGGACCTTCTAACAATACCATCGAAAGGATACTGCGCATGATGGAGGCGCAGCGAAACCAGTTCGAGAACCGACATCAATAAGTAGAGGAACGACAGGCCCAGTTCGAAGCTCGCTTCGAAGCTCGCTTTGATGCACATGCCAAACTTCAGCAAATGCAGCTAGATATCCTGCAGCAGATCGTCCAGACAATGGCGGCCAACGGAAATTCGGCGACTGCACCTACCGTCACCGTACCTGCTACCACCGGGCCGACGATCCAACCCATTGAAGTCGACACGGCAGAGCCCGAGCGTCAACCAGCGACACTGAAAAAGTACAACTTTGAAGTGTCAGAATTTAAGAAAGCGTGCCGCACTTCCTTCAGCGGCACCGAGGGTCCTTCCATAGCGATCGACTGGTTGGAAGAGTTAGAAGATCACTTCGAGCTTCTCGGCATTGAAGAGTCGAAGCAAGTCACCAGCATACAACTTCAACTACGGTTGAACGTGCACGACTGGTGGGCCATGCGCAAGCGAGCGATCCGACCGGACAACACCACCGCGCCGATCCCTTGGGCCACGTTCCGTAAAGATTTCGAAGTCCAGTACCTTCCGTCAGCCGTTCTTCAAACGAAGGAGAATGAATTCATGCAATTGAAGCAAGGGAGCAGGACAGTGGAACAGTACGCCGCAGAATTCTATAAGTTGTCTAAGTTTACTGGCCAGTTTCTGCCTACTGAAGAGTGCCGTGTGCGACGGTTCGAAGTGGGTCTACGGCACTCTATCGGTGCGCATGTCGGGGTCCCGGAGTACAAGACCATGGGCGAGGCTCTGAATCATGCGCTCCGCCTTGAGAACCTGTATCTTTCCACCGCTGACGACGTTGTGCGCCACTCCAATCACAAACATCCTAGCTATACGGGAGGAAACAACTACGCTTCAAAGCGTCCAAATAATAGCAGCAACAGAGGGCGAACCCCTCCGATTCCTTGCAGCAAATGTCATAACCTCGGCCACCTTCCCAGTGATTGTCGTGTTCTCGAAGGTGGATGTTTCTTTTGCGGACAAAAGGGGCACCAATTTCGAGATTGCCCTGTTCGAAAACCAAATCATCCCAACGCACCACCACAACAACACCGTCAAGAGAATCGAGGACAGGCGCCCCGACCTCCTCAGCCCACTCAACCCGACAACCAAGCCCGACGCCCTAATGCACAGGGGCGTGCCTTTGCCATGACTCGAGACGAGGCGTACACTTTCGACACTGTTGTGACAGGTATATTAAATTTCAATAATATACCTGCTCGTGTGTTATTTGATTCAGGCGCCTCGCATACTTTCATATCGGCGGACTTCGTCGTCGAGCACAAATTTTCTGTAATATCATTAGATCTCGACCTTAGTGTAAGCACACCTTCGGGTGCACCCATTCTCACAAACTTAGCCTGCGCCAGCGGGATTATCTGTATCGGCGGTCAAAAGATCGGTCTTGATGCGATAGTTCTAGACATGAAGGACTTCGACATCATACTGGGCATGGATTGGCTCGGTCCATGCAACGCAACCATAGACTGCGCTGAAAAGAAGGTCACATTCCGCATACCTGGAGTGCCTGAATTCTGCTACTCGTGTGGTGAGGCATCGCCGACCTGCATGGTGATCTCCGCAATATCTGCTCGATGGATGCTGCATTCCGGGTGCGAAGGCTATCTAGCTTTCGTTCGAGACATGCGACAGGATGGTACAAACGCGGGTCAGACCGACGTTGTGGCAGAATTCCCAGACGTGTTCCCGGACGAGCTACCCGGCATGCCGCCCGATCGAGAAATAGAGTTCACCATCGACACATTCCCCGACACCCGGCCGATCTCAAAAGCCCCATACAGAATGGCCTCTGCAGAATTGAAGGAATTGAAGGCGCAACTTCAGGAATTACTTGATAGAGGGTTTATCCGTCCGAGTGTCTCGCCGTGGGGTGCGCCCGTGCTTTTCGTGAAGAAGAATGATGGATCGATGTGGCTCAGCATCGACTATCGGGAATTGAACAAAGCTACCGTCCGAAACAAATATCTCCTGCCCCGTATCGACGACTTGTTCGACCAGCTCCAGGGTGCAACGGTGTTTTCGAAGATTGATCTACGATCGGGTTATCACCAACTCAAAGTCAAGCCAGATGACGTGCCGAAGTCTGCCTTCCGCACTCATTATGACCACTATGAGTTCTTGGTAATGCCGTTCGGTCTGACAAACGCCCCTGCACTTAGTCTCGGGAGAGTCACCTGCACTTAGTCGAGTTCTCATACAACAATAGTTATCAAGCCAGTATCCAGATGGCGCCATTTGAAGTACTATATGGTAAGAAGTGCAGGTCACCGCTTGCATGGGATGATATCGGGGAGAGGAAGATGTTAGGCCCAGAAATGATTGTTCAGACGGTTGATGTGGTTAAGAGAATTAGAGAGCGACTTCGAGTTGCGCAGGACCGACATCGTCATTGGACGGACCAGCATCGTAGGCCGTTAGAGTTCTCTGTTGGGGACCACGTATTCTTGCGGATCTCACCTACTCGTGGGGTCATTAGATTTGGCGTTCGCGGGAAATTGAGTTCGCGGTACGTGGGCCCATTTGTTATCCTTGATCGGATAGGCGATGTTGCTTATCATTTATCCCTTCCACCTTCGTTACGAGAGGTGCATGACGTGTTTCATGTATCTCAATTATGTAGGTATGTATCGGATCCAAGCCATGTCCTCGATCATTCGGAGCTGGTTGTTGGTACCAACCTGTCTTACGAGGAACAGCCTGTGTCCATTTTGGACCGAAGAGAGAAGATACTCAAGAACCGAACAATTAGTCTTGTCCGTGTTGCTTGGGGTCATCACTCCTTGGGGGAGTCAACGTGAAAACGTGAGGATGATATCCGATCACGGTATCCACACCTGTTTGACTCACAAGGTATATCTCTTTCTGTATACCTTGATTGTCCTGATTCTTCATGCTTATCACCTTATGGGTATAGCTACTCGATATCGTAGAATGATGAATTTACATATATAGTACTTGCTTTTGATATAGTAATAATGATTGCTTGCTCACTAGAATTGCTTGTATTAGTTTAGCTCCGATATTTCTACCTGCTTGGATTTGAAATTTCGAGGACAAAATTTTCTAAGGTGGGTAGAGATGTCACTCTCCGTTCCCAGAATGCGTATTTTTATTCATGTACAACTCATATATATTTATTTAGTATTTATCATGTATTATCTTGTATTTAAATTCCTTTAATTTTATGTTAATTAATTATCTGTATTTTATTTCCTGCAATTTTATTTCTGTATTTTATTTTCTGCATTTTATTTTCTGCTGTTATTCTTGCTTTAGGTTCGGGTTCATAGTGGTTCTTCTCGGGTTCATGGTGGACCCGATGGAACCCGACCCAATAAACTCCCACCTACCACCACCCTTTCTATTTAAGCCCCCATCTTCTTCTCTCTCCTCATAACTCTCATTCTTCACCATTACTTCTTCTTCTTCCTCATCACTCCCTCCACAAACAACAGCAGGCAAGTGCAATCTTGCTTCTTGCTTTTACTTGGAGAACCATTTTTATGGTTCATTTCTCTTCCTCTCATGATTCTGAGAGAGTTTAGTACTTAGCATTTTTGATTTCTGTGGCTGGTTTCTCCTAGATCTAAGTTATTATATTCTCGGTTGTGCATGTGTTTTGATCTTCCAACTTAGCATAGATTTTGAGTCACGCACACGTCTTTACGAGTCTGCGTGGATTTTTAGTCACGTACACGTCTTTACTTGTGCGTGCGTGCATTTTAGTCATGCACACGTCTTTACTTGTGCGTGCGTGGATTTTGAGTCACGCACACGTCTTTACGTGTCTGCGTGAATTTTTAGTCACGCACACGTCTTTACTTGTGCGTGCGTGGATTTTGAGTCACGCACACGTCTTTACGTGTCTGCGTGGATTTTTAGTCACGCACACGTCTTTACTTGTGCGTGCGTGGATTTTAATCACGCACACGTCTTTACTTGTACGTTCGTGGATTTTAGTCACGCACACGTCTTTACTTGTGCGTGCGTGGATTTTAGTCACGCACACGTCTTTACTTATGCGTGCGTGGATTTTGAGTCACGCTCACGTCTGTACGTGTCAGCGTGGATTTTTAGTCACGCACACATCTTTACGTGTCTGCGTGAGTTTTAGTCACGCTCATGTTCTTACATGTTAGCATGGATTTTTAGTCACGCTCACGTTCTTACGTACCAGCATGAATTTTGAGTCACGCTCACGTCTTGCGTGCATGCGTGAATTTCTTGTCACACTTTTCATGCTCACTTGTGCGTGCGTGAATTTCTTATCATTCTTCACGCTCACTTATGAGTGCGTGAATTTCCCTTCATGCTCACACTGTGCGTGCCAACGAGAACCACTTTTGACGCTCACTCCTACTAGACTTGTTGGCGTGACTTTTGGCCTTAGCTTAGACTTGTTGGCGTGACTTTCTAACCAGGATGTTACTATTTGCTCTATAATTATTCATTTAATGATGGCATAAAAATTCTTCTATTATATCCTTACGTCTTTTGGCATGAACTTGATAAAATTATGATATGTTAATAGTGTCAATACAGATTGTTATATGGAATGCTCCTTGTGTCTTGATTGATCCATGGATACCCAGTACGTCTGGAACTTAGCCTTGAGAATTATAGTCTCGACCCCATGTAATACTAATTGACTTTCATGTCTTGTCACCATTGATGATAATGGTTATCTTGACTAAAATTGATCATGCGTTCCTAGTTGGAACTAAGAGACTGGCTAGTCGTCTTATTGAATGAAATGAATGAGACACGTTCATGTAATAAACTATTGCAATCAATTAGCCGATCCCGAATATTGGCATACAGGCACATACAGGCTTCAAATTATTTATTTATTTATTTAGTTATTTATTTATCTTATAAAAACAGCATGTGTACTTTATGGTCAAGGCATGATTACTCCGTGGTTAGATTTGATTGTTGCATCACGCTATGTAAAATCTACAACCTAGCCGCACGGGTATCGTTGTAGAGTTGCACATATTGTACCCCGTACGGAAGTACTCATTTGAATGACCATGATCCACGGCATGGAACTTCACTCAACGTATGGACTATTAAGTTAAATAAAATAATGATGGCATGGAGAGAATGGATTCCCGAGTTCTTACATGGCAGCCCTCTTTGGGACTATTAAGTGCCCGACAGGCCGGCTGGTTCCCACAGATACTGTAAATCTGTCACACGGGCAGGAAACGGTATCTGCTTATGTTATTGTACATGCTATATTAACGGCGGGCGTCCCGCTGGGACTCGTCTAATTACATGATTGGCGCAATTGATTGATTGGATAGACTAGCCTTGCTCGCACATAGTAAGAACTGAGGAATCCCTATTTGCATAATTCCAGGATAACTTGGGACTCACAATAGCAAGCCGTAGTAGTTGATTGGCCGTTCAAGATGATTTGTTTATGTACTATACCTACTCTGTTGCCTAACTGAGATGATCAGAATGTCAGGACATGACGGGCTAACTTCTGTCCTTGTTTGGTTGGGAGGTTGGTTCGAAGTGTCGTGATGTTATGTGAATCCTAGTGGAAAGCAGAGATCTAGTATTATATTCTCTTACTTTCTGGTTTAGTCCTTCATATCGTGCTCCCTTGTGGTACTTGCTATTAGAGGTCTAACCTCTCTGGTTTTGCATGGCCAGATTTAGAGCCGGTTCCCGAGGATCCAGCTTACTTCTACCTCCAAGATGGTCAATACTAGAGGAATGATTGCAGGAGGACTCGAGTGGGTTCCTTACTTCACCGCTCGTTTTGTTATTTACTTCATACTTAGCCGTTTGGCACCGACATGTTAGTCGGATTGTCTTGCTCTTACTTTTGCATAATTGTAACTAAAGTTAGACTACAACTGATAATAATTGTGTATATGTTACTATACCATCTGGCTATGTTTTGTAAAGCCAGATCTCCAGAACATTTTGACTGAGCGTTTGGGACGCCTTACTGCTTTATCTTACATGTTCTCTATTTTTATTTCTTGTTTTTAATGATTGAGACAATAGATGTGAAGTGACCATAGTAAGACTTTCATGTAGTATACACCCCCTCGTCTGGTTAGACAGCACTGATCGTATTATACGGTATTCATCTACCCGTAATACGTAGCTGGCTGAGTCATTCCCCCGCTCTCCAGTATTCTGGTTCTGGGGCGTGACAGGTGGGCTTGGGGCGGGGGCGTCGAGGTCTGGAAGGCGGGCTTGGGGTTGGGGGCTGGGCGGTGGGCTTGGGGCGTCGGGGGCTGGGCGGCTGGCTTGGGTCGGGGGCTGGACGGTGGCCTTGGGGCGTCGGTGGCTAGGCGGCTGGCTTGGGTCGGGGGCTGGGCGGTGGCCTTGGGGCGGCGGCGTCGGGGGCTGGACGGCTGGCTTGGGGCGGGGGCGTCGGGGCTATTTGCAACCGACGCACAGCCATAAGCACTTTTCATATATATATGCAACCGAACTACTGGACTGGACGGCGGGCTTGGGGCGGCGGGCTTTGGTCGGGGGCGGCGGGTGGCTTTGCTTCTCAAATTCATCTGAGTTTATATATTGGCTAAATAATGTGTTATCCATATTGGGTGTTCCATTAGTTTGGTGGTGTTTGGATTAGTAAATATGAATATGGAATTTGGATTCATGGTGTATATATATGTTCACTGTCTCAAGGATAGTGCGAGTTCTATCAGTTGTGTGCTTCTGTATAGATGTATATATCTATACATCTAGCTGTGATATACATATGTGTATGTGATAATCTCAGTTAGCGACGGACTAGTTACCGGTTAGCGACGGATATTTCCAGCTCAATTTGCATTAATCTACGGTACGACATGGTGATCAGGACATAGTCCCTGCAGCCATTCGACTGGCGAGGCAGAAACTATGTAGCCGTAGATAAAGTTGACTGTCTTCCGACCCGCATCCCTCGGCAATGATGATACGACAACCTATCACTATATCTTATATAGTAGTAGATGATGTCTTAGTATTACATTAAGTGAGTTCATCTTGATTCTGTTATATCCTTCAGATACTAGATACGATAAGAACATATACTACACGATATGTATACAGAATATAGATGATTCATACAAATGTATGCTAGAATGAATTTTGGATTGTGTTCTGAGCCATCCGTTCTTACACTTAAAACACATATGAATTAGTAGTGTGAGAGCGCCGGAGAGAGTGAGAGCGCTGGAGGGGGGGGAGGAGAGAGAGAGAGAGAGTAATTAATGGTACGACATGGTGAAGTAGTACTTTATTTTGGCTCCAGTTCCAGCTCAATTTGCATTAATCTACGGTACGACATGGTGATCAGGACATAGTCCCTGCAGCCATTCGACTGGCGAGGCAGAAACTATGTAGCCGTAGATAAAGTTGACTGTCTTCCGACCCTCATCCCCTCGGCAATGATGATACGACAACCTATCACTATATCTTATATAGTAGTAGATGATGTCTTAGTATTACATTATGTGAGTTCATCTTGATTCTGTTACATTCTTCAGATACTAGATACGATAAGAACATATACTACACCATATGTACAGAACATAGATGATTCACACTAATGTATGCTTGAATGAATCTTGGGTTGTGTTCTGAGCCATCCGTTCTCATACTTGGCAAAAAATCGAATTTTTTATACTTTATCGGCTTTCGAAAATGTACTCAAATTACATGATGGTTCCTTTAGTTAGCTTGCTTATGTTATAATTATATTATTTGTGACTATCGATCTTACCAGATGGCACCCATGACCCGTGGAGCGGCACGTCGTTTGAGAAAAACAGTGAATGCTGAGGTGGCTCCTCCTACAGTTAAGGAGGAAGTGGCACCGGTTGCTAGTGAGACTGGGAGTTCTATTCATCCAGTACCGGTAGCTAGTGAGACTGGTAGTTCTCTTCAAGCAGTCCTTGTTTTCTATAAATAAATTCACTTTATTTATTATGTTTCTGGGAAATACAACTGTAGGAATCCGATCTAGAAGACGATCGCTTTATCCCTTAGACGATACGAAGAAGAAAAGCTCTCAAAAATTCGACAGCAATTTAGATATCTATGTATCTGTACAATGAATGAGAAAAGAACTCTATTTATAGAGTCAAAAATAACTGAAAAGATAACTGTCTTCACAACCTGTGCATAGTTGAAAATCATGCAGGATTTAACATATACAAGGTTATGAGCAGTTACTGGACGTGGCCTGTAACTGTTGGATACATGGCAATCGTGCATGAGTCGTGTACAAGTTACAGGACACGCAGGTGAGAGATCGGTGGCATGGCTGCCACGTACTCCAATTTGATGAAATCCACGCAGGCTTGTTGAGGACGAAATCCACGCAGCCTTGTTGAGGACGAAATCCACGCAGACTTTGGATAGAAGGCTTCAGAATACACGCTAACTGGAAGCAGAAAGCTCAGAATTCATGCAAGCTTGAGGAAGGAACATTGAGGTTCAAAATACACGCAGACTTGAGTCAGAACTGCCAGCTATCTTGATTCGACGTGCCTCGACTGACACAAAATCTCTGACATTGATTGCCTTGTCAGTCGCATTAAATGACAATAAGCTCTTTTGGTACGCCAACTTGATGAAGGCTGAGTCTTGTTGAAGAAGATTTCGAAAGTCACGCAATAGTCGGCTGTGATCTCTCGAGTTCCGTGCATACGTGGCATACGAGGAGACATTCTTTGACTATCGTGCTGTCAGTCATAATGACACTCTGACAAATGATGAGCTGTCTCTGCGTATATTTGAGGAAATAGTCTGGTAGAATCCAGCGTAACTTTTAAACATTGTCTTGATCAACTCAGTATGACTTTTAGACTTTGTCCTGATCAACTCAGCATGACTTTCATTTTTTTGAGGCCTACAAAACCCCCTTCAAAGTTTTCAAAAAATGATAAATTATTTCGAAATACTTTGAAATCGAGATGATAAAATGAATTTAGTCACGCTGAGATGACTTTAAAGAGAGATTTACTCTGAAATGATTGGACTGTTGGGATTCTGTGCAGTTAGGATCCCGTGCAAAGCTCCTAAATCGAGGCAAATAATGATGTTGCCCTTTGGAATTCTTCATGAGCCTATAAATAAGCCATAAATCACTTCTTTCTTTCTTTACTTGCTTTAGAGAGAGAAAATCCACAGAAGAGAAACTTCATCTTCCCCAACGAACTTCATCTTCCCCGACTTCTTTTTCCCCTTCTCAGCAGCAATGGCTCCTAAGAAAACCGACGCTCAGGCCAAAGGGAAAGCTCCTGCGACTTCCTCGCGTGCCACCACCGACAAACTCCCTCGACACGAAGTCACGCATCCTCCTATGCAGCGTAAGTGATGGATGGGGATACGAACTGTTGAAGATGACTTGATGAAGATGACTTTGATGAAGATGAACTCCACATAGAAATCTTAGGATCTTAAGACAAATAATGAACTTCAGAAATATATCTCCCCTTCTTAGGGCACAGGATATTAATAAAGTATGTCCCCTCTTTAGGGTCGACCATACTTCACATCTTCGTGTTTACGAAGCTCTGTGTTTCACGCAAATGAGCATAGCTCTCATGACTCTGCGTGATTTTTCATGTATTGGCAGGGATGTCAATGTTTGAATTATTCACGCAGCTTTCATGACTCTGCGTGATTTTTTCATATATTGGCAGCGTGATTTTTTCATATATTGACAGGGATGTCAATGTTTGAATTATTCACGCAGCTTTCATGACTCTGCGTGATGTTTTCATATATTGGCAGGGATGTCAATGTTTGAATTATTCACGCAGCTTCTGAGAGTCATCCTCTGGATAGATTAGTCTTGATCTGTCAGCGTATTTTTGTCATTTTCACTTAAATGTGATTCTGGCAATGATGCGTGACTTTCATTCTAATCTGCCTAGACTTTGCATAAATTAATCACCTGCGTGAATAAATCATTCAGCGTGTCTTGATAGTATATCTGTCTGAAGTCTACGTGACGTATGAAATTTCCTTCGAACACTGCTATACACGCATAAGGCTTGTAGACATAGATTTTACTGAAACACATCTGACCTTGTCTTCTTTTATTTTCTGTAGTGAACATCCGAAGTGAAGAGGCAGATTATGAAGGGCACCTGAGTTGTTCATTAAAACATGATCTATCTCATATGCAATTTCCTCAGTTTGACCTTCCAGAAGCCAGACTGTCGTTGTTGACAAATCAAGACCATACAACTCTACTCTGTCTGATAAATGGTGAACCCTTTCAAAGTCCTGATTTGGTGTTTCACAAGAAACCAGCATTTCTGTTCGGGGATGCCATAGCACAGAAGTCACAACCAAAGGGCATCAGAGAGAAGGTCTGCTTCTATTTCGAAGGTGATGCAAGACAGCCCATGTACTGGCCGAAGGTTTCTAGGGGCTTATCTATCATGAGATTCATGCATGCCAGTTATCCCAGAAAGATGTCCTGGCACTTAACAGAATATCAGCAGACAAAGGTGAGCCATATCATTTACAGGAAGGAGGGATTCTTCAGTTCCCCAGAGAATCATGTATCCGTGTTTCGAGGTTTGAAGCCGGGATGTGTACCACCCGAAGACTCATCAATATTGATGCCATTCAGGACGCCTGTTTTCATAAATGAATTCATCGCAAACGAGAAGGCATTCTACCCCACTGATTCGACGCCGAGGATGAACGGCTTAATGAATCAGGAGAACATGAGGTGGAGGACTTTGGTCCATTGGGCTCTGGAGAAGTTTGAGAGTGAGCTGAAGAAGATAAACCTTTATGACGCGATCGTCAATTCCTCCTACGGCTTCAGACCCAACCCCTTTCTGTTTCTGGCCTTGGTTGAGAGGTATAACCACAGGACGGGGACATTTATGACTCCCATAGGGGAGATGGGCTTTGCCCTTCATGAGATGGAATACATCTCGCATCTGCCTTCAGGCACACTATCGTATGAAGAGTATGTGCCTACAACAGAAGAGCTGAACTTTCTGTCGGAGAAGAATCCGGAGATGGTGCATCTGTTTGAAGAGATGATGTGCCATTTCGGCACATGTACTCTATATTATAAAAGTTCTAAAGATGAAGCCGGCTGCCACATCCAGAAGTGGATGTCTTATCTTTTCATGAATCGTGAGAAAGATGAGAAGAAGATAAATAAGAAGAAAAAGTATCAAATTAACTCCTTCAGGCCCCTCTCTGAGAGTGAAATAATTTATCTACTAGAGAAGTATGACTGCAAGGATTTCATGATCAATGAAGACTGATATGAGTTTAAAGCTGGAACCACCTTCAGCTCGTATGTGAGACAGAGTGGAAAGACTCTGTCAAGGAACGGTCATTTAGCCGGATTCCTATCTCTTTGGTTAAGAAGATTCATCGTTCCTGGCTCCAGCTCTCTGGACAGAATACATAGAGGCGTTATTTTTACAGCAGTGCGCCTTATGTATGGTTATAAGATAGACTTATTATCAGCGATGACCTGTAGGCTGAACGCAGGTCTTCGAAATTTTGTAACCAATATGCTATCTAATCAGAGGAGGATGACCGATGAATTCCCAAGAATAGAGATGCCCTTCACATATCTATATGGTTGGCTTCTTCTCCATCACGACGGTCTGATACCTCCGGGAGCAGGAGGGAGTGGCAGTCTCTTTTTGGAGAAGTACTCCGGAGAAACTTTTTGGAAGGTTCACACTCTTCCAGAATGCAGAAATATTCTGAATCGAGCGTCACATTGGTCCATTCAATGTGTCCCTCCACCACTGGGTTATGAGAGCATGCCCTTGGATATGATAGACAGAGATAAAGGGCACAGGCTAGATGATGTAGCCTTTCAGTGGTTGCAGAGAATCCGGCCCTCTCATCTGGTATACCGTCATGAAGAAATGACGTATCTGGAGCCGTATCTACCGAGCTGATTTGCCAGGCAGTTCGGATATGACCAACTTCATGTTGGGAATGCCACCACCTGCCTTTCTGCTCGTGGAGGGCTTATTGACGGAGCTCGGGCCTGGAGATACTTCGCGACTAGAGATACAAAAGCTGTATTCTCTATGCCTAATCCTTTATCCAGCACGGGGACGAAGATGCTTTACACATATGCTCGCTTTTATGTTTCGTCAAGCACCTTCATGCCGAGTTTCCATCTGAAGACTTTTGTTGCGGAAGACGACCCAGCTCCATCAAAGAGGTCGAAGAAGAAGATTGTTATTCAACGATTTTCTCCGGAACCTGAAGATGAGACAGCGGAGGTTGAGCCCCTATATAACTTATTTCAAGAGCGAAATTTTCCTGATGAAGTTCTTCCTCCCATATTTGTATCCCTTTCTAAGAGGAAGCGAAGTGATGAATCTGAGACAGTCTCCAAAAAGAGTACTAAGTCTCAGACATCTAAGAAGAAAAAGAAAGGGGTCTCAGTAACTGCCACTTCATCTTTAGGTGGCATCTCAGTTGACGAAGATGACGCCGCCGATAAAGACGAAGATACAGATGAAGACGATGCTCATTTGATAACAAGGAGGTCGAGAGGCAGGTACGTCAAGAAGACCGTCGACAAAATGAAGGGCAATGAACTCCTGGAAACGATTATGAGTGGAGGGGTCTTGCCAGAGATCAATGAAGCGGCTTCCACTGAGAAAACAGAATCTGACTATGTTCATCTTCCAGCAACTTCAGCTGAACGGACTGAGGTAGAGTCCACTCGAGCTCAGGAAACGACTGCTCCGACAACAAGTGGAGTAGCTACTGAACCCTCAGAGATGAGGATGATCCCTTTTGAGCATGGGACAGAGGGCGTCATGCAGGCATTGGATGACCAGATTGAATATTCTGAAGAAGAACCAGCCCCAGCAGAAGTTATGAAACAACCGAAAGTTCCAGAAACTCAGGTTGAAGAAAACATTTCTTTGGCCAGAGGCGATGAAGACGTGCCAACGTCCGAGCTATCAGCTGCTGACGACTTGTTGAAGAATGTTTGTAAAGACATCATTCTTCGAACTGATATTCCAGAAAAGACTGAACCGGCAGTCAATACTGAGCTTGCTATCATTACTGTTCCTGAGATTCATTCAGCTCAAGGAATAGATGAAGATGTGAACATCATGGACTCCAGATCAGAGACTCATCCTGAAGCTGGAGATGAAAAAGAGTCTGAAGAAGAAGAAGAAGCTGAAGAAGGAGAGGATTGGCATGCTGGCACTTCTACTTATTATGATGAAGATAAAGTCAGAGGGAACAGAATGGAACTCAGCTCCGAACCTGCTCAATCTCTGGACAACGCTCCAGCGCCTAGAAATTCTGGAGCTGGAAGCAGTCACATGATGCAGGTGTCGGACACCATCATGGACCGGCTACGAGAAGACGCGAGACTCCCTCAATATATAGAATATGAACCTCAGCCTGGTAGAATTTTATTTCAAATTCTGTTTCTACTATTTCTTTTTCTTTATATGCTGATTATTTTTTCCTTTGACTAGTAGGAACTGCTGCAGCAATGAGCTCGACTCATGTTCCACTTATTCAAACTGAGGTTGATGAAGGGAGCTCGTATTTGCCAACTTCTCCAGCGGCACATACTTTAATTCCCAGGATAGAAAACGTACAATCTTCTTCTTCAATAATCACAGCAACTCCTGGGTTTAAGACAGGATTGACAAGGACTCTGGGGATGTATTCAGATATCATCTATTCTTATCTGGATACGTACTCCAGGCGTTTCTTGAAAGACGAAACTATGCCCTTCTCTGAGCTCCGAACGGTGGTCAATTTCTCGCTCCTGGCATTGCGACATGCTGGCTGCGAATCTCAATGTATCTTCTTCGAACATCTCCTTGATGAACTAGAGATAACCTTCCGAAAATACTGGGAAACTAAGAAGGAAGATATTCAATCTTTAACTGTGGCTGAGATCAGTCAATTGGAGCATGAGGCCCAGGCCCAGCAAGCTGCATTAGAAGAATTTCTTGCTTCTTCATCTGAGAAGTTAGTAGAAAAGGGTGAAGAAATATTAGCTACTCATCAGAGAGTAGAACTTCTGGAGAAGGATGAAATGTCAAAAGCTGAAGAGCTCAAGAAGTTGAAAGAGGAACTGACTCGTCTTCAGGAGCGAATTGCCCTCATGGAAAAGGAGCAAGCTGAAGTCATTACTGCTCGTATATCTGAAACTTAACGTTGTCAACTTCTTCAACAAGAGCGAGAGCAGATGCAGGCAGAGCAAATTGAAGAAGTTAACCGTCGCCAATCTGCTATTATCACTTTTGATGAACAAAATGTCACAGTCGAAGCAGCAGAAAGAGTTCGCAAAGCTCATGATGAGAAAATGAGTACTGTACTTGATCGTATTAAGGAGCTAATAACTCCTAATAAATAGATCTCTTACATTTTCACTTGTAATCAATATTTTGATTTTGAATGAAGACGAATGAGAACTTTTGATCTGATTTTTGACTTTGTTGTTTTGATAATGATATATTTATAGAAAATATGTTCAGAGGTAAATAATACATGACACATTTCTATAGAATAGAATATACAAATGAACTTTGTAATTCTATCAGATGATATTAAACCAGAGATGATCTTGGTTTAATACTGATTAGAAAAAATAGAATTCAGACATAAAAATATCTTTGAACTCAATTTTTCATGATCTTTGGACCCGAGAATCAAAAGACTAGATATCATTTTCATAAATATGATACTGACATGGATGATGAACGATGATGAATCGTAAATGTATGTGGGATGAACGGGAAAACCGACAAATGATGGAATGAACGGATAAACCGTCAAAAATGAATGATAATGAACGGATGAACCATCAGATGATGATGAATGAACGGGTTAACCGTCGGATTACTGATAAATGAAGGGATGAACCGTCAGGCATTAATGAACGGGCGAACCGTCGGATGAATGTGATAAATGGACGGATGAACCGTCAGGCATTAATGAACGGGCGAACCGTCGGATGAATATGATAAATGAACGGATGAACCGTCAGGCATTAATGAACGGGCGAACCGTCGGATGAATGTGATAAATGAACGGATGAACCGTCAGGCATTAATGAACGGGCGAACCGTCGGATGAATGTGATAAATGAACGGATGAACCGTCGGGCATTAATGAACGGGCGAACCGTCGGATGAATGTGTCGCTTCATTATTTGAGGAACTTTTGCCTATAAATATAGCAGAAATCTGACAAGAACGAACACTTCTACTCTTCAACATAAAAATGTCGTCTGAAGAAGCATCCAAGAAGGCTGAAATCGTTCCGAAGGTTCAGAAGGGCACTGAAGAACGCCTTGTCGATCCAGTTCAGCCGAAGGAGGTAGAAGCAGGCGAAGGTTCGTCTGCACCCAAGCCACCACGAGACATTCTGGACTTTCTGCTTGATCCAGGAAGGACTGAAGAAGAGGAAGCCATGAGGATGGCTGCTTGCAAATTCCTCGTGGGTTCCAGCAAAGAAGTTCTCAGCTCTTTTGCTGATCGCATTTTCGAGAAGGATGGCAGCGGTCCGCGTCCAAATGTAGAGAAGGATGATAGTGACCTTCTTTAATATCATGTACTATCATATGATGAAATAACATTTGAATTTTATTCATGAACTTGAACTTTGTCTGATGATTTACAAGTATTTATATCTATACATAATACTTTTTAAGGAATTTGCCATTAATAGGCATCATAGCAATTCGACCATCCAGTTCTGAGAGTTGATAAGCTCCATTTGAGAAAACTCTGCTCACAACATAGGGACCTTCCCACTTTGCGTCGAATTTGCCTTTGCTCATATGAGTCATAGTCATAGGACGTCTGACTGTTAGAACAAGTTCTCCTTTTTGATATGCTCGAACTCTGACTTTCTTGTTAAAAGCTCTTGAGATTCTAGCTTGATAAAATTTGATATTCTGTTGAGCAGATAATCGCTTTTCATCCAGAGCTTCTAATTCCTGAAGTCGAAGACGATCATTATTCTCGGCGGTAAGTTCATTAGCGATTGCTATCCTTAAAGAAGGAATTTGAATCTCTAATGGAAGAACAGCTTCGCATCCATACACCAGAGAGAAAGGTGTACATCTAGTAGCATTACGAACTGTAGTACGGTAAGCCCACAAACATTCACCGAGTTTCTCACTCCAATTACGTTTGTTAGTAGAGACAAACTTCTTTAAGAGTTTGATGATGGTCTTGTTAAAAGCTTCTACTAATCCGTTAGCTGCCGAATTATATGCGGTAGAAGCCACATTGTTGATCCGATGATCGTCACAGAATCGAATAAATTTCTGGCTGACGAATTGTGGTCCATTATCATGAATAATGCGTCGGGGAATACCAAATCTGTAGATGACATGATGCTTGATAAAGTTGATGACATTGGAAGTTTTGACTTCAGATAAAGGAATAGCTTCGGCCCATTTGGAGAAATAATCAGTTATTGCGAGAATAAACCGATGACCTTTTGATGACGGCGGAATGATCGGACCGATAATGTCCATGCCCCAAGCTTCGAAGGGCCATGATGCTGCCGTTGGATGTAGAAATTCTGAGGGTTGATGAATAAAATCCACATAGATTTGACAAGCTTTACACTTTCTTGCATATTCGATGGCATCTGATACCATAGTGGGCCAATAATAACCCATACGTCGAATACGGTCTTGAAGTTTTGGTCCAGGCTGATGTGCTCCACAAATTCCATCATATGCTTCACGAATAATTTGTTGAGCCTCATCACCGGCAATACATCGAAGAAGTAAACCATCATAAGCTCGATGATATAAGGTTTTTGTAGTATGATTGTAATAGAATCTGAGTGATCGTCGTCTGATAGATGCTGTCTCACTTGGATTATCTGAAAGAATATTATACAATACGAAATCTGAGAAAGGAAGTCTCCAATCTTTATCCGTATTCTGAGTCTCAGCTGAATTACTGAAGATGAATTCCATGCTAGAATCAGATGAAGATGATAATGATTTACGACTTAATCCAAACCCTCTTGTTGCATTGACATCATGAGATATTGATTCTTCAATGTCAACTGGAAGTCCTAAAGTTAGATTGTTTTCGAGATGAAATAATTCTCGATTGCAGACAACAATCATTTGTTGACGTCTAATTAGAATAGCTAACACCGCCGCAAGATTAGCAAGAGCATCAGCTTCTGTGTTACATGCTCGCCTAACATGCTCAATGAAGAATCCTTCAAATAAAGAAGCCATAGATATAGCCGATCTATGATAAGGAACTAGATCTTGATGGCGAACTTCATAAGTACCCCTTATCTGATTGACAATGAGTTTAGAATCTCCATACGCTTCCAAATGTTGAATATTCAGATGTTTAGCGAGTTGAAGACCAATAAGCAGTGCATTGTACTCAGCTACGTTGTTTGAACATGGTTGATCGAGAGAATAAGCTCTTTGGATAGCAAGACCTTTTGGCGACACAAGAACGATTCCAACCCCAGTGACAATGTCACCATTAGGACCTATTCTTGAAGCTCCATCAAATAATAGACGCCAAGTAGGATCTTTTTCAGCAATTTGGTTTGAATCTAGGACTTCATCTGGGATTTCATCATAGAGTTTTGAATTTTCTGAAATTGAATGAGCAGCCAGAAAATCAGCTAAAGCTTGTCCTTTGACTGATTTTGAGGGATATAGTGCATATCATACTGAGCAAGTAAGATTCTCCAGTTAGCCAATCGAGAATTTAAAACACTGGGTTTCTTCATCATGACCCGTATAGGATTGATCCTGGAAATGACATGAATGGTCTGGCCAATGATATAATGTCGTATCTTTTGGACAGCGAACATCAGGGCTAGACATTCTTTTTCGACCGATGAATATCGAGGTTCAGCTCCGGTCATAGTACGACTGAGATAGTAAATGACTTGTTCATGACCATTTTTATTCTTTTGAGCGAGCAATGCACCCAATAAATGACTCATTGCTCGAGTATATAGGAGGAACGGTATTCCTGAGACAGGAGGTACCAATACTGGAGGACTCATCAGATATTGTTTTATATCATCGAATACTTTTTGACATTCATCATTCCAGACAAAAGAAACACCTTTCTTCATAAGTTTATTGAATGGTCTGCAGCGTCCTGAAAGATTAGAGATGAATCTCCTGATATAAGCGATCCTTCCTTGAAATCCTCGTAGCTCTTTTAAGGTGCGTGGAGGACGCATCTCTTGGATGGCTTTAATCTTCTCGGGATCTACGTGTATACCTTTCGAGGTAATGACGAAGCCGAGAAATTTGCCACTAGAGCGCCTAAGAAGGACTTAGTAGGGTTCATCCTTAATTGATGCCGACGCATTAGATCAAATATAGTTTTCAAATCTTGGATGTGATCCTCTTTTTGTCGACTTTTGACTGCAATATCATCAACGTAGCATTCGACTATTTTCTGCAAATGTTCACGGAATATAGTGCTCATAGCTCGTTGATAAGTTGCTCCTGCATTCTTGAGACCGAATGGCATCACTGTATAACAGTATGTACCGATCGGCGTTCTGAAGGAAGTGTGTTTCTCGTCATCTGGAAACATTTTAATCTAATTGTACCCAGAATACCCGTCCATGAATGACATCCGTTCAAACCCACATGTATTATCGATCATAACATCAGTAATTGGTAGAGGGAATTCGTCTTTAGGACATGCCGCATTGAGATCGCGGTAGTCTATGCATACTCTGATCTTGCCAGTCTTTTTAAGGACAGGAACTATATTAGCCATCCAATCGGGATGTTGTTCCTCTCTAATAAACCCAGAGGCCATGAGTTTATTGACTTCAGCTTCAATTGCATCCATAATGTCTGGACGAAATTGTCGCTGTTGTTGTTTGACCGGTTTAGCATTCGGCATGATATTGAGTTTATGAGTTGCGATTTGTGGATCAAGTCCTGGCATATCTTCATAACTCCAAGCGAAGACATCGATGTATTCACGAATAAGTTTGATCATGTCTTGCTTATCAGTTTCTGAAAGACTTTCACTAATAAATATTGGTTTGGGGGATCCCTCTTCACCAACATCTATTTGAACAAGTTTGTCTTCAATCGGAGGTTCTTTTTGCTCGAATCGGAACTCCCATTGATTATCTAAACTTTGGGCCCGTTGTTCTGATTCAGGTGAGATTTCAACCTCGTCTTCGTTTTCATCATTTTCTTCAGAACTGTCAATGGAGACCATGTTGGAAGACAGAATGTTGTAGTGGAAGTCACCGATACTTGTATCAGAATTCCAAAAGGTAGTACTAGAAGAATCAGATCTCTTATCTTCGTCAGATTCGGGATCTTCATGGACAGTATTGATAAAAGGAGTAGGAGCAATATAACCTAATCCGCATTTTGTCCTCCCATATTTCAGAGGAGGAATCCGAGCAGGCATTTTTCTTCCTTTTCCATTATTGAGGCCAGTTCTGAAGTCATAGCCCATATTTTTAATGATGTCTTTAGATTACTGGCTATAACGACGTAGTTATAATCTTCCAGTATCATCGTTTTTGTCATCATCTTCTAAATCAGAAGGATTCTGGGGCCCTTTGTAGAAGAATATTGGAATGTCTCCTGGCTTTCTACTAGGAACCAGAAAGTATGAAGTTTGTACTGATTCTAGGGATATATCTGTATGAAAAGTCTGTACAACTCCTTTGGTTATTGTTCTCAAGTCATCTAACAAATGCAAATAACTATGAACATGATTACACACATCAATATACAGCAAAGATGGAGACTTTTCATTAAATTTAAAAGTAGTAGTATTTACATTGGAAGAAGGCTGAGCCTTAAAAATCTTAGCCAAATCAATGACTAAAGGGGGAGAAGAAGAACGAGAGGAAGTTTTGTTTCGATTAAGATCGATAACAAATGGCTCAGAAGAGGTGAGCTCCCTTGAAGCCTGAGATGGAAGAGTAGTCCGCCCTCCAACAGGGATTACCAGAGTATCCTGTTTTATATGTGAAGATACAGGAACTGTAGTACGCCCACTGACAGGAATGATCAGTGTATCTTGAGTATACGACTGAGGTAATGGAGAGATCTGTCCGCTCACTGGAATAATGAAAGAACCTTCTCCAGAGGGTTTAGGAGATTGTTGCTGAGTAGTTCGACCTTTAACAAGAATTATCAAGGTCTCACTTTGCGGATCCTCTTTCTCCATAGCTTGTATCACCCTTGTATACTCTTCTTTGTACATCCGGGAATCATTGAAATAAGCTTCAACCCCATGGAAAGGATTTATATCAGCAACTTCCTTTTGTACTCTTCCATTGCTGTCAATGTATTTAAAACACTGATGAAGAGTAGAAGGCACCACATTATTTTCATGAAGAAAGGGCCTCCCAGAAGAAGATTATAAGATCCCACGATCTCGATCACATAGAAAGTGACTTTGGATCTGAAATCGCCTATCTGAAGTTTCAGATGAATCTTTCCCAAAGGCTCGCTTCGGCTTTGATTGAATCCCAGGATAGTAGTAACCGTCTTGGAAAGCTTATGAAGAGGGATTTTTAGTTCATCCAACAGACTCTTTGGCATTATACTTATAGCAGACCCTGGATCAATGAGGATACGATCTATCTTCATCGTATCGATATAACCGGTGTAGTAGAGAGGCCGATCATGTCGATTATCCTCCAGTAGCATGTCGTCTTGTGTAAAGGTGATATTTGGGATAATCTCCAATATACTGTTGCAATGTAAGCAAGTGGCAGGTTCTTCATCTGGCTTCTTTAATTGTGCAAGACAAGAGTCAGCCTGAAGAAGTGCCTCACTTAACGTCTCCCGAGTCTCTTTAGAAAGACGTAGAAGTTCAAAGAGGGATATTCTAGCTGGTGTATTAGCAAGTTGAGCTAGAATGTCGAAGTTATAAGGTTTCTGAAGCCCAAGAGGAGGGGACTTCTTGATTGGCTTATCAAATCGAGCCTGTTGTTTGCCTTTCCCAAGAGCTGTGGGCTTGGAAGGAGTAGGTACAACCGGTGCAGTTGAAGGAACAGGTGCAGTGGATGATTCTTCTTCAAGAGGAATATTAGGAGCATCTTTGTCAGCAGGAGGGATATCAGGAGTATCCTCAGGACTCTTGGAATAATCCTTTAGATAAGGTTTCCCTGTTCTAGTAGCACCAGCAAGTGCTTCTGATTTATCTTTTGATTCTGTGTCGGGAGTAGATCCGAAAGAAGTCATATGACATGACTTAGTTTTTTCAGCCTTCTTAGATTTTCGGGAAGTAGTCTTTTGAAGAGGAGGAGATTCAAAATCTGCCACTAGATCAGGATAAATCCATATGATTTCTCCTGTTTTCATAGTGATTGGTACTAATCCTTCAGACTGTGGAGAAGGAATATTCACTATTTCAAGAGTTGCCTTGGGAATAGGAACGATCCCGCTTTCAAGGAGTTAAGGAGGGAAATCTCCGAATTGCATAGAGACGACGTTGGAGGTGACGGTCTTCTCTTTCGGAGTAAGAGTGATAGCTCCAGATTTAATCATTTCCTGGATCTTTCCTTTCAGTACATAACATGTACGAACTGTGTGACCCAACATTCTGTGGTATGGACAGTATTTAGGATTATCCATCTTACCAGCTTCATCAGGTTTCTTGATTTCAGGTAATTGTATTTTATTACCTTTCAGCAGACATTCAAAGATACCAAGGACATCATCGTCATCAAAAGCGTATTCTTCTTTGGGGCGAGGTGCTCTTGGTTGTTGAGTCGTAGAGGCAGGAGGAGTTTGAACAGTCGATGCATCTTTACTCTGAAGATTAACTTCAAGGGTTTTTTTTCCCTTGCGAGTATTGGATTTAGCATTATTGTTAGTACTTTGACCTATTTCTTTGGGAGTCATCTGTACTCCTAAACCTTTGAAAGTTTCAGCACTAATTTCTGCGGCTTTGGCACTAACTATGAAGGAAGGCCAATCTTGAAATTGAGTAGATCATGTCCACATGCTGATGATTGGCAACAAATTTGATTTGCATGTGTCGATGGTGACAGCATCAGGAGTTCCAAGAGGCATCTTTAGAGCTTCTCTTCGAAACCGTTCAATGAAATCCTCTGTAGTTTCATTATTTTTCTGCTTGATTCTTATAAGAGCAGACATAGTCATGTCATTGAGCCCTTCATAGAACCGTTCAAGAAACATTTGTTTGAAACCGGCAAATGAGGTAATACACCCATCCGGGAGACTTCTATACCATTCATAAGCCGTTCCTTTGAGACATCCAACAAACACCCGAGTAAGGAGGGCGTCACTTGGTTGCAGCTGGTCAGTCATCACTTCAAAGTGATTAATAAATTAACTCGGAGAAGTGGTTCCATCATAGAATGAGATAGTAGGAGGCTTGTATTTAGGAGGATACGATACTTGCTTCCATTCTATTAGATAAGGTTGCTTGATGCCTAACCTTTGTAAACCATCCTTCTGTTTGAATGCCTCAAATTGAGTTCGGAGATTCCTCAATTCTTCAGTAACAACTCCGGAGGATTGTGGAGTTGTAGCTTGTAGAGAATAGTTGGGAGAAGGAACAGCATTATAAGCACTACCCCCAGCTCCAGAGTGACTAGGAACCGGTTGAGCTTGTCCAGGAGTATTGGATTGTACTGCTGGAGGAACATGTACTGGACTTACACCAGTGTCAATTGGTATGGCATCTGGTACAGTCTGTCGATCTTGCAGCTGGGTTGCCATGAGTTCATACATCGACTTCATAGTATCAGCCATAGATTTTATTTACTGTTCCAAAGAAGCAATCCTTTGGTCTTGAGGAGTCATCGAAGAAGAAGGTTCATTGTTCAATTCAGTATTCCCATCCACCATATATGTTGTGACTGTACGAGGGATTGTTGATGAATTAGTGGATGTTGTATGTTCTGAATCACTACTTTGTGTATCAAAGTCATTTGTAGGAGAATTACCCCCAGTAGGAAGAGGTGGGAAGTTAGATTCTCCAAGAAATTCAGAATAATCTTCAGAAATCGAAGTTCTTTGATTAGAAGCCATGACTCTTGATCTGGTGCCTCTATATACTCCATCTGGACTATCAGTTCTACCCCCAGTATCCCGAGAGGTCATGTTGACAGAAGCAAATAGAGGTTCATCTTCATCAGACATAGGTTCACACTGAATCCGATTGAAGACAGATTGTCGTTTAGTTTGACATCTGCATTGCATTATGACTCTCGGTTGGAAGTCACATTCATGATCAGCATGGTCATGATCCATTGATTGACATCTGCATTGAATTATGACTCTTGGCTGGAAGTCATATTCAGCATGGTCATGATCCATTGACACAGAATTATTCCTTCTCTTCTGTTGAAGGTGTTCTCGTAAATCTGTCTGTGAAGATTAAGGTACATCAGAGAATATTCTTTGTGTATTTTTAGGAATATATTTCCGGTTCTTGGGTCTTGATGGCTCTTGATTATATAGAGAGTGATTAATCTGAGCCACATAATTTCTAGCATTCTCTGCATCTGGATTTCTTGCTTTTGTTCCCGATTGGTATGGTTTTTTGACACCAGAAGTGCTTCCTAAACGGGTTTGATTAAGTTTTGCTCTTAGATCAGTTGGAGGTAACACATTGGTTTTTGAAACTTGGAGTTTTCCTTCCATTGATCTGGATATTTGCAGAGAAAGAAGAGTTGAACCATCCCCTTGATTAGGAGTTGGTAACAGACCCTCTTTTATAGACAAATTCTGTGCCCAATTCGAAGAAGTCATAGAAGAAGACATTAAGAAATGTTTCTTCTTAGACTTATTCAAGTTTTGAGACATAGAAGGAAAAGTAGTCAAAAGACCATCTCCTTTTCTTTGACTAACAAAACTGTCAGTCAAAGCTGTTCCTGAAGTAAACACTACAGGAGCAGAAGAAACAACTAAAGAGTTACTTCTTTTCGAAAGGACTTTGTGAGCCATTTGTGGAGGAGTTCTAGCAAGACCACCCCCAGTTCTAGTAGAACTTGTCAAAGAAGAAGAGATAGCTAAAGAGCTATTCTTCTTAGATTATGCTGGTGATAATTTGGCTAAGGAGCCAGTATTGTCAGCGTACAAAGTCTTGGCTAAAGAGCCAGATTTTGGTACACACACTGAGTCAGAGAGAATTGACTTGTTGGATGACGTATGCGGAATACACGCTAAAACAGGCTTGATTAAAGAACCAGTACTGTTAGCGTGACTTTTGAATTTAGAAATACACGCTGGAACAGATTTGGCTAAGGAGCCAGTGCTGTCAGCGTGACTATTGGGATTGAGATTGCACGCTGGAACAGGCTTGGCTAAGGAGCCAGTGCTGCCAGCGTGACTTTTGACTGCTGTCGTCTTCGAGCACACAAGGGCGTGCGTGCTTGCAGTAGAGTCCTTGCCAGTGTTAGGAGTAGACACTGTGGCAGAAATTTCACCATTGGTTGTCAACAGATTCTTAGGGACGTAGACAGATCGTCTCTTCGACTTGGCAGTGGTGATGGAGGCTGAAGTGGGCTTGCCACCCTTAGCCCGCTGCATTTCTTCGTAGGCGAGTTGATCGAATTAGATCGATATCACCTTCTTCGTCGAGCCGACTGACGAAGTGTCGTATTGAGTTGTTGCCATCTCAGAAGAGGAGATGGTTTTCCCCAGCAGAGTCGCCAATTTGTTTTCCATAAATAAATTCACTTTATTTATTGTGTTTCTGGGAAAATACAACTGTAGGAATCCGATCTAGAAGACGATCGCTTTATCCCTTAAACGATGCGAAGAAGAAAAGCTCTCAAAAATTCGACAGCAATTTAGATATCTATGTATCTGTACAATGAATGAGAAAAGAACTCTATTTATAGAGTCAAAAATAACTGAAAAGATAATTGTCTTCACAACCTGTGCATAGTTGAAAATCATGCAGGATTTAACATATGCAAGGTTATGAGCAGTTACTGGACGTGGCCTGTAACTGTTGGACACATGGCAATCGTGTATGAGTCGTGTGCAAGTTACAGGACACGCAGGTGAGAGATCGGTGGCATGGCTGCCACGTACTCCAATTTGATGAAATCCACGCAGGCTTGTTGAGGACGAAATCCACGCAGCCTTGTTGAGGACGAAATCCACGCAGACTTTGGATAGAAGGCTTCAGAATATACGCTAACTGGAAGCAGAAAGCTCAGAATTCACGCAAGCTTGAGGAAGGAACATAGAAGTTCAAAATACACGCAGACTTGAGTCAGAACTGCCAGCTGTCTTGATTCGACGTGTCTCGACTGACACAAAATCTCTGACATTGATTGCCTTCTCAGTCGCATTAAATGACAATAAGCTCTTTCGGTACGCCAACTTGATGAAGGCTGAGTCTTGTTGAAGAAGATTTCGAAAGTCACGCAATAGTCGGCTGTGATTGTAAAACCACTAAATTTCTACTATTTTTTTTATTTTATTTATTTATTAATTTGCATGGATTTAAAATTTTTGGTACTGTATGTCACGTAGTCGTATTGTACGTCGTATGCGAAATTTTTGTTTGTTCGACGAGTACGAATATGTGTGAGCGTACATATTTTATAAAAATATTTTCTTTTCTATTTTAATATACACTTTCAAAATTATATAATTATTATTCTTGCTATAAAAAGCCTTTTGTTTCTAAAAAGTTATTAATAATAAATAATATTTTGTATACTAGGAAAAGCCTAATTATGTAAAGGATATTTGTGGCATACAAATATTTCGTTATTTATTTATTGGTCTATTTTAAATAAAAGTATAATTTTTGAAATTTATTAATAGTAATATTTTATTGTTCAAAAAGATATTTAAAAATATTTATTATTTTCGAAATTATTATTATTGGTATTTTGAAAAATATTTTTGGAAGTTATTTTGGCCAATTAAATCTTGATTTAATGTTTGGAATTATTTCAATAGATTAAACTAGTATCTATATTGGAATTGGATTATTTGATTTGATTTTAAACCAAAGGGATTTAATTTAAAATAGGATTTGCATTTGTATTTGGATTTGAATTTAATAGATTGGTTTATCTAAATTGGGTGTTAAATATCCAAATCCTAATCTAATTGGGAATTTCCACATCCTATAAATAGGCAGGTACTCCTCCAATATTTTTATTCCTCCACAATTCATCCTCCACAAATTTTCATAACCCAAATAGTGCCTCGTGTCCGTGTTCGTGCCCGTGTCCGCTTCTCATTCTTATTCCATGAGATTTTTACATATACATTATTCTCCCCCTCCGTGTCGGACACACCCGACACAAAAATTTCTAACAATAACTCTATCCCTATCCCTATCCCTATCCCTCTAACCTCGCCACCGTACGCCTAGCCGTCACCGCCACCGTACGCCTAGCCGTCACCGCCACCGTCGTCAGCAAATCATCCCCATCGCCCCAGCCTACTGTCCAGCCTCGGCCACCGTCAAAACCCATCACCACCGCCACCACGACCGTACACCACCACTCCTGGCCGTCCTCCACCACACCCCGCCAAAACAACCACGACCACCAAACACCAGACCCGACACAACTCCGCCTCTCCGACACCATAACCCCCACCACCTAACCTTCACGACCCCGGCCACCCATCCTGGCCACCGTCCCAGGTCACAAACCACCCCGTGGCCACCATCAGTAACATCACCACCCCCGTACCCAACTCCTCTTCTCGACTAAAAATTCCGGCCGACCAACGACACCGCGGCCACCAAAGAAATCACCAAAGTAAAACCAAAATTTAATTCCGATCAACTCACCTCCGTCGAAGACAACCTCCCCCGCCGGCGAGCTCCGCCGCGCCCAGCCTAGCCCAGCCGCTCCCCTTCCGACCTCACGCGGGAGTGGAGAAATCCCTCGACGAACCGCACGAACCCTGACCGCCGCTCGCCCAGAGCGCGCTGCCACCGCGCCCCGACCCAGCCGTGCCCCGGCGCCAGCAACTCCCCCATTTCCCTCTCGAACTCTCTGTAGAACCCTAGAGGGGGGGTGAATAGGGAAATAAAATATAAACTACAACAATTTATGCAATAAAGGCAATTTAAAGAAAAGAGTAGAAAGATCAAACGCAAACGCAAGGATGTATCCTGGTATCCTCTTTTGAGGCAATCCAGTCCTGGAACTCTCTCCGGCTTTAATCCACTATTATCCAAATAGTACACACGAGTTTGGATCCGAAGAACTCGCCAACTTCAACACGAGTTTGGATCCGAAGACTCGCCAACTTCTACACACGAGTTTTCTTACGAAGGCTCGCCAACTTCAAACAACAGAGAAAGAAAGCTTGTTGATCTTCTAACACTTGAAGGATCCCCAATGATAAGCTCCTTAGGATGATTGGTGACAAATCTCCATTCTCTTGGGAGATCCTTTGGGGGAGGCTCGAGAGGAGGAGACTCTTTTGATGGGGTCACAACTTCATTGTTAGATGAAGAAGGACGATCCTCAATAGAGGAGTTCTCCAATCCAAACGAGATGTCATCAATATCCTCGGAAGAGGAGAATGTAGAAGAGTTGAGCTCATTAAAAGAGACATTGATTGACTCTTCGACAACAAGACTTCTTTTATTAAAAACACGAAAACCTTTGCTATGAGTAGAGTATCCAAGGAATATTCCTTCATAGGCTTTTTTTTCAAACTTGCCTAGGTTATCCTTGGTATTCAAAATAAAACAATTGCAACCAAAAACCTTAAAATATTCAATAGAAGGAATTTTGTTAAACCAAAGCTCATAAGGAGTCTTCTTAGTAATAGGTCTAATTAAGACCCTATTAATAACATGACACGTCGTATTAACCGCTTCCGCCCAAAAATATTGGGGGAGCTTGTATTGGTTTAACATGACCCGGGCCATATCGCCAAGGGTTCTATTCTTTCTCTCCACAACACCATTTTGTTGAGGAGTACGGGGACAAGCAAAATCATATCCAAAACCATTCTTTTCACAAAAACTTTTAAAATCAACATTATCAAATTCACCTCCATGATCACTCCTAATTTTGTTAATGGAAAAACCTTTCTCATTTTGAACACGTTTACAAAAAGCAACAAATTCACGAAAGGTATCACTTTTGCAAGCAAGAAAAATAACCCAAGTAAATCTTGAAAAATCATCAACTAAAACAAAAGCATAAAGTTTGCCACCAAGACTAGCTACTCTACTAGGCCCAAAGAGATCCATATGAATAAGTTGGAGGGGTCTAGAGGTACTCACAGAGTTGATGGATTTGAAGGATGACTTGGTCAACTTACTTTTCTCGCATTCTTCACATACCATATCCTTTTTGAAAGGGATGCTAGGAAGTCCTCGTACAAGCTTCTTGGAGGCGAGGCGAGAGATGGTATCCATGTTGGCGTGTCTAAGCCTCATGTGCCAAAGCCAACTCTCATCGTTCTTTGCAACTAGGCACCTGTCATTGTTAGTACCTTCAACAAGATAAAGAACATAAATATTGTTTTCTCTAATGCCTTCATACACAATAGTTCCATTGGAGCTATCGGTAATGTAGCATTTGAGTTTAACAAACTTGATATCATAACCATTATCGGTAAGGTGGCTAATACTTAAAAGATTATGCTTGAGATTAGTAACAAGACAAACATTATTAATACAAGGGTAAGGAGGAGAACCGATATTACCATTTTCAATAATATAACCTTTAAGATTGTTACCGAAGGAGACGTGTCCTTCTTTCTTCATCGATAGCGTTGTAAAAAGTGAAGCATCACCGGTCATGTGCCGTGAACAACCGCTATCGAGAATCCATTTGCTTCTAGCATGAGAAGGATTCGTCACCTACAACATAAGTTGAAGATGAACATTTTGGTACCCATGATCTTATGGGTCCATGAGTGTTAGTCTTAGGAACCCACTTAAGAACTCTCATGTCAACTTGTTTTCTTGTATAACAACAGTTAGAAGTGTGACCTACCAAACCACAATAATTGCACATCAAGGAAGATTTAGAAGAAGAAGTGTGAGTGTTGTGCATGTGTGAGTTACTAGTGTGAGAAGTTCTACCATGAGTGTTATGATGATAGTAAAAAGCATGATGAGAGGTGTTCTTCTTGACAAAGGGTCCTTTTCTTGTGTTAGAAAAGGAGTTGTGTGTAGTGTTCATGTAATGATTGTGCCTAGCATTGTGATGAGTGTGAGGGTGTCTTGGAGCATGCATGTGAGTGGTATTCTTATTACCTAAATTCTTACTTCGTGTAAGAAGATCATTATACTTAATAGAGGTGGAATATTCTCTTCTATTAGCATCTTGACATTTGTGCATGGCAAATTCATAGGAGCTTCTCATGGATTGAATCTCATCATCCTTTTTCTTGATGGTGTCAAGAGATTCTTGAAATTTGAGTCGCAAAGACTCCATTTCATCCGTGTCGGAAATAGGAGATTTTCCCTTCACATCAATGATGATGTTTGAGAGCCTCTCTACTTCAAGTTGAAGAGCCTCAACCTCCTTGAGAGATTTCTTGTATTTATTCCGAACACCTTTGTGTTCTTCATGTAATTCAAGAATGGCTTTCTCCAAATCATCATAGGTAAGAGTGTTTAAAGAGAAATCATCAAGTACCTCATCGGTTGCCATGAGACAGACGTTGGCATTGTGTTTGCACTCCTTGTCGTTGTCGGAGTCGCTTGCGTCGCTTTCACACCAAATGCTAGTGTTGGCGAACTTTCTAGAGGATGAGCTTCCCTTGCTAGGTTTCTCGTACTTGCTTGAGTCTTTTCGTATCATCGGACAATTCCTCTTGATGTGTCCGGGTCTTCTGCATTGATAGCATGCCGGGTCTTCTTCATTGTCCCGTCTAGAGCGGTTGGCCTTGTTGAACTTTAAGAACTTCCGGAAGTGCTTAGCTGTGAGAGCTATTTCTTCATCGTCATCCGACTCATTGTCGTCGGAGCTATCCTTGGAGTAGGACCTTGAAGCTTTGAGAGCGAGAGTCTTCTCCTTTTCTTTGGTCTTCTCCTTCTCCTTCTCTTGAATGGAGGATTCCTCTTGATCCTTCATGTCGAGCTCGTGAGTCATTAGCTTACCCATGAGGGTCTCTAGGTTCATGACGGTTAGATCGTTCCCCTCATTGATTGCGGTAGCTTTAGGACTCCAAGCTTTCGTCAATCCTCTAAGAATTTTCCTTATCTTTTCATGAGCGGGATATTCCTTTTCAAGAGAAGAGAGAGGGTTAATAATGTCACCAAAACGAGTAAACATGCTAGCAATAGATTCATCATGCTTCATTTTAAAAGACTCATATTCTTGCGTGAGTCTACTAATCTTGGATTCCTTCACTTGTGAAGTTCCCTCGTGAGTGACTTCAAGTAACTTCCAAATCTCATTGGAAGTCTTGCAAGTAGAGATCCGATTGAATTCACTACTGTCAAGGGCACAGTAAAGAGCATTCATTGCCTTGGCATCTCGACAAGCAAGCTTCTTAATGTTTTCGGCAAGTGTTTCCCGAAGGGTGTCAGAAGCAATATCCTCAATAGCTCTAGAAGGAGTAGGAAGGCCATTTATCACGCAATCCCATAAGTCGAAATCTATGGACTTGAGATAAATGCCCATCCTAATCTTCCAGTAGTTATAGTTGGTACCATCAAATAGGGGAGGCCTATTTGTGGAGTGTCCCTCATTGTGAAACGTGTTGACGCTAGGGTTAGAGGCCATGGATCACTCAAGGAAGTAAATCCAAATCAAGAGAACAAAGCTCTGATACCAATTGTAGAACCCTAGAGGGGGGGTGAATAGGGAAATAAAATATAAACTACAACAATTTATGCAATAAAGGCAATTTAAAGAAAAGAGTAGAAAGATCAAACGCAAACGCAAGGATGTATCCTGGTATCCTCTTTTGAGGCAATCCAGTCCCGGAACTCTCTCCGGCTTTAATCCACTATTATCCAAATAGTACACACGAGTTTGGATCCGAAGAACTCGCCAACTTCAATACGAGTTTGGATCCGAAGACTCGCCAACTTCTACACACGAGTTTTCTTACGAAGGCTCGCCAACTTCAAACAACAGAGAAAGAAAGCTTGTTGATCTTCTAACACTTGAAGATCGAAAGTGTACAACTCTTTAATACTCTAGCACTTAGGGAGAGGATGACAATGAAAAGCTTTGGAGAGTATTAATGGTGGAGCTCTTGGTTGTTGGAAAATTTATAAAGGAGTTGGTAAAGAAGCTCAAGAGAGAGAGAGAGCTTCCTTTTATAAGAAAACCAAGAGTGGGTGGCATTTAATGCTTCTGAATGTACGCAGACCGGCATGCCGTCGGTATGTCGCGGCATACCGCCGGTATGCCGTCCAAATAGTAACGGTCATATTTATGACCGTTCAAGAGCATTAAATGCGGCCATTAATGCATGTCAGATCAAATCGAAAACTGAGTATTCAAAATTCGGTATACCGCCGGTATGCCGGAGCATACCGCCGGTATGCCGACAGAAGTCACAGAAAGTTTTAGAGCTGCTAGAAATGGCATACCGTCGGTATGCTGTAGCGTACCGTCGGTATGCCGACAAAAAATCACAGCAACTATTGTGTTGCTAAAAACGGCATGCCACCGGTATGCCGCAGCATGCCGTCGGTATGCCGACATTTCGAGACAGCAACTTTCTGAAGTCCAAAAAGCGGTATGCCGCCGGTATGCCGAAGCATACCGTCGGTATGCCGCTTTTTGTCACAGAAACTTTTCTGGACGCGAAAACGGTATACCGCCGGTATGCCGGAGCATACCGCCGGTATGCCGCTTTTTGTCACAGAAACTTTTCTGGACGCGAAAACGGTTTACCGCCGGTATGCCGGAGCATACCGCCGGTATGCCGTTCTGAATGACTTGATTTTCGATTTATGCTTTAAGTTATCATCCATCCTTTAGTGATTACAGAAATACCTAGACCAGTACAGACTCGAAGACACTAAGCAGGAGGACGCCGACTTTATGCAGGGAACGCCGGTGACTGCTACAGTCTTCAAGAAGGAGGAAGCCTTTGATCTTCTGAGAAAAAATGAATCTGAAGAACAGAAGACTAAACTACGAAGAAGCTGTTAATTACTCAAAATAAAATGTGCCAACAAACTCCCCCATTTTGATAATTGACAAAATAGAGAGATAGCATCTTCAGGGAGTATCTCCCCCGTAGGTAGACAGCTCCCCCTCAATACGATTTCTCCCCCTTTGTCGCTTAGTCAAAGATGGGGATAACTAAAGGAGACAGTGCATAAAAAAAAGCGAGAGTATAGATAAAAGCATGCATGAATATATTGAAGTAAGAACGATAATACATGCTTGACCCATACATAGCAATAAGATAAAAGACTCTCCATCATGAGAGTCGGACATCAAAGACAACCATAGATAATGTCCCCGAAGGACAGCAAACACTGAAAACAACCATAAACCGGTCCCCGAAGGACCACTAAAGACAACAAACAGAAAACACACATAAAAAAAAGAACCACTAAAAGACCGTAACCATCACCAAAGGAAACCCATCCCTAATCCTCTGCCGGATCATCATCACCATCATCATCCTGAGCCTGCTGGAGGGCGCCAAAAGGATCAATGCCGTCCGGGTACATAAACCCATAGGCATTGGGGTCAGAGAAATGCGGGGCCGTGTACATGGGATCCTGAAGATTAAGATCCAGAAAGGCATCCCGGTCTTGCAGAGTGCGCTGGATGAAGTAGCCCTGATCGTGGAAGCGAGACTGGATGAGGGCGCCAAGTCCACGAGTGTGGGTCCGCATCTGCTCCTCCGCCTGGGCCATCTTCAGATCAAAGTGGTGCTGAGTAAGTGGCATATAGCGGCCCGTAGATGGAGGGGTAGATGCAGGGGCAGCAGGAGTGGAACCCGGTTGCTCTTGGGAAGAGGAAGCACGGGAAGAAGAGGCGCCAGCTAGGGTACGGGAAACAGCAAGAAATGAGGGGACCCCATCCGAGGAGCAGAGAGACAAGTCAACTTGTTTGGCCTCCATAAGCAAGGTGATGAAAGAGCCATAGTAGAGGTTCTGCTTCCCGGAAGGCAAGGTACGCCGGAATTGCAAAAGCAGAGTCTTTAGGAAGGAAAAACGCTTCCGGGCATAGAGATGATACATGAGGACAAGAGCATCACCGGTGATTGCGTCATAGTTCCCGCCCTTTGGGAACAGAGTGTGGCACACGATACGATGAAGTTCGTAGTAAAATGGCTCCAGCTGGGCTGAGAGGGCCGGAATGGCAGGAGGGTTGGGACCCTTACAGATGATACGGCAGAAGTCGTCGAAAGGAGACGCCGCCGATGAGGTGAGAGCACCCAAAAGAGGTAACGCATCCCCTCTGTCCGGGACGCCCAAGATGGCTTCCACTTCCTTGGATGTGAGACGGAAGTGGCGGTCATTGACCATGGATTGGATGGCGGTAGGGTCGTCGTCATCCCCTCGCATGTTGCAGTAGAAAAGGCGGACAGCAGCAGAGTAGACAGGAATTTGCCGCCGAAGAAGGGAGGAGAGACCGGCATCGTCAAACAACGGGACGTGACCGGGGAAGAGGTTCCAGTTGATAGCCCGTCCTTTGAACACGTTCTGGTTGACGAAGTGCTAGAACCAAAGCTCAGCCGCCAAAGCGTTGGAGAAAACGCGTTGGTCAAAGCCGGAGGGTAGCGCCACCGGGACGAAAGGGTTGAAAGAGGAAGAAGAGGATCGGGGGCGCTTAGGGTTGGCCATGAAGAAGGATTTTGGGCTTTGGTGTGAAAGGAAGAAGTAGTAGTGGAGAAGAAGGAAGAAGGAGGGTTTTTAAGGAAGAGGGGGAATATGAAGAGTTGAGTTTGAAAGAGGGTGGGGAGGAGGAAACGGTTAAAGAGGAAGGGTGATGGGGTAGTTGAAAGGGTGATGGGGTGAATTGATGTGTGGAGTAAAAAGATGAGAGAAAAGGAGAAGGTGATAAGAAGGGTAATTAAGAGGAGGGGAGTTGAGGAGATGGGTAGTTAATGAGGGATTTGATGGAAGAGAGGGAATAAAGGTAGGATGGAAGGAATAAAGATAAAAGAGTGGGCCCGCATATTAGTTCAGGATTCAAGTTCGCCGCCATCCGGCATGTCGGCGGTATACCGACGTGTACCGACGGTATGTCGAAAAATCGAAACAGAACATCATCCTGAGTCGAAAAGTGGCATGCCGGCGGTATGCCGTAGTGTACCGACGGTATGCCGAAAATTGAAACAGAACCGAATTCTGCTTCGAAAAACGGCATGTCGCCGGTATACCGCAGTATACCGTCGGTGTGCCGGACAAAAAGAAAGGTTATGGCTCAAAGGATAAAATGCCTAGTTCACGGCAAAGAAAAGAGAAGCGGTCTTCCGGGAGAGGCTTAGTGAAGATATCGGCTAATTGATAAGTAGTATCAATAAATTCAAGACGGATATCTCCTTTTTGCTGATGGTCACGAAGAAAATGGTGTCTAATTTCTATGTGCTTCGTGCGTGAGTGACAAATCGGGTTTTTCGTGAGATTGATAGAGCTAGTGTTATCACATTTAATAGAGGTGCAAGAATGAGAAATACCATAATCTAAAAGTGTTTGTGACATCCAAAGAATTTGTGCACAACAACAACCAGCCGCAATATATTCTGCCTCAGTGGTGGAAAGAGCAACAGAGTTTTGCTTCTTACTAAACCACGATACCAAGGACTTCCCGAGGAATTGACATGTGCCACTAGTACTTTTTCGGTCAATCTTGCATCCGGCAAAATCTGCATCCGAAAAGCCGTGAAGCTCAAAGGATGAGGATTTCGGATACCAAAGACCCATGTTAATGGTGCCTTTGAGATAACGAAAAATGCGCTTAACGGCACTCAAATGTGATTCCTTTGGATTGGCTTGATATCGTACACACAAGCAAACACTAAACATGATATCCGGACGGCTAGCCGTTAAATAAAGTAAGCTACCGATCATACCTCTATACTTACGAATGTCGACCGATGTGCCATCTTCATCATTGTCAAGCTTGGTCGTTGTAGCCATAGGGGTCCTCATTGATTTGGATGAGTCAAGGTCGAAACGCTTGAGGAGGTCCTTTGTATATTTTGCTTGATTGATGAAGGTTCCTTTAGGCCCTTGTTTGATTTGTAACCCCAAGAAGAAGGAGAGTTCACCCATCATACTCATTTCAAACTCTTCCTGCATAACTTTGGCAAATTCTACACAAAGAGTGTTGTTAGTAGAACCAAAAATAATATCATCAACATAAATTTGAACCAATAAGAGAGTCCCATCATGTGATTTAATAAAAAGTGTAGTGTCAACTTTTCCCTTTGAAAAATTGTGAGAGACAAGAAAAGAGCTAAGACGCTCATACCAAGCACGAGGAGCTTGTTTGAGGCCATAAAGGGCTTTATGGAGTTTGAAAACGTGGTTAGAAAATTGAAAATCTTCAAAACCGGGAGGTTGTTTAACATAAACTTCCTCCTTAATAATACCATTAAGAAAAGCACTCTTAACATCCATTTGAAATAGCTTAAAGTCATTAAAACAAGCAAATGCACAAAGCATACGAATGGATTCAAGACGTGCAACCGGAGCATAGGTTTCGTCGTAGTCAATGCCTTCCTCTTGGTTATAGCCTTGAGCAACCAATCGGGCTTTGTTACGAGTCACTAACCCATCTTCATTTAGCTTGTTGCGAAACACCCATTTAGTTCCAATAATGGGATGATTGCTAGGTTTTGGAACAAGTTCCCAAATCTTGCTTCGCTCAAATTGATTAAGCTCCTCTTGCATAGCTATCATCCAAAATTCATCAAGAAAAGCATCATTAACATTTTTAGGCTCTATTTGAGAGATAAAAGCCACATTGGCACAAAGATCACGTGTGGCGGATCTTGTACTAACACTTGAGGAAGGATCCCCAATGATAAGCTCCTTAGGATGATTGGTGACAAATCTCCATTCTCTTGGGAGATCCTTTGGGGGAGGCTCGAGAGGAGGAGACTCTTTTGATGGGGTCACAACTTCATTGTTAGATGAAGAAGGATGATCCTCAATAGAGGAGTTCTCCAATCCAAACGAGATGTCATCAATATCCTCGGAAGAGGAGAATGTAGAAGAGTTGAGCTCATTAAAAGAGACATTGATTGACTCTTCGACAACAAGACTTCTTTTATTAAAAACACGAAAACCTTTGCTATGAGTAGAGTATCCAAGGAATATTCCTTCATAGGCTTTTTTTTCAAACTTGCCTAGGTTATCCTTGGTATTCAAAATAAAACAATTGCAACCAAAAACCTTAAAATATTCAATAGAAGGAATTTTGTTAAACCAAAGCTCATAAGGAGTCTTCTTAGTAATAGGTCTAATTAAGACCCTATTAATAACATGACACGCCGTATTAACGGCTTCCGCCCAAAAATATTGGGGGAGCTTGTATTGGTTTAACATGACCCGGGCCATATCGCCAAGGGTTCTATTCTTTCTCTCCACAACACCATTTTGTTGAGGAGTACGGGGACAAGCAAAATCATGTCCAAAACCATTCTTTTCACAAAAACTTTTGAAATCAACATTATCAAATTCACCTCCATGATCACTCCTAATTTTGTTAATGGAAAAACCTTTCTCATTTTGAACACGTTTACGAAAAGCAACAAATTCACGAAAGGTATCACTTTTGCAAGCAAGAAAAATAACCCAAGTAAATCTTGAAAAATCATCAACTAAAACAAAAGCATAAAGTTTGCCACCAAGACTAGCTACTCTACTAGGCCCAAAGAGATCCATATGAATAAGTTGGAGGGGTCTAGAGGTACTCACAGAGTTGATGGATTTGAAGGATGACTTGGTCAACTTACTTTTCTCGCATTCTTCACATACCATATCCTTTTTGAAAGGGATGCTAGGAAGTCCTCGTACAAGCTTCTTGGAGGCGAGGCGAGAGATGGTATCCATGTTGGCGTGTCCAAGCCTCATGTGCCAAAGCCAACTCTCATCGTTCTTTGCAACTAGGCACCTGTCATTGTTAGTACCTTCAACAAGATAAAGAACATAAATATTGCTTTCTCTAATGCCTTCATACACAATAGTTCCATTGGAGCTATCGGTAATGTAGCATTTGAGTTTAACAAACTTGATATCATAACCATTATCGGTAAGGTGGCTAATACTTAAAAGATTATGCTTGAGATTAGTAACAAGACAAACATTATTAATACAAGGGTAAGGAGGAGAACCGATATTACCATTTCCAATAATATAACCTTTAAGATTGTTACCGAAGGAGACGTGTCCTTCTTTCTTCATCGATAGCATTGTAAAAAGTGAAGCATCACCGGTCATGTGCCGTGAACAACCGCTATCGAGAATCCATTTGCTTCTAGCATGAGAAGGATTCGTCACCTACAACATAAGTTGAAGATGAACATTTTGGTACCCATGATCTTATGGGTCCATGAGTGTTAGTCTTAGGAACCCACTTAAGAACTCTCATGTCAACTTGTTTTCTTGTATAACAACAGTTAGAAGTGTGACCTACCAAACCACAATAATTGCACATCAAGGAAGATTTAGAAGAAGAAGTGTGAGTGTTGTGCATGTGTGAGTTACTAGTGTGAGAAGTTCTACCATGAGTGTTATGATGATAGTAAAAAGCATGATGAGAGGTGTTCTTCTTGACAAAGGGTCCTTTTCTTGTGTTAGAAAAGGAGTTGTGTGTAGTGTTCATGTAATGATTGTGCCTAGCATTGTGATGAGTGTGAGGGTGTCTTGGAGCATGCATGTGAGTGGTATTCTTATTACCTAAATTCTTACTTCGTGTAAGAAGATCATTATACTTAATAGAGGCGGAATATTCTCTTCTATTAGCATCTTGACATTTGCGCATGGCAAATTTATAGGAGCTTCTCATGGATTGAATCTCATCATCCTTTTTCTTGATGGTGTCAAGAGATTCTTGAAATTTGAGTCGCAAAGACTCCATTTCATCCGTGTCGGAAATAGGAGATTTTCCCTTCACATCAATGATGATGTTTGAGAGCCTCTCTACTTCAAGTTGAAGAGCCTCAACCTCCTTGAGAGATTTCTTGTATTTATTCCGAACACCTTTGTGTTCTTCATGTAATTCAAGAATGGCTTTCTCCAAATCATCATAGGTAAGAGTGTTTAAAGAGAAATCATCAAGTACCTCATCGGTTGCCATGAGACAGACGTTGGCATTGTGTTTGCACTCCTTGTCGTTGTCGGAGTCGCTTGCGTCGCTTTCACACCAAATGCTAGTGTTGGCGAACTTTCTAGAGGATGAGCTTCCCTTGCTAGGTTTCTCGTACTTGCTTGAGTCTTTTCGTATCATCGGACAATCCCTCTTGATGTGTCCGGGTCTTCTGTATTGATAGCATGCCGGGTCTTCTTCATTGTCCCGTCTAGAGCGGTTGGCCTTGTTGAACTTTAAGAACTTCCGGAAGTGCTTAGCTGTGAGAGCTATTTCTTCATCGTCATCCGACTCATTGTCGTCGGAGCTATCCTTGGAGTAGGACCTTGAAGCTTTGAGAGCGAGAGTCTTCTCCTTTTCTTTGGTCTTCTCCTTCTCCTTCTCTTGAATGGAGGATTCCTCTTGATCCTTCATGTCGAGCTCATGAGTCATTAGCTTACCCATGAGGGTCTCTAGGTTCATGATGATTAGATCGTTCCCCTCAATGATTGCGGTAGCTTTAGGACTCCAAGCTTTCGTCAATCCTCTAAGAATTTTCCTTATCTTTTCATGAGCGGGATATTCCTTTTCAAGAGAAGAGAGAGGGTTAATAATGTCACCAAAACGAGTAAACATGCTAGCAATAGATTCATCATGCTTCATTTTAAAAGACTCATATTCTTGCGTGAGTCTACTAATCTTGGATTCCTTCACTTGTGAAGTTCCCTCGTGAGTGACTTCAAGTAACTTCCAAATCTCATTGGAAGTCTTGCAAGTAGAGATCCAATTGAATTCACTACTGTCAAGGGCACAGTAAAGAGCATTCATTGCCTTGGCATCTCGACAAGCAAGCTTCTTAATATTTTCGGCAAGTGTTTCCCGAAGGGTGTCAGAAGCAATATCCTCAATAGCTCTGGAAGGAGTAGGAAGGCCATTTATCACGCAATCCCATAAGTCGAAATCTATGGACTTGAGATAAATGCCCATCCTAATCTTCCAGTAGTTATAGTTGGTACCATCAAATAGGGGAGGCCTATTTGTGGAGTGTCCCTCATTGAGAAACGTGTTGACGCTAGGGTTAGAGGCCATGGATCACTCAAGGAAGTAAATCCAAATCAAGAGAACAAAGCTCTGATACCAATTATAGAACCCTAGAGGGGGGGTGAATAGGGAAATAAAATATAAACTACAACAATTTATGCAATAAAGGCAATTTAAAGAAAAGAGTAGAAAGATCAAACGCAAACGCAAGGATGTATCCTGGTATCCTCTTTTGAGGCAATCCAGTCCCGGAACTCTCTCCGACTTTAATCCACTATTATCCAAATAGTATACACGAGTTTGGATCCGAAGAACTCGCCAACTTCAACACGAGTTTGGATCCGAAGACTCGCCAACTTCTACACACGAGTTTTCTTACGAAGGCTCGCCAACTTCAAACAACAGAGAAAGAAAGCTTGTTGATCTTCTAACACTTGAAGATCGAAAGTGTACAACTCTTTAATACTCTAGCACTTAGGGAGAGGATGACAATGAAAAGCTTTGGAGAGTATTAATGGTGGAGCTCTTGGTTGTTGGAAAATTTATGAAGGAGTTGGTAAAGAAGCACAAGAGAGAGAGAGAGAGCTTCCTTTTATAAGAAAACCAAGAGTGGGTGGCATTTAATGCTTCTGAATGTACGCAGACCGGCATGCCGTCGGTATGCCGCGGCATACCGGCCAAATAGTAACGGTCATATTTATGACCGTTCAAGAGCATTAAATGCGGCCATTAATGCATGTCAGATCAAATCGAAAACTGAGTATTCAAAATTCGGTATACCGTCGGTATGCCGGAGCATACCGCCGGTATGCCGACAGAAGTCACAGAAAGTTTTAGAGCTGCTAGAAACGGCATACCGTCGGTATGCTGTAGCGTACCGTCGGTATGCCGACAAAAAATCACAGCAACTATTGTGTTGCTAAAAATGGCATGCCGCCGGTATGCCGCAGCATGCCGTCGGTATGCCGACATTTCGAGACAGCAACTTTCTGAAGTCCAAAAAGCGGTATGCCGCTTTTTGTCACAGAAACTTTTCTGGACGCAAAAACGGTATACCGCCGGTATGCCGGAGCATACCGCCGGTATGCCGCTTTTTGTCACAGAAACTTTTCTGGACGCGAAAACGGTATACCGCCGGTATGCCGGAGCATACCGCCGGTATGCCGTTCTGAATGACTTGATTTTCGATTTATGCTTTAAGTTATCATCCATCCTTTAGTGATTACAGAAATACCTAGACCAGTACAGACTCGAAGACACTAAGCAGGAGGACGCCGACTTTATGCAGGGAACGCCGGTGACTGCTACAGTCTTCAAGAAGGAGGAAGCCCTTGATCTTCTGAGAAAAAATGAATCTGAAGAACAGAAGACTAAACTACGAAGAAGCTGTTAATTACTCAAAATAAAATGTGCCAACACTCTCCTCCTAAGCCAAACCCTCACCTTCGTCCTACCTCGCCAGGCGCCACCGCCGGCGTTCGAATCCGAAGACCCCGACCTCCCGATCCCTCTCCTTCATTTTCTCTCTCTATACTCTCTTTCTCTCTCGGTTAGGATCAGCAGTAGATATTTTGTTATTTTTATTTTTATTATTATTAATATTATCATTTCTATTATCAGTATTATTATTATTATCATTATCATTATTATAATTATTATTATTACTATCCTTTTTATTATTAGTATTATTATTATTATTAATATTAATAATAATATTATTATTATTATTATTATCATTATTGTTATTATTATACATATATATTGTTAAAAGTTTTTATCATTATCATTATTATTTAGTATTTTGTTGCATTAAATAAATAAATATATAGTAATTATTTTGGGTAACAAAAGTATATTGATGCGTGATTTATACGTAATTTCAAAACTGATTTTAAGGCGTAAAAATATTACTGTATTGTTTTATGGTGTTTTAAAACACAGTCTATGACCAAAAATCCTATTTTTGACTAAACTGGATTTTATCTCTAAAATGATTTTTCAATATTTTTAAGTATTGTAAGTGTTTACCTAAATTAGTGTTATATATTTTGTATTATTTATGACTTTTTATTTAAAATTATATTTGATAAGAATTAGTTTTTAGCCTAAATCGCTTTCTTATATTTCTAAATAATTATTTGTAATATTTTGAATAAAAGAAAAACCTAGTTTTTATTTATTGATTACCAAACATAGTTTCCAAATAAAAGGTATTTTATAAAATAGTATGGATATTTATTATACTAAATTCTTCGAATATTTATTCTTGTCCATAACCAAATCCTTCCTAATCTTCTTGCAAATCTGTGCGTACCTTATGTCCACCCTAACTGACTTGACCCTACTGGACCCATTGGAACTGTCCGTGCCACTATCCGAGGTCCCCTTGTACAGTTGTTGCACCAAAGTTACAGATCGTGCCACCTTGAGCATCGCAGCACACCAGGTGCTCTACCAGGCAAGACACCTTGCCATTAGCTGTTTAATTATTTTTAGCTCATATTTCATGCATTACTTATTTTCTTTATGTAAAATAAACTGTGATACATGGCATAACTGTTCATTTATATTTCCTGCTGTGTATTATTTTTCTTACCAATTAAACCTAGATTTAAGGGACCACCTTGTGTGTCGCATTCATTGGCCTTGACACGTTGCAAATACGAAGTTATGTGTCGCATGTAAAACACGAAAGTACGTGATTGGCTGGCCACCAGTACGTACAAGCCGTGCGATAGGAATAACCGCTAATAGAGATTGCATGCTAGTTTGACTTAGCGGTTATAGTGGTCTTGTGTTGTGGATACAACACAGTAGGCATTGGGCGGAGAGGACAATTCCTTAGCGTATGGGCTTCGATGCACTTTCCTTGTGACCCGGACTCTCCGCTGGAGATACGGGGTTGATGACCCATGATTACTGACGGCCACTGACGATTCTGCAGAACGTCATGCTCTTCCTGATGGGGCCTCTGGTGCCCAAAGGGGGACTACGCCGATCCTATTCAGCCAGGGCCCATGCGTAGGAAGGGTTGTTCTTAACAACATATCACTTAGAACGGTAGGCTACCTTATCCGTTAGGTACGAGTAATTTTGGTTTGGGTACTTGTATCTGACCGTGACTTGGAACAATAACTTGTCGCGGATTAGTTCGTCACATCTTGTCCTTGTTTGGTTGTAGGTGTGACTTACTACTTCGATGAGAAGGTATTGAACCTTGTTGGGGTCCGGATACCATATCGGATTCTTAGCATAGAAAGATACGTCGCCGTGAATTAGTTTACCATCTCCTGTCCTTGTTTGGTTGGGGGGATGGTACGCTCGTTCAGTAGGTGCGTATTGGACCATGTTATAAATTCGATTGACTTATTTATTGAGCAATATTTATTCAGTTTATATGGCATGCTATTATGTGTCTTGTTACGTCCCTCTGAGAACCTGGTTGTCTTGCCAGGTGTGTGCTATTGTCTTTCGCAGGTATTCTAGCTTTAGCCGTGATCATCGCTACTTCTTCGAGGATGATTGCATTTGGATCGTCTTCGCTTCGCTCGCCACTCATTTTATTTTTCTATGTACTTTTCCTTATTTTGTTGGTAGTAGATTTATCTCCGCCAAACATATTGTATCAAGACAAAGTTATTCTCATTATATGACATCTTTATTTCATTTATTTTGTGTGGATGGGATTAGTTATGGTTCTACTACATTTTACAGCTTATGTATTTATACGAGACTTCCATATATTGGAGTATACTTCGTATGAATACAGCTGGCATGTCTACGTTCCTAGTCCTACGTATTTTGGGACTGGGGCGTTACAGTGATCTCTCGAGTTCCGTGCATACGTGGCATACGAGGAGACATTCTTTGACTGTCGTGCTGTCAGTCATAATGACACTCTGACAAATGATGAGCTGTCTCTGCGTATATTTGAGGAAATAGTCTGGTAGAATCCAGCGTAACTTTTAAACATTGTCTTGATCAACTCAGCGTGACTTTTAAACTTTGTCCTGATCAACTCAGCGTGACTTTCATTTTTTTGAGGCCTACAGTCCTTGCAAGGGACGACATCTCTCCTCACGCCAAAAATCTTTCTTTTTTGAGGTGGTTGCGTGATTGTATCACTGAGCGTTTGCGTGAGCAGCGTGGTTCTCATTAGCTATTAGTACTTATTTGTATTGGACTATTTGTATTGAGTTGTTTTTGTATTAGACTATTTGTATTGGACTACATATATGAACTAGAACTGTGTCAATCTCTGGATTGTATTGGACTACGACATGGTGATCAGGACATAGTCCCTGCAGCCATTCGACTGGCGAGGCAGAAACTATGTATCCGTAGATAAAGTTGACTGTTCTCCGACCCTCATCCCTCGGCAGTGATGATACGACAACCTATCACTAGAGGATACTCTGAGAGATCCATCTGTGTAGGACGTATACTGTCACGACCCGATCCTAATTTCTTGGGTCGACTCGGATCATGCCCAGCCTGCACCGTTGTTGAGACGGCGGCAGTAAGCTGTATCCCATATGCAGGTACAATCAACAACATTTGAAACTATAATTGCCACAACATTTAATTAAACGATAATATAAACTTGTCCATTACAAAGCTTGTCCACAACTTTAACATAACATTTATTTTATTTAAAAGATAAACTAAAACTCCAACTAAGCAGAAGTGTCATCATCATCTCCATGGACCTCGTCTGGGAGCACAGCAGGGTACAGCTCCGGGTCATAGTAACTACTGATCAGTAGCTCTGAGTCATCAATAGAACCTATTGGGTGTGGGAGATCCAGTCAGGAAAGGAGCAAGTACAATTATGAAAATTAACAATTTGCATAATGAATAGAAACTTGCAATATTAAATAATTTTGAAACAATGATTTCCAACTATAAAAAAATTGTGATTTGAGTAAGCAGTATCTATGACCGGTTTAGGATGATTCAATTGTATCCTATTGATACGGTCCGGCCTAACCCCGTGTGAAGAGGGGTAAGCTCGCACATTCATTAACTATTTGGCTTTGATCATAGATAACTACGCTACTTCCCATTATCCCGATGCAATGATTCAGTATATTACTCTAGGAGAGAGTACGTGTAACAGTTGTGTATTTAACATGCAAAATTTCTAATATTAATTAAACTGCAATTAACCACAACCGTACTTGCCTTGATTTAAACTGAGAGTCGATGGATGTTCCGAGTAGATGCTAGTTACGCCTTCGAAATCCTACAAATGGAGCATCTATACTTATCAATCTGTATCAAACCAACTAAGTGTGCTAGTTACAATCTCTATTTTCTTTCCTAATAAATTTTATCCTTTTTATTCTAATTAGAACACAATTATCGGATGGTTTACTATTTACAAGAAAACATCAATTTAATCCTTTCTTTTTGGAAAACTTACAATTTATCATTTAAATTGTTAAAACTTTGTATTTTATACATAAAGTTATTATTTATCTAATAAGTGAGAAAATCATGAATTTCCTAATATTTATGAGAATATATATATAGTTATTCTAACATTTACGTTACACTACCACAACCAGAAAAGAAAATAAAATAAATCCTAATTATTACATCTTTCACAGCATGGTTAAATAAGCAATTGGGCTTATGCCCTTACAATCCGATTTACATAAATTAAAATAAGACGAAAACAATGTTAGTCTCAAAATTAAATAATAATAAAATTACAATTCCTAATTATAAAAGATTTGTGAGTCTCAGACTCTGGTCCAGTCTTCACATTCAGCTACTCTGCCTCAACGTCCGGTCGAACCGGTGCGTTTGCATTTCGCTGGGGCCCAGTGACCGTTAAGGTCGTCGCCCAAAAATATTATTAGAATAATATTTATTCGAAAATCATTTTTTAAAAATCATTTCTATTATTTTGCAAAATTTTTGGCAGCATATCCTCTGTTTTTGATCAACCCAAAAACTGGAAATGTACCGTAAACCTGCAAAATAACTCCAAAAACTCCAATTCATATATATACCACAGAATAGTATTTTCCAAAGCCTAAACCAGCATTGTCATATAACCAGAAATTCCAACAAAAATCAAAGAGCCAAAACCAAAATATATGAAATAAATTTTGAACTAATTATTCCCGAAAACTTCTCGGAAAACCCGAGAATACGAAAAATTCTCACAGCACACATTTCCCACAGAACTATTCTCAACTTTTAGCCAAAGTCCCAAAAATACTAACAGAACTATTAGAACCAATCCGAACCCAAACATCAGAACCAAATTAAGAGTTAAAATTTCAATTTCCAAAACACTTCCGAGAAATTATCGGAAATCCGAGAGTTTTCCTAAGCACAGAAACTCCCCCAGAAATTCTCGGAAAGTCGAGAATTTTTACAGAACTTTGTTCTGTCATCCGAGAACAACAAAAACAGCAACAAAACCATATTTCCGAAGAGTTCAAAAAAGTCGAAATAGTAACGTAGTTATTACATTACCGAAAACTAAATTTTCCAGGAGAATTCAGTTGGACCAGTTCATCATAGACTAAAAGAAAATAATTGGGTCAGAAAGTACCGACAACGGAGTTCCGATTTGGATCTCGAAACGGGAACGGGTCAGAACCGAGAAACGGACGGGGCGTGCGGGCGGACGCCGGCGGATCGGACGGCCACGGAGGGCGGCGCCGGGGTGGCGTCGGGGAGGTGCGCCGGGTAGGGGCGGCCCGGGATCGGCTCGGTGAGCTCCGGTAGGGGTGCTCGGCTCTCGGGTCGGCCACGGGTTCGCCGAAAAAGTAGATCTAGGTATTTGGCTCAGAGATTTGGGGAAGAAGTGTGGGGATGGAGATGGAAAAGGAAGAGGGGGTTTATATAGGAAAATAAGGGATGGGGGTTACCCATGGGGAGGTGGACGGCCTCCTTGGCCATCAATTTCGGCCGGTGGAAGTTGAACGGAGAAGTCGACCGTTGAGGGAGACGAGAGGCCAAGAGTCGGCCACGAGAGAACCGAAATTCCTTCGGTTACAACCCAAAAGAAAACAAGGAACCAACAGAACAATATTAATGAGTTCTCACTCATGATGGAGAGGTTTTAACCCATCTCTAACTTAGTATATTGGGTTGGGCTCACTTATTAAATATACTCCTTAACATACTACTGATGTCAAATGGTAATAGATACAAAACATCAATTTGGATCAATACTTAAAGTGTTGTAGTAGGAATATTTTATAAGCTATTGGGCTTCTTCTAATGGGCCAAATTAGAACTAAAGTTGAATAAAAATAATATTTTGTATGTTGAGAATTATAAAAATAAATACTTTGTATTTCAATTTAAATCCGGTCTGGTTGTCATGCAAAAATCCATGTTGATTATTTTTGAAAATAATTTTACACTTAAATTGATTAATTAATAACTAAAAAAAAATTTAGTATTAAAATTTAAATACAACTTTAATTTAAATATTTTTTTTTACGGGTTTCACATATACTCTGAGATATCACCTTTACAAGAATGATATCAGTAGTGGGATTGAGTGCTGGAGGGGATATTATCAGAGTATACGTCCTACTCAGATGGGTCTCTCACCGTTACTATTTTTTTCTGACAGCAAGGTGGATGTGCTCCGTCAACAGATTCTTTCTTCGAGCCAAAACTTTGCCCCGAAGCTCAAGTGGACATCCTTCGTATAGAGCTCGAGTGAGAGGTTCCTGATAGCATAGTGGCCTCCTTTGTCAAAGTATCCGTGCTCATCCCACATTGGTTGTGGGACGAGCACGGATACTTTAACAAAAGAGACCATCATGCTGTCAGGAACCTCTCACTCGAGCTCTACACGAAGAATGTCCACTTGAGCTCCGGGGCAAAGTTTTGGCTCGGAGCAAGAATCTGTTGACGGAGCACATCTACCATGCTGTCAGAAAAAAATAGTAACAGTGAGAGACCCATCTGAGTAGGACGTATACTCTGATAATATCCTCTCCAGCACTCAATCCCACTACTGATATCATTCTTGTAAAGGTGATCTCTCAGAGTATACGTCCAACTCAGATGGATCTCTCAGAGTATCCTCTCCGGTTGGGTTGTGTTCTGAGCCATCCGTCCCAGGGATTTGATTCTGTATTTTGGTTTCTGTATTTTGGCTCCAGCTCCATTTGCATTAATCTACGGTACGACATGGTGATCAGGACATAGTCCCTGCAGCCATTCGACTAGCGAGGCAGAAACTATGTATCCGTAGATAAAGGAGGGAAAAGATAAATCGAATTATAACGACGGATATTAGGTTACTCTTCAGGATAATTGATGTCTATTTTATGTTAATTTGGTTTGGTCTATATGATTCTTGGATAATTGGTGTGCATTAAATTCGTATGTGCATATTTGGTCTATGTGATTGTTGGATAATTGGTGTGCATTATATATTGGTTTGGTTTATGCATATTTTTGTGAACATGGAAAGTGCTGCAATTTTTTTTTCAAAAATATTCTCAATTACCGACGGACTAGTGACCGGTTAGCGACGGATATTTCCAGCTCCATTTGCATTAGTCTACGGTACGCCATGGTGATCAGGACATAGTCCCTGCAGCCATTCGACTGACGAGGCAGAAACTATACAAGTAGCCTTAGATAAAGTTGACTGTCCTCCGACCCTCATCCCTCGGCAATGATGATACGACAACCTATCACTATATCTTATATAGTAGTAGATGATGTCTTAGTATTACATTAGCGAGTTCATCTTGATTCTGTTACGTTCTTCAGATACTAGATACGATAAGAACATATACTACATCATATGTACAGAACATAGATGATTCACACTAATGTATGCTAGAATGAATCTTGGCTTGTGTTCTGAGCCATCCATTCTGATCAAGCATCTTCCTTCTCCTCTCCTCCACCATGGCTCTAAACAAATCTGCTCCTCCCTCTACTTCCCTTCTTCTTATTTTACTCTCTCAGCCACATATGACATCCAGCTCAAGTGTAGAGTCGGGGGAGAAGAAGTGGACAGGAAGAGGAGGGGGAAGCAGCACAGCCGGCGGCATGACCCGGAGGAAGTACAGAGATTTTTTTCAACAGCCGCAGGAGAACTATAAGGATATATCTTTTCACAACATGTCATCTTGTCAAAGACCCTTCATGTGAATATCATGTTACCGCGGTGTCGGAAGACTAACATGTCATAAGTTTTTAAGCCGTGTGTTTTGACATAATCTTCCCAACTCTTTTCTCCTATGTAGTAGTCTTGCATTATTACATAGCAGGAAAGAGTTTTGAGGATTATGTCAAAACACACGGCTTAGAAAATTATGACATGTTAGTCTTCCGACACCGCGGTAACATGATTGTCATATTAAGGGTCTTTGACAAGGTGATATGTTGTGAAAAGATATATCCTTATAGTTCTCCTACGTCTGTTGAAAAAAACCTTTGTACTTTCTCCGGGTCATGTCGCCGATTGTGCTGCTTCCCCCTCCTCTTTCTGCCCACTTCTTCTCTTCCGACTCTACACTTGAGCTGGATGTCATATGTGGCTGAGAGAGTCAAATAAGAAGAAGGGAAGTAGAGGGAGGAACAGATTTGTTCAGAGCCATGGTGGAGGAGAGGAGAAGGAAGATGCTTGATCAGAACGGATGGCTCAGAACACAAGCCAAGATTCATTCTAGCATACATTAGTGTGAATCATCTATGTTCTGTACATATAGTGTAGTATATGTTCTTATCGTATCTAGTATCTGAAGGACGTAACAGAATCAAGATGAACTCACTAATGTATGCTAGAATGAATTTTGGGTTGTGTTCTGAGCCATTTGTTCCGATACTTAGCAATTAAGCCATTCGACTGGCGAGGCAGAAACTATAAGGCTACTTGCATGTTCTTCCAACTTTAAATTACAATATTACATAGTTGGTTAAAGAAATCACTAACCTCATCACGGTGAGTCTTGGTGTAGCACTCAAATGTGGGGCACCTGTAATCTATGTGAGTTCATCTTGATTCTGTTACATCTTTCAGATACTAGATACGATAAGAATATATACTACACTATATGTACAGAACGTAGATGATTCACACTAATGTATGCTAGAATGAATTTTGGATTGTGTTCTGAGCCATTCGTTCCCATACTTGGTAATTAAGCATGTGAAATATAACTGATTATGTTTAGTTTGTCTTACGATACAGATTTTCACATCCAAATTGAAATGGATCGTTACTTCGTTGATCGTACATGGATGTACTATAGCGGATCAACCTCCTGGACCGTAGGTACTTATAAGTAATGACCGTAACGGATTAGTATCGATCTATCATTTTGGTATGGGCCGTATCGGTTGGTATTGGTCTTAGCGAATTGGTATCGTCCTATCCGATATGTATCGGCCGTATAGCTAGGATTCATATTGGCTTTATCGATTTGGTATCGGTCATATCCGATAGGTATCGGCCGTGTTGGATTATTATATACCATTTCGGATTAGTATCGTGGAAGGTTTCGCAACAACTGTACTTGGATTTCTCTCTTCTAGAGCTAGATTACCATTGCAAGAGAGTCACGAGAGCGTAGATGGCCAGTTACAGAACATACATACTTCCTTTTCAATCTCGCTTTTTTGATGGAAAAGGAAGTATGTATGTTACTGTAACTGGCCAATCACGATCTAGTGATTCTCATGCAATAGTATTCTAGCTCGAGAAGAGAGAAATCCAAGTACAGTTGTTACTAAACCTTCCACGATACTAATCCGAAATAGTCTATACTAATCCAACACGGCCGATACCTATCGGATATGACCGATACCAAATCGATAAGGCCAATGAATCCTAGCTATTCGGCCGATACATGTACATATCGAATATAAGACGATACCAATTTCTTAAGGCCAATACCAATATGATACGTCCTATACCAAACCGATAGACCGATACTAATCTGATATACTAGATACTAAGTACATCTGGCCTATACCAGCGAATCCACAAATTACTGCATGATAGGCCCAACGACTCCAGTTACATCCGGTTATTGGTGCGGACATGATTACATAGTAATTCTGTTAGTCTTGTGATACAGATTTTTACTCTCTCATACTACCAACGTCACAACTTTTCCAGTGCTGCTCTCTCTAATGATGATGAACGCAAAAAACCAACGTCACAACTTTTATAACTTGAGTAAATTTCTTTACCCTATATGAAAATTTCTGTTGTCAGAAAGATGGCTCCTAGGACTCGTCGAGGTGGTGCTGCTAGTCGAAGAAGTGGTCGAGGCAAGAAAGCCTTGGAGGTCGACACGGAGGAAGTCTCCGTCGTCAAACAAGAGCCGGTGACTGTTAAGGAGAAGGTGTTACCAAAGGTCGAGGTCAAGGAAGAACCGGTGACCATCAGGGAAGAGATTGCTCCCAAGCTTAAAGCTAAGGAGGAGCCACCGTCAGAGAGTAGTAGCTTCGGGACCGACCCTCCTGTCCCTACAGAAGACCTCAACCAGATTGAGCCTTCGTATGCAAAGTGGCTGATAGAATGGTACATGCCTCAACGCAACTATCATCCCTGGCTGTGAGGATTCATCGTCTGACTTGTGGTCTTTGTTGAGGCCAAAGTCGATTTTCCTATGTGTTTTGGAATATTTGTGAAAATTTTGGAATATTTGTGCTATGATCGGATTATAACGACGGATATTAGGTTACTGTAACTGGCCACCTTTACAACCTATGTGTTTTGGAATATTTGTGAAAAGTTTGGAATATTTGTGCTATGATCGGATTATAACGATGGATATTAGGTTACTGTAACTGGCCAACTCTTTCCTATGTGTTTTGGAATATTTGTGAAAAATTTGGAATATTTGTGCTATGATCGGATTATAACGATGGATATTAGGTTACTCTTCCGGATAATTGATGTCTATTTTATATTAATTTGGTTTCGTCTATATGATTCCTGGATAATTGGTGTGCATTAAATTCGTATGTGCATATTTGGTCTATGTGATTCTTGGATAATTGGTGTGCATAATATATTTGGTCTATGTGATTGTTGGATAATTGGTGTGCATTATATATTGGTTTGGTTTATGCAAATTTTTGCGAAAAGTGAAAGCGCTGTAAAAAAAAATTTCAAAATATTCTCAGTTAGCGACGGACTTGTGACCATTTTGCGACGGTTACTACCAGTTTTCGACTACTTTTCGACGGCTATTCCGTCGCTAACTGGAGATTTGAAAATTTTTCCAGGTAGCGACGGAGTGTCGACGGATTATCCGTCGGTATGGTACATTGTTCGACGGAATAGCGACTACCTATCCGTCGTCCTTGTTCTGGAAATACCAAGAATTTTCAGAACAAGTTCGACGGTTCATCCGTCCGTATTCCGTTGATAAATATCGACGGAATATCGACGCCTTATCCGTCGCCATGTTGCTGGAAATGACATGAATTTCCAGAAGCTGATCGACGGATTTTTCGTCAGAAAATCGTCGCTAATCCGTCCTTTGTTATCGAAGGCGTCGACGGCTTAGCGACGGAACGATACGCTGTGATACGCTATTACGACGGGTTACTGACGGAATTTTACGTCGCTATTGTCTACACAGTTCAGTACTTAAAATTTGAAATGGACGAGAGTCCGTCGAAAACGCGTTGCTAAAGTTTCGTATTGTGCAGTCGACAAGCGGTCGCTATTCCGTCGCTTCACGACTACGTAGCAACGGACCGTTATTAGCGACGAGCTGATTGCCGACGGATTTTTTTGGCCAAAATTCGTCGGTTATCGGTCGCTAATCGTAATTACCGTCGGATTGGCGACGGATAGGGCCGTCGCTAAATCGATAAATTTTGGTAGTGTTAGGGAGCCATAATGGGATTTGATGACCCAATCTCTTCTTCAACAATATTTTGGTCCATAATTCTAAACAAAGATTGAGTATCAACACAATAACCTAATTTAAAAAAAAAAAAAATAGAAAAAGAGATAGAGAACTACCGAAGATAGACAACTTCACTAGAGGTGGAACAACAATGGAGGAGGGGACACCAATGGTAGAGGTGGGAACAACTATGGAGGAGGTGGGGACAACAATGGAGGTGAGGATTGAGAGAAGTGGTTTGGGGATTGAGAAAAGAGGAAGAAGACAAAGGAAGATGATGGTGGTCCTTAGTGTTTTGAAAATGGTAAATTTGTAATTTTTTTAAAAAAATTAAGTTGGTAGTCCTTAGTAATTTGGGAATAGCCTTTAACATTTGCCGGAAATAACTACTTGATTACGACATGAAATGTACATTTCAAGATCACCAATTATTCTCGAGGAGTTTGCAAGCCATTGCATGTGGACGTCGAGTACGTACAAGTTGTAAATGCAGCAGGTGCTTAATTATAAAGCTGACGAAAATGTGATAGAACCATGTACAGTATTTATTGTCTCTAGAAAAAAAAACAGGAATATATTGTTTATGATGAAGCAGCAAAAAATTGTTTATATTGGAGTACTTGATTTTTTTTTTTTTTTGGGTTCATTTCTACAATTTCTTTTGCTATCAAACTTTAACAAACAAAAACATAAAGTTGCACATGATAGAAAACCGGAAAAGGAAAATTAATAGGATATTGGGTCAAGTTAGGAGGATACCCAAAGTTTTCTAGGTATGTCATAATGGCATTACAAATTTCAGTTTTAATTATCAAATATAACGCAACTTAAACATTTCTTGCTTGGTTTGCGAAAAGGAAAAGAAAATAAATCAATTTCTTGTTCTTTTATTTTAGCTGAAAATTTGTAATTCCCATAAAAAAAGGTATTTGAAAAAGCCAAAAAAATTGGGAGAAAAATTAAAATCTTAGAGTGGAAAAGCGAATTCCTTGGTGGATAGAAAAAATTAGTTTTTCACTATTTTCCTCTCTTTTTGGAATCATATTTCCTTTCCTTCTCCTTCTCCTTTCTATTGTCATCCAAATACAGAAAATAAAACTTTCCAAGGTCACTATTTTGCAAACTAAACGAGACATTTGTGTATATTAACCTTGTCATGGGGTCAGTAGTGTAGCGGAGAGGGTAGAAATTTAAATTCGAGTTGCAATACCAATAATTGGATTTTAGTTAGAACCATAATGCGGAATAGGGTATTTCTGTCCAAATTTATCAATAATCACTTTAGTAAACTCAAGTGACTTGATTCATATTTTAGAACCATTTTTCATAGCCATTAGTTAGAGCATCCACAATGGAAAATATTTCAAGTACTACATTTTCGCTTTAGTTAAATTTTATAACACTTGAAAGCTCCAGTGGGCACTTGTTCAGACTTGAAAATTGCTAGAAAGCTAAGAGATATTCCAAATTTAGAGTGTGTCTTAGCTCCGCTACATTAATTTATGAGTCCACCAAATTAACCGTTCTTTCCAAACTTTGGAAAAAGATAAAGAGAAAAAGAATAGGGAGAATTTTTTTTTACCAAACATGCTTCAAAAATAAGAGATAAAAGCTAATGGATATTAGTTTGGGATATTTATTTGGAGTATACCATTGTATGCTAATATTAAAAGATACTACAAAAATAATAATTCGCACAAATTTTAATAATTTGGAGTATGTGTTTTATTAGAATTCCATAGAACCAATATAACCTCGCTGAACACTTCTATGTCATATCAGTCCCTCTTCGATAACATTCCAAATTTTAGGACCTTGCCATAGTTCTTTAGCTTCACGATCATACTTTATAGGGTCCTCTGAAACCAATGTTGAACTTGTACTCAAAGAGAGACACGGAGCCCAAATAATATTAGGGTTAGACTCTTTGATACTAGGGTTAGACTCTACTTGTATAAAAAAAAAATTGTTTTAGAGCTTCATTTTCGCTGGAGCTGATCTTTTGTCCCATTAATCATGTCCAATTCTGTCTTCCTCTCTAGTACATGTGGACCATGGAAGTAATGGATGGTGGCTTACTTGTAATAGCAAGGGGGACAAAATTAGATAGAATTAAATGAAACAGCAGATCTACTCCCCATTTTCACTGTACTTTTGGCTATGTTATTAATTGAACATTCGAGATTGTGGAGATTGTGAGTTGGTTGTATTTCCAGATAGCATTTGGCTGCTAAAGGCTGTTTGGGTGTGAATTCTACGGAAAGTTGCTTACAACGCTCTATCAAAATCCAAAAATAAAATAAACCTAGAAGTGAGCCCAAAATGGAGGTGGACACCATTTTTTTCAGAGTTCTACCTATCCAAGTTGGCTTAAAAGGCCTCAACTCCTGGCTTTGTATGCAATAAGAAAGGTCTCACCCCACAGAAATAGGCCTAACTATACCAGACAAGAAATACCAGACAATATATAGTCAAGATGAGCATTATTCAGTTTTGAACCGAAAATCGAACCAAATCGAATAAAAAAATCTGTTCAGTTTGAGGGAGGAAAAATCGTTTGATTCGATTCTGATAATAATAAAATTCTTTATTCGATTTCAATTTCAATTTTTTTGACACAAAGTTAAATAAGACTTACGCAATCATATAATTATCCTCAATTTTATGCATATTTTATGATAAAAAATGTGTCTATTTTAAAAATAATAATATCATGTATGTGTTCTAAAGTCCAACTTTGATAATTTAATAACTAGTCCAAATAATCCAAGTATATATGTAACAATTATTATTTTTAATATAATTTAACCACAAGTCCTTACTTTGGGTCTGGTCCATTAAACAATATAAATAGTCTAATAGAATAAAACAAATCGATTATCGGTCCGGTTTGGTTTCAGTTATAGTTAATTTCGGTTCGGTTTCGAATTCAAATTTCTGGAAGTTTCGGTTTATTCAGTTTTAACCTAGTCAGAATAACATCCAAATAAAAAAATGATAAATAATTTTGATTAAAAAACAGGTGAACAAATGAATAAATTAGGCACAACAAAGATTTGCCTTCGCCAGGTTTATTCAGTTTGGACCAGATTTGCCTTCGCCAGTTTGGACCAGATTTGTCTTCGCCAGGTTTAGTCAGATTTGCCTTCGCCAGGTTTATTCAGGTGAACAAATGAATAAATTAGGCACAACAAATGAATAATTTTGATTAAAAAAATGATGAATAATTTTGATTAAAAAACAGGTTTATTCAGTTTGGACCAGAATTGCCTTCGCCAGTTGTTTGGACAGAGTATCCATCTTCTGTTGAGAGCGCATCTCGTCCTCAACATGGATCTCTTGCAAGAAATCTTCCAAGCTAATTTCTATCTTCTTTCGATGCATCCTTGCATAGAAGTTGCTCCATTCTGTAGGAAGTTTTGCGACGATCCCTCCAACGACAAACTTGTCGACGAGGGGCATGTTCTCGTCTTCTAGTTTCTGATGCAACTTCAGAAACTCATTCACTTGGGGCAGCAGCGCCTTCTCGTCTTCGAAGGTCCACTTGTGGTATTTTTCTACCAAGAAGATCTTGGACCGGTTCTTGCCATCTTCATAGAGCTTTCCCAAGGAGTCCCATATCTCTTTGGCAGATGTCTTCTTGGAGTAGGACTCTGCCAGAGAGTCTTCTATGGAATTGAGTATCAGTAGTTAACATATACTGTTTTCTCTCTTCCACTTCGCTTGCTTGGTCGTAGCAGTGGCCACAGCCGCAGCAGATCCAGTGGTTGGAACGATCGGTTCTTCTTCTGACAGCACGTGATCAACATTCACGAGTTGAAGATTTAAAGTGACCTTTCGTTTTCATATCTGGAAGTGTTCGCCATCGAATTTCTCCAACTTGTTAAAGCCGGTATCGATGAGCGAAGCACGAGAGTTATCCATCTCCTCAATAAAGCTTTGAGATTGTTAGTGCCGAGGCACAATTTTTGATGGAAAATTCTGAATCTGAAACAATTGTACAGACAGCGTTTCAAATGCAACACATTAAAGAAGATGTGCAACAGAGATCCTGGAGGATTCTGAATTACGAGGATCTAAAAAGATTCTACGTAATACACAAAAAATCTAAAGAGACTTTGTGCAAGCGACTATCGGCAGTAGAGCTTCTAAAAAGAAGTTACTGTAAAAGGCAACAGCAGCGATGACAGGCGAGAATGAGATGCTGGGGTGAATGAACCACCGTTGCTCAAAGCTTTATTCGCCCCACACGAGCACGAACAGCTTCCAGGAACCAGCAAGTTCACGAAGAACTTCTGGAACGCTCGTAAGTCAATATTTGAGACTTGAACGGGCTTCCTGGACTTTACAGACTCCCTTTTTTCTCTTCTTGGTGCCTCTTTCAAAGGAGGCCAAGGGGCTCTATTTATAGAGTGGAGTTAAGACTTCACCTCTTCTCCTATCCGATGTGGGACTAAAATACCAATACTCAAAAATAGAGTTTGATATTTTAGATCATCCCACAATCAGCATAGAAGTGTGCCAGTCCACGCCTACCCCCCGAACACTTTCGTGCATGCACGAGACATCCTGGAGTCCGTGTCCGAGTCCGAGTTCGCACAACAAAAATTAACTTGCATCCTTGTTGGATTTAATCCTTTTTTCTTCTAGGAAAATACTCCCACATGGCACAAACTTGTGCCCCACTACACCTCATGTGCACACCTCAACACAAGCAATGCATTATATTGAGATACTCACCATTTGGTGTAGCCGATGTGGGACTATCTTTTCTAGTCCAAAGGCAAAAGCACCAACAATCCCCCACATATCTCAATATATGGGTTGAGCGTTCCCCACAGTGACTGTCCATCATGCATTAGGAGAGATGTCGCTACGACTTGAATCTTTCCGTATAGGTTAAATAACAGTGTGATACAAGAATGGACTAAGCCTTGAATTCTGCACCATAACTGCAATTCTTCCTACTCACATAATGACATCAACTGTGCTTCTGGCTGCACATTGAAGGCCTTGTGCCAGCCTGGTTTCAGTGTATAATTTTGGGCGTCTACAAGTTTACCCTCAAGAGACGGCCTGATATCTCTTTCCATACACTATATGTGAGTTCTTTATTAAAGAGATATGGCATGAAGCCTTGCGCTTCCTTGCGGTGCTACGCCGCTATGACATGGCCTGAAGCCGAGGCATTACCCCTACCTGGGAACCTTATCGTAGTGTCATACTACTGTAGCATGAGGTCACAAGCCTCTTTGTAGTGCCAAACTACCCAGCATGAAGCCTAAGGCTTCCTTGCGGTGTTACGCCGCAACGACATGGCTTGCAATGCCGAGGCTTTACCCCTACCTGGGTACCTCATCGTGGTGTCATGCCACTGTAACATAGGGCCATCCTCCCCTTTGTAGTGCTGTCTACAACTCTTTAATTACGTCATACAGCATTAGGCTACCTGCCTGTCACGCCCGAGAACCAGAATACTGGAGAGCGGGGGAATGACTCAGCCAGCTACGTATTACGGGTAGATGAATACCGTATAATACGATCAATGCTGTCTAACCAGACGAGGGGGTGCATACTACATGAAAGTCTTACTATGGTCACTCCACATCTATTGTCTCAATCATTCAAAACAAGAAACAGAAATAGTGAACATGTGAGATAAAGCAGTAAGGCGTCCCAAACGCTCAGTCAAAATGTTCTTGAGATCTGGCTTTACAAAATATAGCCATATGGTATAATAACATATACACAATTGTAATCAGCTGTAGTCTGACTTTAGTTACAATTATGCAAAAGTAGGTACAAGACAATCCGACTAACATGTCGGTGCCAAACGGCAAAGTATAAAGTAGATAACAAAATGGGCAGAAAAGTAAGAAACCCACTCGAGTCCTCCTGCGATCATCCCTCTAGTGTTGACCATCTTGGAGGTAGAAGTAAGCTGGATCCTCGGGGACTGGCTCTAAATCTGGCCATGCAAAACCAGAGAGGTTAGACCTCTAATAGCAAGTACCGCAAGGGAGCACGATATGAGAAATGAAGCCAGTAATAAGAGAATAAGATAATAGATCTCTGCTATCTACTAGGACTCACACAACATCACGACACTTCGAACCAACCTCCCAACCAAACAAGGACAGAAGTTGGCCCGTCATGTCCTGACATTCTGATCATCTCAGTTAAGTAACAGAGTAGGTACAGTACACAAATAAATTAATTTAAACGGCCGGACAACTACTACGGCTTGCTATTGTGAGTCCCAAGTTATCTTGGTTTTATGCAATGAGGATTTCTCAGTTCTTACTATGCGCAAGCAAGGCTAGTTTACCCAGTCAATCAATTACGCCATTCATGAATTAGACGAGTCCCAGCGGGACGCCCGTCATTAATATACAATATTCCATAGATAAAATAACCAGATACCACTCCCTGCCCGTGTGGCAGATTTGCAGTATCTGTGGGGACCAACCGGCCTGTCGGGCACTACTAGTCCCAAGAGGGCTGCCATGTAAGAACTCGGGAATCCATTCTCTCCATGCAATCATTATTTTATTTAACTTAATAGTCTCTATGTTGAGTGAAGTACCATACCGTGGATCATGGTCATTCAGAATGAGTACTTTCGTACGGGGTACGATATGCGCAACTCTACAATGATACCAGTGCGGTCAGGTTGTAGGTCTTACATAGCGTAATGCGACAATCAAAACTAACCACGGAGTAATCATGCCTTGACCACAAAGTACACATGCTTCTTTGGTAAGATAAATAAATAATAAATGAATTGAAGCCTGCATGTGCCAGTATGCCAATATTCAGGATTAGCCAGTCGATTCCAATAGTTCATAATTAATATGAATGTGTCTCATTCATTCAATTTAATAAGACGACTAGCTAGTCTCTTAATTCCAACTAGGAACGCATGATCAATTATTAGTCAAGGTCACAATCATTATCAATGGTGACAAGGCATGAAAGTCAACTAATATTCAGTGGGGTCTAGTCTACAACTCTCAGGGTTTAATTTCAGTCAATCGGGGTATCTATAACTCAATTCACGATACATGGTACATCCCACATAACAATCTATATTTAATAGAAATATTAGCATATCATGACTATATCAAGTTTATGCAAAAAGGCGTAAGGATATAAAATGGACGTTAAATATCTAACAAGATATCAATATATAGGGCTATAGAAGATCCAGGGTAAGCAGGCTACGCTCATGTCAGCCTACGCTCAAGTCAGCCTACGCTCAAGTCAAGCGTACGCTCAGGTCAAGCTACGCTCAAGTCATCGTACGCTCAAGTCAGCGTACGCTCCTTACTATCCAAGCCAGCGTACGCAAGTCATACGCTTCCAAAAGGCAGCGTATGAACTCCATACGACTCCTTACCATCCAAGCCAGCGTACGCAAGTCATACGCTTCCAAAAGGCAGCGTATGAACTCTATTCGACTCCTTACCATCCAAGCCAGCGTACGCAAGTCATACGCTTCCAAAAGGCAGCGTATGAACTCCATACGACTCCTTACCATCCAAGCCAGCGTACGCAAGTCATACGCTTCCAAAAGGCAGCGTATGAACTCCATACGACTCCTTACCATCCAAGCCAGCGTACGCAAGTCATACGCTTCCAAAAGACAACGTATGAACTCCATACGACTCCTTACCATCCAAGCCAGCGTACGCAAGTCATACGCTTCCAAAAGACAGCGTATGCAAGACATACGCTGCCAAAAGGCAGCGTATGAGGACTGTGCTACGCTAAAGAGCGCGCACAACTCAGTGGCACAAGCTAAAAAGCTCGCACACTGCTCACTGTCTTCTCCAATCAGCAAGGACTCCATGGTTTGAACCCAAAGCTTCAAAAGTTCATAACTTGGTCAAAATAAGTCCAAATCCAACTTTGCAAAGGTCAAAATTGGGTAGAATAAAAATTTTTACAACATGGAACCATCAAAACTTGAAAACAAAGAAGTTTGATAGATCAAAACCACTAAAATCCAAAAATAACTAATTTCTAGATCTGCTAAAAATAAAACTTCAAAACGAAAAATGCCAAGTTCTAAATTCTCTTAGAATCACAAGGGGAAGAGAATGGAACCATAAAAATGGGTCCTCATGAAGAAGCAAGATGTACTTGCCTATGGGTTTGGTAGGTGGAAAGAGTAATGAGAAAGAAGAAGAAGAGCGATGGTGAAGGAAAAATAATGAAGAGAGAGAAAGGGGGGGTTGGCTTTAAATGAAAAAGTGGTGGTAGGTGGGGGTGTTAGGTTTGGTTCATGATGAACCAACTAACTAAACCAAACCAAGCCGAACCCATGTCTAGCTAAAGCAGAGAAATAAAAGCAGAAAGTAAAATACAGAAAATTAATTGCAGGAAATTAATTAACATGAATTTAAAGAAATTTAAATACAAAACAATATATGATAAATATTAAATAAATACATTTAAGCAGTACATGTATTAAAAATACGTATACTGGGAACGGGGAGTGACATCTCCACCCTCCTTAGAAAAATTTCGTCCTCGAAATTTCAAATCCAAGCAGGATAGGAATATCAAGGCCAAACTAGTACAAGCAATTTAAGCAAGCAATCATTTTACAATGCCCATAGCAAGTAACATATCTATATTTATCAATCTACGATATCAAGTAATTTCTACTCATAGGTGATAAGCATGAGGAATCAAGACAATCAAGGTACACAGAAAAAGATATACCTTGTGAGTCAAACAGGTGTGGATGCCGTGATCGGATATCATCCTCACGTTCCCACGTTGACTCTCCCAAAGAGTGATGACCCCAAGCAACCCGGACAAGGTTAATTGTTCGGTTCTTGAGTATCTTCTCTCTTCGGTCCAAGATGGACACAGGCTGCTCCTCGTAAGACAGGTTGGTACCAACAACCAGTTCTGAATGATCGAGGATATGGCTGGGGTCCGATACATACCTTTGCAATTGAGATACATGAAATACATCATGCACCTCTCGTAACGAAGGTGGAAGGGACAAACGATAAGCAACATCGCCTACCCTATCAAGGATAACGAATGGTCCTACGTATCGCGGACTCAACTTTTCGCGAACGCCAAATCTAATGACCCCACGGGTACGTGAGATCCGTAAGAATACGTGGTCTCCAACAGAAAACTCTAGCGGCCTACGATGCTGGTCCGCCCAATGACGATGTCGATCCTATGCAACTCGAAGTCGCTCCCTAATTCCCTTAATCACTTCAACCGTCCGGATAATCATTTCTGGGCCTAGCATCTTCCTCTCCCCGATATCATCCCATGCTAGTGGCGATCTACACTTCTTACCATATAGTGCTTCAAATGGCGCCATCTGGATACTGGCTTGATAACTGTTGTTATATGAAAACTCAACTAAGTGCAGGTGGCCATCCCAAGATCCTCCAAAATCTAGGGTGCAAGCTCGCAACATATCTTCTAAAGTCTGAATTGTCCTTTCCGATTGGTCGTCCGTCTGTGGATGGTAAGCCGTGCTAAATCTTAACTTGGTTTCCAGACTATGATGTAAGCTCTTCCAGAAATCACTACACCAAATAAGGTCTTTTACGGCCTACAATTTGCGCCGTAAAACTAATTTTACGGCTCACATGGTAGTGCCGTAAAAGCTCCAGCCGTAAAAGGGTACGAGTATTTACGGCGTGCGAAAGTTGGCCGTAACTTAGGTAATTGCACGCCGTAAAAGAAGTTGCTGAAAAACTATGGATCTTATTTACGTCCCATAATGCATGCCGTAAATACTAATCTTTTACGACTCGAAGTGATGGCCGTTAGTAAATTCAATTTAAGGCACACATGGCAAGTCGTGAATACTTAAAAATAAGTACCTACTATCTCACATTTACGGCCCAAAAATGCAGTCGTAAATGTTATGTGTTTATGACTCAAACTGAGGGCCGTTAAAAGGTTGATGAGTTTCATTTTTGTGGCTCGCAAGGCGCGTCGTGATTATGGTTTTTTTTAAATATCCACATTTGAATAGCTACAAATATAATTAATTAATAAACCAAAATCAAATATGACTATAATATGGTTCTCACAGTTTTTCCAACCGAAATCAAACTAATTGCACCTCTATATTGAAAGTATTTACTTCCAACAAGTTGCACTAAATCCATACACATTAATAAGATGACACAAACATGATAGAAGCTTAACACAAAGCAAAAGTGTTTAAACTGGATTTCCAATAGCAAAGTCATTTTCTTAGTCATTAAGCTCAAACCAAAATTAATGTCTTACAACAAAAACAAAGTCACTTTGTCTTACTACAAAAGCAAAATTCACTCTCACTATAGTTGGACACTTCAAGACCTTCGAAGATTTTAAAGTCCTTGAGCTCAAAATATGAAACTTTGTAGAAGCATGCCTCCCCTCTTCTTTAAGCTTAATTATCTGAATAAAAATAAAAAATAATATTAACAAATATCCAATAAAATGAATGCATGAAAGAGACTTATATACATGTTTAATGAGGAGACTTATACACAAGACAAGTTCCATGAATATGGATAATTTTACACCCATCACTAATGTGCTGGATGACAACAAATTTCCTAATGTCAACTTAATATGATGTGAGCCAACCCAAAAACATGAGGGGCTGGAAAACTCGTTCACATTACCCAAAATATATAGGTGAACCAAACAAACTTCAGCAAGCATACATTGGCTATAATAAATGTTCCAACAACCACCATACATGCCACCAAACAATGGTTTCATACACCAATCTAAGGCCAGTCAAAATATAACATGTTCAAAATTTCAGGCAGCAGGATAAGCCGGTCGGTACTAAACCGACTAATCCATGGTTCATCAGTCTTCTGTGGGATAAGTCTTGCATCCCAACAAACAAAATATTGGTCTCCATCTAAGTCCCCTCCACAGCATTCATTTGGAGGGAGCCTGCATTTTCAACATCTCAGCAAACTGATGATATGTGATAAAATTCTCTTATGAAGGTCAAAAGTGCATTTTCATTTAGTTGTCACAGTTCCAAGATTAATGGATTATACTGACCATATTCACATATAAACATAATAAAATATTTGTATCCTTTCAGCAGACCGAGCAGATTCAGATAATTAAGAGGTCGCAATTGGAATATAAAGATCATTGTGAGCGTGTTTATTAGTGTTTATTCAGGTACCACTTTTGTCAAGTCTTCCAGAAAATGGTGAAGAAGCACACTAGAGACCGTTAGCAAATTGAGCTAGTCATCTTCTTGAACAGATGACCAAGCCAATCTGCTCATTTAACCAGGTTACCAAATTACAATAAGCCTTTTAAGTATTCATCATGAAGATGCAAATTTTCTCATTGTGCTTTAAGTATTCATCATGCTACATACTCAATGTAAACGGATGTTTTAGTAATATGATGGTTGTCAAATGGAGTGGAAACGTGCTTCGGATATACGCCCAAGCCATATGACTGCAGTTTGCAACAATAAAGAAATCTATATCCTTATATAACTGACGGTAAAGAGCACATTGTTAGCAGTAAAAAATTTGAAGAGAGGTTTTCAAATGGTTAGTAGATGAGTTCTGTGTTATGAGAAAAAGAGTGCTGAATATTTGTTTCTTCATTGAGCAACCGCAAAAGATTATACGACATCTACAAATTTGAAGATCATATAAGAGAAAAATAATGCTCCGAGTCTCCCTACCTGGCCAATTGGCCTGCTGCCAAAGGACACTCCCACTGCAGTGGCCTATTGGCCTGCCTACTCTGCCACACATACAGAGTAGGAAAAACAAATTACAGATCTCAGTACTCATCTATGGGGATATCAGGTGTGGTTCTCTAGTAATATTAGTTGTCGAAGTGCATTCTCACTTCATTGTTAGATTTTGTTCGATATTGTTCTGCAAAAGAAAAAAAGAAGGTTTACTAGAGAAAACTAGTATGATTATGTTAACATTATTAGATTGGCAATGACCAAAATGTAGGTTGGTTTGTCTGGGGAGAGGAAAAAAATCTACACTCCAGAAGGATCAACAAGCTCAGATTGGACAGCTATCGAGAGATCTACTTATCAGCCACTCATTTGGTACAAGGTAAGACATCATCGACATGCACACGCACGCAAACATGCGTCCACATGCACGCAGATGGTTCATTATTGATGAGCTGCTGACTCATTGATTTGATACAGACAACCTTCAATGCACCGCCAGGAACAGATCCAGTGGCACTCAACCTTGGGAGTATGGGGAAGGGTGAAGCTTGGGTCAATGGAGAAAGCATTGGTCGTTACTGGGTTTCTTTCAAAACTCCCAAAGGACAACCTTCTCAGTCTTTGTGAGTAAATATCTAACCATTTAACCTACTAAAACATCAATTTTACTTGGAAAATCACTCGATCGATGCCTCTTGCAAATGATTTCACTGACATCTCTTCCAACTACTAGGTATCATGTTCCTAGATCTTTCATAAATCCCAAAACATAAGAATAGGGAAACCCTCTATCATACATACGGTCACTCCAAAATAATCTAGGACACACCGAAATTGGTGCTGTGTCCATGTCTCCGTGCCCTTATAGGGTCGTGTCGTATATGTGTCCATGCAACATAGCGCTAACCATTATATTCTAAGTTTCCAACTTGTGTTCTTGTGCTATTTACAGGCTTGTTCAGGTAAAAGGAAGTGTATTGTGCCCATCTCAGCTAGAAATTTTGGAGATGATCCTTGCCCGGGCACCTCGAAATTTTGGAGATGATCCTTGCCTATTGGCCTGCCTACTCAGCTCAACTAAAATGGATAAAAGCTATAACTGATCGACGAAAAGAAGCAAAAAGAGTATTTAGATAGAAATTACCTTCCATTTTCTAACAAGTTATGATGTAATTGATCGGCCATGCGATTATGCTTCCCAGTGCTTCATTCAAAAGAAAAGCTTCACGCGTTGGTCGATACAGAGTCACGCTCTCATTGCCCTCTACTACATGTCGCACAGAAACTTTCCAACATTCAGCACCAAGCGGCACATGATGTACTAGTGATTTAGGATCCTTTGATAGAACTTCACCGGTGGCAACAACTATTTTTTTGTCTAACCAACTTAGTAATTTGCATTTTGAGCTCTCCTGATTGGAATTGCGAACAACTACATGTTCTTTCTTCTTGCTTTGTGTTGTCTCATGAACAGAATTCGTAATTGGACTTGTTTCGTTCCTTTTGCTTTGCGTCATGTTATTGATAGAATGTTTACCACTTGCATCATCTTTCTGCTATAATTAATATATGTTAAGCTTAATATATAAATACAAAAGAGTCATAATATTTAGAAAGCAAATCTATTGAGGTACTTACCGAATTACTTCCTCCTTTTCCGACCATTGCAATAAAATTGTTCATTTGATTTTTCAAGGCCACAAGTTCATTTTCTAATTTATTGACCTTGTCTCTCATTTGTGTTTGTCCCTGCAACTTTGACGGAGCTGCTCCGTATCCAAGCCCTCTTACTCGTCCTCGTGGATCCGGACCGAGTACCTTTGCAACAGCATCATCTCTAAAAGAAGAACCATTTTCTTGTGCTTTGTATTTTTTGACTTGTTGCTGTATTACAAAAAAAAACAAAAACACATTGGGTTGTGTAACTTACTATGAAATAAGCCCCTTAAAATGACGCCAAAGTGCGACATATATTGAGAAGAATGGAAAGATAGTGCTGTAAAATTGCCAAAATGGATTACTTTTAGCTAACCTGCATCTATATATTTGCTATTTTTGTGCTTACATTCTAATGTGCCTTGGTGTTAGTCTGTACAATTGCCAAAATGGAAAGATAGTGCTGTAAACCGTAGGAAATAGATGATAGGACTAAATATGTTTAGTATCAGGAATGATTCAGTTATCTTCAGTGGTAATTCCCGGTAAAGAAAGATTTTAGTTTGTTATAATTCGAATACATATGGTTTATAATTCAGAGATTGACACTTTTTGAGATATAATAAGTACTTCAAGCTATCCAATCAGCTTTAGATTCATACGAAGGTTATATCATAGCATAAACCAAGAGATTGGACATACAAATATAACTGGGAAGCAGGAATAACTAGTTCAAGTTATTCAAATAGTTCTAGAGTTATGAGAAAATTATCTTACTCGGGGAGAAAAGTTGCACATAAAGATACAACTAGAAAAGTTGCCAATTTGTCCATGTTCAATTCCATAATTATTTTGGAGTTCTTTTGAAGCTAATGAAAAACAGATAAGAAAATAATTGTAGGCTCGGTCACTAAGTCAAAAACAGAGATTGACACTTTTTGTATCAGGAATGATTCGATTATCTTCAGTGGTAATTCTGGGTAAAGAAAGATTTCAGTTTGTTATAATTCGAATATATATGGTTTATAATTCAGAGATTGACACTTTTTGAGATATATGATGTTTAAGAAATAAGTACTTCAAGTTATTCAATCAGCTTTAGATTCATACGAAGGTTATATCATAGCATAAACCAAGAGATTGGACATACAAATATAACTGGGGAAGCAGGAATAACTAGTTCAAGTTATTCAAATAGTTCTAGAGTTATGAGAAAATTAGCTTACTCAGAGAAAAGTTGCACATAAAGATACAACTAGAAAAGTTGTCAATTTGTCCATGTTCAATTCCATAATTCTTTTGGAGTTCTTTTGAAGTTAATGAAAAACAGATAAGAAAATAATTGTAGGCTCAGTCACTAAGTCAAAAATAGGACAATAATATGTAATTAAAGATTTAGCAAGGTACAACATCTGACATGCAAACTGGCAAACCTATACACTGTAATAAGTTGCACATAAATATACAACTAGAAAAGCAGTAGTATATTACAATCTCATGGTTTCCAATCTGTCCATGTTCGACAATTCCATATTTCTTTTGGACTTCTTTTAAAGTTAATGAGAAACTGGCAAGAAAATAATTCTAGGTTCAGCCACCAAGTCAAGAACAGGACAAGAACATTCTTATGTAATTAAAGGTTGAGCAAGGTACAACATCTGACACGCAAACTGGCAGACCTACACTGCAAGTCATTTAAGGATGAAGAAAAGAATGGTGCATTATCGCAAGTAAGTTGGTTAGAATGGTGCACAAAAATACTGGTCACTCAAGGACAGCTCCCACCAGCTTGCCCTTCTGTGTTTCAAAATTGAGACTTCCCCTTTTACAAAGGATAGTCTCAATCATCCCACAGGTTCCCTTTGCATAAATATATATTGAACAAATTGTTCTGTGAAGCAAAAAGACATGCATCCTTAATGTTAAGAAATGTTGTCCATGCAACTGCATATATGGAGGTGAAATGTGGGCCTCATGCTCGTTCTCTCAAAGTCATTTGTTGACGAGGGAGTTAGTATATTTGTAACTTTACAATCAATTAATTCTCATGATGGAGATCCCAACTTTGTATCATGTACTAAAGGTCCAATGACTTCTAGCATAGTCAAGGAAAAGACAATATATGAAGTCACTAAAAAAGCCAAAATGTTTGCCCTCAGAAACATTGAGAAGCACAAATTTAAGGGAGGAAATTGTACATCTAAGTTGATTTATTTAGTTCTTAAATTTGAGAAATAAACATGACTAGTAGACCTGGCATATGCATACATCTAATAGAAATAGCAAACATGCAAAACTCAACAATAACATATCAGGTCCTAGTCAGGCCAAGAATTTTCCGATAGCCAACTAAGATGTAACCAAAGTCCAACCATACCCGTTTCAGCTACTACGTGGGTAAAACCTTGATCAGGTTCAGTATATATATATATATATATATATATATAGAGAGAGAGAGAGAGAGAGAGAGATTTAACTGGGAAGGACAGGATGGGGAGTGGTCATAGTAAAAGTAGCAAGGGAATGAAAGACGGTATCAGAAATATATTTTTACACACTTGTGCATGAGAAACTTTTATGTTTCTAGAATTTTTATCTCAAAACTGTGCAAATAAGGCAGCATTTTACGCATTTGCGCATGGAAAACTTGTATGTTTCTACAGTTTTTGTGTCAAAAATGTATACAAATTTGACAATATTCCAGAACTCCCAGATTAGTACAGATGATCAGGAAGCAATAAAGACATGCTGGATTTGGGAGAATCTATACAGTTGAGCAATGCACTATAGCCTTTTATTAGTGAGCAAATTTTAAAAAAAATGTAAAGAGGGATTAGGGTTAACAATATAAGATCAGAGAAACAACATAAATCCAAACACATTGTATGGCTCAAGAAGGCGATTATGCACCAGTCATAAGTCACCATGTTTTGGTCAGTTTTACACTAGCCAAGTTTTGCTATAATACAAGTAGATGTTTCTTGAGCTCGAATTATGTTGGGTTGCAGAGACTAGAGGTCCTCAACAGTTCAAACTGAAAGATATAATTGGGTGGATATTGGATAACCTTTTCATTCTAGTGGTCAAAATGTTGTTGCTGCGTTGTTTTTATTGTGCTCCTGCTCTTTTCTCTCTTCCTTCTCCAGTATCACCACTGGAGGATGAATCATGGAGACTTAAGTTCATCATTTCATTTCTTTCATTTCTTTGTAGCATACTCATTCAGAAGTCAAGTTACCTAAAGAGTTAAACCTTCTTGATTTTATAGTAAACTCCATGAAAATCAACATCTTTTGCTAGTACTTTCAGGCACATGATTGCACATGCAAATGTCGAACTTCCAGGCAATGAATGATCTTTGTAGCATACTTATTCAGAAGTCAAGTTATCTAAAGCTTTAAACCTACTTGATTTTATAGTTAAACTCCATGAAAATCAACATCTTTTGCTAGTACTCTAAGGCACATGATTGCACATGCAAATGGCAAACTTCCAGGCAATGAATGACATTCGTGCAGAAGGGCAAGCTGGTGGGAGATGTCCTTTGAATATTTTCTATTAGCTCAGGTTTGATAGGCTCTTGAAATAAAAAAGGCTTTCAGTATAAGTCTTGTGCATTGTCGCAAGTAAGTTGTTCATCACCTCTTTTTTGGATATCAGTCACTAGATTGGTGGCTGGATTAATTTTTCAGAGCTGAAGATTTAGGAATTGCAAAATCCCCCAAAACTCTAACATCAACCTATGATACTTGTATCCCAAATACCTAAACCTATGATACTCTAACCAACTGGCCGAAAGGAAACCGAAATCTCTGTAAAGGAATGCTCTGTTCGAGCCATTGCCCAAATCTGACCCTCTAATACATCAATCCAAAAGTCCTAAAACTGACACACACTTGAACCTTAATTTGATACATATAAACCATACCTGATACTAGAGTCCAAGGCTAATGTGCAATCAGGTGTCCAAGTGCCAGATCGAACCCCTTTCCCCCATGTTCTGATTCCAAAACTCAGATACATGCTAACCAAGTCCCATAGGCCAATGGCTAACCACTGCATCCTACTGCTGCAGCTGTAGCATGCTCGACAATTATTTAGGAGAAAGAGATAGAGTTAACTCTTTCTCCATCTTGGGCATCACCAAAAGTGATAGGGGCTATCACAGTTGACTCATTAGTTGTAAACATAAATGAAGTATACGTACCACTATTTCATGATCCTCAACTTCTTCTTCATCATCAGTATTCTTCTTCTTTCTTGCTTCGTACCCACTAATCCAAACGTCAGACCTTGATATTGCATCCGGTGTCTCACTTTCTTGTCTCTACAAAAGAAAATTCTATTTGTCATATAAACAGATTAAGTGATCACCAATAGAGATTCAATAATTTGCCTTACCATCTCATCCTCTAGCCGTGCAAATCCTTTACGACTCGTTCTATGCACTAGAGTTTGTTTTGCTCGTATTTCTTTATACTTTTTATTTATCGCCTATAAAATATTCACAATTCAAGGATATATTCAAAAAAAAAGCTGTAGTATAAGTAAAAAAAACCAACATTATTTACAATTAATAAAACCAATTATAATGTAGTATTTCCATTGTATACATCAAGGACTCACCAATTGTTGTGGATTACTCCGTTTTTGATAAAAGCTTGCCAAACTTCCATGGATTCTACACTGTCAGGTTTCAAGAGGGTAGCAGCACGTTTCAGGCCAACCAACTTGGCTTGGTCCATCACTTTATTTAGAAGCAAACTCCGGTAATCCCTCCAATGTTTTCTTAGCTTTCCAAATGTATACTTTTTATAACATTCAGCAAAACTAAACTTTTGCTACAAAATAAAATGAACAATTGTATTAGAAATATATCTAACAAAATGTATAACAAAATGTAAATTTGATACTTATAGAGAATACTACCATAATGTGCTCCCATATTTGCGTGATGAATTCATCGGTATGATCACTCCAATTGTCAAGTGTCACTGGTATTAATTCTCTAGCTGTGATCCCAAGGAAAGAAGAAAATTTTGCTGCATTCTCTCTATATGGTTGGCCTATTTCATTGAACTCAACTTCAAGGCGGGTCCCCTTTCCTTTTCCTTTGGTAAAATACAAAACTTTTGCCTTTCCTCTGGGTTTTAAGTTTGCAGCCTTTGGATTTTGGGGGATTGAACTTCTGGGATATCAGCAGTTGGAGAATTAGAATCTCCATTCGATAATCTTCTACATTGATTTTCATCTTGAATGGCTGCAGCTGATCCAATTATTTGTTGCTTTTTTGACCTTTCTCTCTTTTTTGAAGGCTACACATAGAAAAAGAAACCAACATATGCCTAAAAATGATATCCTAACATATGCCTAAAAATGATATCCTAACATATAAGTATATAATTTAAAAACTAGGTGTTACAATTTTAGTTTGCAACATGTGCAGCTAACAGGGAATGCAGTTTATCAAATGGAATGTAGGATATGCAAAGTTGCTATTAAAGTGAATAAACTAATGTGCAGGACATCAAATTTGAATGTAGTGAATTAATATGTTAATGTAGTGTTTGTATGAGAGCAAGGCAGTATAATGAAATAGGCAGTGAATGTAAGGTGTGTGCAGCAATGAAGTACAGTGAATGAATTTACTGTGCAGTGAATTTGCAGAGTGAAATGCAAGCAGTAAGTGTTGCAGACATGACCAATTGCAGGTCATGATGCAGTGAATATTATAAACTAGTTGATGAAATGAGGCTGCAGGCATCTAGTCCTATAGGCAATGCAGGGAATTTAATTTGCAGATGGGTATGCAAGTGTTCTGTGGCTTAGTCAAGATGCAGGACATCAAGAAAGGTGTACAAGAAGCTAATTGCAGTAAAAAGTTTTATACAGTGAATGTAGTAGACCAAATTGGAGCAGGACATATGAATTGAATGCAAGACATGGAGGTTAGAGAAGAGTAGTGCACTGTATATGCTATGATACAATGGCATGTAACGGTGAATGTATTGAGTGCATGGCATGCTAACATGCTGTGGCTATTTGGTAACAGGACAGCATGTAGGGGTATGCAGAACAAGGCGAGTGTTCTAATACAAGTATATATCTTAATGTAGGGCAGATAACTTGGAGTGGTTTATGCAATATAGAAAGGTATTACAGGTAATGTGAAATGTTTTGATACTTGTGGTATCAAAAATGCACTATAAATAGGATGTAGGACATCATCCACTGAATGCATGACAGTATGAAATGAGTGAATGCAGTAAAGAAAAATGTAGGATACTAATGGGTGCAGTGATGCAATGAAGGGCAGATAATGTGGTTAAGGAGGAAAGACTATTTGCAGGTAATGCAAGTGTGTTCAGTGGTTAATTGAAGTCTCTGATACAATGGCATGATATGTGAAGTCAAGACAGCAGTGGTACAGGACAGTAGTATATACAGGGAAAATGTATTAATGTAGGATATGAAGCCTTGCAGTGAAGAGTGAAATAGAAGAATGCAAGTTGCAATGAATGTGAATGTAATGAAGTCCAGGTAGCAGGATATGTACTTGGTGGTTGAAATAAAGGCATATGTTAGGGTGCAGTGAATACAGCTGCTACAATTTATTCCAGAAAGAATTGTCCAGTAATAAGAATGTCATGAATCATGAAAAATGATATCTACAGTGACTGTCTAAATCTGTAACAACATTGAGAAAGATTGCTAATCATCTGAAGTTATATACGTGGACGGATGTACGTAGACAGAAAATATATACAAAAAGGATGCTTACCTCGACACCGCTCATGATTTATGATGGTTGAATCTGAAAAGAAAATTAAAAATTAGTATTAGTATTCAAATCTATCTCATGAAACATAAAATAATAAACAACATCATCATTGCAACAATTACCGACTCATCCAAGACCTCATAGTCCTTTCTTTCAAAATCTTCATCATCAAGATTAAGATTGGAGACATCTAATGGAGCATATGGTATGCAATCATTCCCATTACTTTCATACTCATAAACTTCTCTTCGTGGTGCTTTAAGTACCACATACCAATTTGAAGCATCGTCGTCTCTGGAATAAAAGACTTGGTTTGCTTGTGAGGCAAATATAAAAGGATCATTCTCAAATTGGTGCTGACCTTCATGAAGATTAACTAAAGTAAAACACTCTTCAACTTTGACACCACTTCCTATGTTTGCCCAATCACAATGAAATATAGGGAGTTTAAACTTGTGATAATCCAACAAAATTATATCTCTTATAACACCATAGAACACAATTTTTCCACTAACATGTGACGTATCTCTTGCACTTGATCGACACATTGTCTCTTCTTCAAGAGAAACGCCAGAGTTTTGTGTGCAATTTTTAACATATCTTGTATGGAATCGATTTCCATTGATGATATAACCTGAATAGGATTCAATATATGGTTTAGGTCGACACCCTATCCACTTTACAAGGTCTGGCATGTTACTAGCATCTCCAACCCTGACTTTATTTGCTAACCATGCACTAAATGTGTCTCTATGCCTCTTTCTTAAAAGACTTTCGTTCGCACGAAGACGTATATCAGAAAATCGAAGCTCCTCTATGTGCATTCTGGAAAAAAGACCATGGTGAATAAAGTTAAAAACTGCAAATAAAAACATACTAAAACCACCAAAGTGATACTTATATTACTGTAGCACATATATATTAGAAACTTACTCTCTATACGGTTCAACTTCTGCTGTATTCTCTAGGACATACAAATGAGCAACTTCAAACATGTTAGGAGACAATTCCTTCAATTTAGCCTCACCCAATGGTCTTCCTTCTAATATATTTCCATCTTCATATTCTTCATATCGGCTCTGTTGAGCACCTATTTGTGATGCTTGTTTTATGTAAGGAGCACAAAATTTTGTGCACTCTTCTGCATTATACTTTTCAACTATACAACCTTCTGGATTTGAACGGTTTTTCACAAAACCTTTCAGTACTTTCATATACCTAACTCAAAATGTAAGTTTAACAAATTAATAATAGCTAATTCGACCAATAATTAAACCAAAGAACTGTTTATATAAGAGTAAAATATTGGAGTCACCTTTCAAATGGGTACATCCAGCAAAAATGGATCGGACCAGCTATTAGTGCTTCTCGAACCAAGTGAATGGTAAGGTGAACCATAATGTCAAAAAATGATGGAGGAAAAAACCTTTCAAGCATACACAGAGTCTCTGCAATGTGGTCTTCAAGTAATTCCAAATTATTTTTATCAAGCTCTCTTTGACATAGGCAATTAAAAAAAGCACATAATCTGAAAATTGCAATCCTAGGCCCCTTGTCTAATAGTCCCCTTAATGCTACTGACAAAACTTGTTGCATTAGCACATGACAATCATGGGACTTGAGCCCATAAATTTTGCAATTTTTTAGTGATACATGACGTGCAATGTTGGAGCTATAACCATCTGGCAATCTCAACTCAGATAGTCTTTTACAAAATATTTTTTTCTCATTTTTTTACAACACATATGGTGCTTTCTTATAACCAGAGTCATCATCTTTATTCGGATGCAATGACTTTCTAATTCCCATGTGTTTTAAATCTTCACGAGACTTTAAGCCATCCTTTGTTTTGCCTTTAATATTCAATAGAGTGCCTATTATACTCTCGCAAATATTTTTCTCAACATGCATCACATCCAAATTGTGCCGCAACAGTAATGACTACAAAAAGGACCAAAGAGAAAGATGTTAAATTCTATAAACAAATTTAAAAGCAAACAAGCTTATTGTTTAAAACAAAAATATATAAAGCAAAAAAGACAAACCTCCCAATATGGTAGTTCGAAAAAGATTGATTTCTTTTTCCATACTGATTGAGGTTCTACGACGTCATGCTCTTCGTTTTCATCCTCTCTACTCCTTTTCTTTGTCTTCTTTTTCTTAGCCTTCCCCCAGTCATTTTCTATATCTCTGATCACTTGAAATACTTCTGAACCAGTTAAAATTCGAGGCTTTCGACCATGTTCTTCAGTCCCATCAAACCAAGATTTCTTTACCCGAAATGGATGATTGTAAGCTAGAAATCTCCGGTGGCCCATGAATGCGTGTTCGTGGCTATTTTTCAACCATTTTGAGCATGTCTCAATTCCACCGGCAGGACATCCTTTACTAAATTTAACAGCATACCCGGACAGATTGCCATAAGCAGGAAAATCGTTTATCGTCCACATCAAAACAGCTCTCAAAATAAATGTGGATTGAGTAAATGCATCATAAACACTTACTCCATTTGTCCACATCTCTTTCAAATCATCTATAAGAGGTGCTAGGTACACATCTATATCATTTTCTGGTTGTTTTGGCCCAGGAATGAGTAATGTCAACATTAAATTTTCTTTTGTCATGCATAACCATGGAGGAAGATTATATGTAACCAAAATTACAGGCCAACAACTATGTCTAGAGCTAAGATCACCAAAAGGATTAAATCCATCTGAAGAAAGGCCAAGTCTAAGATTACGAGAATCAGATGCAAAAGAGGGCCACTTATCATCTATTCTATTCCATGCCAAAGAGTCAACTGGATGTCGCATAATGCCATCATGACTTTTGTTTGAGTGGTGCCATGTTAATTGTTCACTCTTTTCAGCTGACTTAAACAATCTTCTAAATCTCGGAATAACAGGAAAGTACCTCAAAACTTTTGCCGGAACTCCCTTCCTTATCTTTTTGGTTCGCTCATTGAGTTTCCACCGAGAAGAACCACACTTCGGACAGGTCTCAATATGCTCTAGATCTTTCCGAAACAAGCAACAGTCGTTCTCACATGCGTGTATCTTCTCATAACCTAGATCAAAAGTATTAAATAACTTTTTGGCTGAGTAGAAGCTATCCGGAAGTATGTTATCAACTGGTAACAAATCATGAACAATCTTGAGAACATCATCAAATGCTTTGTCAGACATGCTGTGTCGAGCCTTGGCCTTGCATAACATAAGTGTTGCAGACATCTTAGTGTGTGTTGATCCTGAATATAAAGGTAGTTCTGCCTCTTCGATGAGTTTTTCAAAATCTTCGTTTCTTGTTTCATCTATATGATCCATGTCATCATCTTGAAAATATGCATCTCTAAACATTTTATACGATGATGGAATTTCATCATTTTCAGTTTCTTCTACTGTGATTGGTTTTTCTCCATGAAAAACCCAAGTGGTGTAAGTAGGATCAATTCCAGCATAAATTAGATGGTCGTATACTACATCATAATGATGGTATCCTAAGTTTAAGCACTGGATGCAAGGACATTGTATCTTATCTGGATATCCCTTACTTTCTTGAACCTTATCTACAAACTTTCGTGCTCCCTCTCGATATGCTTGTGATGGTCTAAAATAAAAAAAGAAAACCAAATTTACACTAATTAGAAGCTAAATATGTTTGGGATATTAAAAACATTATAGTGTAGGGCTTCGGAATTCACCTTGGCATATAAGTCCATTCTTTATCCATAATGGATGAATGTCTTACAATGACAATACTGCAAAATTATGGGCATAAGACATCACAAGGAAAGAAGAAAATAACATTTAAAATCAATGTCAACAAAAAACAACTCATGAAGCTAACCAATCAAAATCAGAACTTAACACCAGCCCAATAAAACTATTGTAAACAAGTTCAAACTAACATTCAAAGAACATATATCTAATTAAATCATACACAGTAAAACCTTTCAAGCATACACGTGTAGGAGACATTTAAATCTTTTAAGCATACACATTTTCTAGCTAGATTGTTGGCAGATGGGTGTAAAATAGGAAAAAAAAACTCCAATCCAATACAATTTCAAATCCATATAGTAAAGAACCACACTGTAAGTAATTATATGTGCACATGCCCATAAGTAAACAAATAGTCATTGCTAAACACTGGATCAACATACAGGATTTTAGAACAAAATAGAATGCATAAATTTCCACGTTTCCACATAATTGTGATTAATCGACCATGTGATCCAATTAATTGTGTAAGCAGCCATGCAAAACATATTCTGACATGAAAGCAAAATCTCTTTGTAATAAATACTATCTAAAACTTTCTGGAACCTTGTGACTATCCAAACGCACAAATATAGATATTAGTAAGACCTTATGTATAAAATATGTCCACAAATATGTTTGCATTGTATAAATAATCATATTTTTAAAGTACCCATATCATAAACTTTTTTAAAAGGTCATATTCAGAATAAACATCGTGACTGTATCTGTATCCGTATCAGTGTCCATGTCTATTCAATTTAAGGTGTGATATAATTGTAGCCTATGAATGTCTCTAGGTACCAAAACAAACAGTTTGATAGGATCTCAACTTATAAGCCATAAAGATGGAAGATGAATGCAGGATGAAGATGTTTCCATCCATCAAATTCATTGCATTTGAATAATAGAGAATATTTCATGTCAGAATATAAGGTCATTGTCATCTTTTGCTTACCTGGAGGTAGAAGATATGGCCTTCAAAAGCAGTCTACACTCTACAACTAGGTTTCAATATTAGTTCCTGCATGTTACCGCTGATGGGGAATTTTCAAATATAGTAAAGTGGCTTAAGAACTTGAAGGCTATAATCTTCCAGGCCGAATCAGTTCAAATATAGTAAAGTGGCTTAAGAACTTTCTTCCAGTTCACTATTATCAGTTCAATAATCAAGTACCCTCCCGACAAAATGCACAAATTTACATCATAGAAGTTCATCTTAACTGGTATATTATATACAAGAAATGTAGTACTAGGAAATCAACTTTCTGCCACGACACAACATTCTCCTCAAGATCCAATGTCCAGCCAACTAGCCGATGAACCCTTTATGGTGTTGCATATGGAAATGCATACTCTATTTCATTTTTTTTTCATCTATTGTTAGTCTACATAAAGGAATAAATACCTAGCTTCAACAAAACCCTCTACGATATATTAATCGGATACACAAAAGGAACAGACTTTTGTTCTATTTCAAAAAAAATGGAAAGCACGGTGATGATGGATTAGAGATACACATCGTATCTCCTTGGTATGGATTTACAGTAGATATATAGGTAATCAACATTTGAAAAATATGGAAGTGGCTCTACAATCAAAATGGGATCAAGGGTCAAATTTAGGTTTCAAAATATTAGATTAGGAATTAAATGTCAAATTATCAACTTTAAATATTTTACGAGCATCATGTTTTGCTATTTATGATTCCTGTACAAGGAACAATAAATGAGAGGGCATCACAATACCACAAGGCTCCCTTTAATATACGGTTTGGGAGAGTCGGGATTTATGCAGCCATAGTCATATTTTATGGAGAGGCAGAAAGCAGGTCTCAGTAGTTCCTTCGTAGAGGAATTGCCACAAACACATCAGTCTGCGAAAATCCCAAGTCAAACCAACCTCATCTTAATGTTCGAGTAACGATCAAAATACAAAGAAATTATATGAAACTTTTCAAATCCAAGAATACCTTCTTATTTGTTGAAAATTATCAAAAGTTCTTCCCCGATTTTTCAAATCCAGGAATTAGAAACTTCCCTCTTTCAAATCCATGAAATTTTTCAATAGATCTATAAACGAATCAAGAGAGCCCATAAACAATGTCTCTTTTTCACACATTGCTAAGAAAAAGAGGGAAAAATGAAAAAAAAAGAAAAGAAAAAAAACTTACAAGTGTTGTAAGAGGGCGGGAGGAGGCGATGAGATGAAGGAAGAGAAGTTCTTGACCGTGAAGTTTCGTGTGCCGAAGAGGAGATGAGACCAGCGAACCCTAATTTTTGGTATTTAAGGGTTTGGAGAGGAGATGAGACCGTGCGTGAGATGAGCGAGATTTGGACGAGGGAAACCTAATTTTTGGGTTTTAAGAATTGGGGAAAGAGAGGTTTCGCGCGCGGGCTGCTTATAGCTGATGGTTTTGGGAATAAGAATTAATTTTCGATTGATTATTTGAGTGGCCTTGCAACTTACCATTTACGGCCTGCCAAAAACGAGCAATAAAAATATATCACAATCTACGACCTGCCAAAAATGAGCCGTAAAAATATATCACAATTTACGGCCTTCTATGTAGGCCTTAAGAATCCTATAATTTATGGCTCGCACAAATGCACGCCATAATTTCCAACTTTTATGGCTCTAAAAAAATACGTCGTAATAAAGAGAAAAAAATAGGAATTTATGGCTCGTATTTCAAATGTGCCATAATTTTATCTCTTTTATGGCCTGCATCTATTGCGCGCCACAAATAAGAAGCCGTAAATGCCCTGATTTGGTGTAGTGAATATGACGTGAAACGGGTATCTCTGTCTGACACAATACTGACAGGGACTCCATGCTGCCTGACTATCTGCTGCATGTACAACTCCGCCAACTTTTCTGTAGATTGCCCTACTCTGAAAGGAAGAAAGTGTGCTACCTTTGTAAGCCGATCTACTATCACCCAAATAGCATCTTTACCACTTGGTGATCTCGGTAAACCGGTCACAAAGTCCATTATAATATGTTTCCACTTCCATTTCGGGATAGAAAGCGGTTACAATAATCCAGCTGGCCTCTGCTGTTCTGCCTTTACTTGTTGACATATCAAGCAACGGGAAACAAACCTAGCTATCTCCCTCTTCATCCCGTTCTACCAGAAGTGCTGCTTGATATCTTGGTACATCTTGGTCCCTCCAGGATGTATAGAATACTGGGAACTGTGAGCTTCTGTCATAACTTCCTGTCTAATATCTCCACTAGGCACGCATAAGCACGATCCAAACCTAAGGGTACCATCTTCATGAATTTATATCTCTTTTCTGAGCCCTGACTCACATTCTGCCCTAAGCTTCTGAATTCTTGGGTCCTGTGCCTGGGCTGCCTTGATCCTGCCTACCAAGTCGGATTGAACTTGTAGACTCGCCAGAATTCCTATATCATTAGGAAGTATAACTTCGATGCCCATCTCTTGAAGGTCTTCTGAGATGTGCTTCTGTGTTGTCAACATAAATGCGCCGCCTCTTCTGCTAAGAGAGTCTGCTACCACATTAGCCTTGCCTGGATGATACTGAAGTTCTACGTCATAATTCTTGATCAGCTCTAACCATCTTCTCTGCCTCATTTTCAGCTCCTTCTGAGTAAAGATGTACTTCAGACTTTTGTGGTCTGTGTACATGTCCACTCGGTCACCATATAAGTAATGCCTCCATAACTTCAAAGCAAATACTACTGCCGCCAACCCCAAATCATGAGTTGGATAATTCTTCTCGTGGTCTCGAAGTTGCCTAGATGCATATGCTATCACCTTTCCATGTTGCATGAGGACACATCCAAGTCCTTTACCTGACGCATCATAATATACCGTAAAACCTCCGGGCCCAACTGGTAATGTAAGGATAGGTGCTGATATCAACTTCTGCTTCAGATTCTCAAATGATGCCTGGCATTCGGCCGACCAGACGAATGGTACATCCTTTCGTGTCAAGCGGGTCATGGGTGCTGAAAGCCTTGCAAAGTCTGATACAAACCTTCTGTAATATCCTGTCAATCCCAAGAAACTCTGTACATCAGCTACGGTCTTAGGTACTGGCCAACTCTCTACTGTTTCTACCTTCTTGGATCTACTACTACTCCAGCTCCTGATATGATATGACCTAAAAATGAAATATGATCCGACCAAAACTCACACTTGCTGAGCTTGGCATACAACTGGTTCTCTCTCAGAACCTGTAACACTTTCCTGAGGTGGTCTTCATGCTCCTCTTCACTAGCAGAATATACGAGAATGTCGTCGAGAAACACCACGACAAACTGATCTAAATATGGCATAAAGATGCGGTTCATCAAATCCATGAATATAGCTGGAGCATTGGTCAAACCAAACGGCATTACTAAGAATTCATAATGTCGATACTTCGACCTGAATGCTGTCTTGGGAATGTCTTTCTTTCGAACCCTCACTTGATGGTACCCTGAACGAAGATCTATCTTGGAGAAAACTCTAGCCCTGCTCAACTGATCAAACAAGTCGTCGATCCTTGGTAGTGGGTACTTGTTCTTTACTGTCGTCGTGTTAAGCTTCCTGTAATCGATGCATAATCTGGATGATCCATCCTTCTTTCCTACAAGTACCACTGGTGCTGCCCATAGTGATATGCTAGCTTGGATAAACTTCTTCTCCTTCAATTCCTCTATGTGCTGATACACCTTGGCCTGCTCCGAATCCGCCATTCTGTAAATCCGATCTGATATTGGTTTAGTTCCAGGTGCCAATTCTATGTTGAACTCAATATCTCTAACCGGTGGTAGACCTGGAAGTTCTTCGGAAAATACGTCTAGGAATTCTTCAACTACCTTCGGAACTTGAACTTCTTCCATTGCTGTTACTACTCCCTGCTCTTGCTGAGTTGCCTCTGACCTGACTAAGGTGAACCTCTTTATGCCTAGAATATCAAAAGATACACTCCCACTACGATAATCTATTGTCGCATGACTGTCTTTCAGCCAATCCATGCCTAAGATAACGTCGAAATTTCCAACAGGAAATTCTATCAACCGGGCGGGTAAGGAATGCCCGCAAACTATAACACTACACGCTAGAATAACTCTACTAACTCCTACGAGCCCATTGCCAGTGAGTATATTCAACCTCCCTGGCAATGCCTCGAACTCCATTCCTAGCCGTGTCGTAAATTGTACAGATATAAATGAGTGTGATGCTCTCGAATCAAATAATGCTACTGCGGGATATAAGGCGACGAGAATGTTACCTGCAACAACATCTCCCGATGCTAATGCCTCCTCCAAGGACAGTGTGAATGCCTGTCCTCGACCTCCTTGCTGATTCCCATATTGCGGCCTAGACTAGTGCTGCTGCTGGCCCCTTCCTTGATGATGCTGGGGTGGTCTATGCTGGTGTTGCTGTATCGACGGTCCCTGCTACCGAAACATCTGAGCCTGCGGCATTAACGGACGCTGGGCCAATGGTCTCACTGCCACTGCTGGTCTTCGATACTGTCCTGCCCCTGGTGTTGGCAGAGCAAGAAACTGCTGCCCTGGTCCTCCTGACCTCGAATTCATGGGACATGTGGTAACCCGATAATCTGAATTTCCACATATCAAACACAGTTCGTTCAATGCCCGACACACATCTCTAGTGTGCCCTATCTTCCCACAATAAGTACAGCCCGCTGGGGGTTGCTGGTTCTTCTTCTGTTGCTGCTGCTGCCTGGGGGGTGGTACTGGCCCTCGCATTGCCACATCGTGAATATGAATGCCAAGGGATGGTGCTGTTGTTCGGGGCGCTGCTCCCCCTCCTCCTTCAATCTGACTGTGAGATCTCTTCTGACCTCCAGTCCTAACTGTGATCCTCTGAATGGTGATCTCATGCCTTCGAATTGCCGTCAATATCTCATCAAAAGTCTGGTAATTGTGCCCCTCTATCAATTGCAAGAGCTCAAGATTAAACCCTTGCTGGAACCTCATAGCCCTCTGGCGCTCCGTCGCTACCATCTATGGGGCAAACCTACTCAATCTGCAGAACTCCGCTGCATAAGCATCTACCGTCTTGCCGGCCTGTTTGAGGTTGATAAATTTCTGTTGTAGCTCAAACTGCGCCACAACTCCATAGTACTTTGTCTTGAATCTTGGTGTAAAATCGTCCTAAGCAACGGGACGTCTGATACCTACTTCCTCTGATTCCCACCAATCACGTGCGAGATCCTGAAGTAACAACTTCACCTGATCCACACGTTCTTCTGCCGGCACCTTAGCTGCTGTCAGGATAGCCTAAATATCCTTAAGCCATACATCTGCTGAGATGGCATCCTCCGTTCCTTCAAAACGGCGAGGGTTGAACTTACAAAATCTGGTTGATGCACCAGAATCCGGCCTTGTCCCTCTTTCCAAAGCTATCTGCAACCCTTGGTTGAGTAGTACGTTCTGCTCTTGCAACTGAGCATGCATGCGTTGTTGGACTAACATCTGGTGTTGCTGAGTCTTACTATGGTCACTCCACATCTATTGTCTCAATCATTCAAAACAAGAAACAGAAATAGAGAACATGTGAGATAAAGCAGTAAGGCGTCCCAAACGCTCAGTCAAAATGTTCTTGAGATCTGGCTTTACAAAATATAGCCATATGGTATAATAACATATACACAATTGTAATCAGCTGCAGTCTGACTTTAGTTACAATTATGCAAAAGTAGGTACAAGACAATCCGACTAACATGTCGGTGCCAAACGGCAAAGTATAAAGTAGATAACAAAATGGGCGGAAAAGTAAGAAACCCACTCGAGTCCTCCTGCGATCATCCCTCTAGTATTGACCATCTTGGAGGTAGAAGTAAGCTGGATCCTCGGGGACTGGCTCTAAATCTGGCCATGCAAAACCAGAGAGGTTAGACCTCTAATAGCAAGTACCGCAAGGGAGCACGATATGAGGAATGAAGCCAGTAATAAGAGAATATGATAATAGATCTCTGCTATCTACTAGGACTCACACAACATCACGACACTTCGAACCAACCTCCCAACCAAACAAGGACAGAAGTTGGCCCGTCATGTCCTGACATTCTGATCATCTCAGTTAAGTAACAGAGTAGGTACAGTACACAAACAAATTAATTTAAACGGCCAGACAACTACTACGGCTTGCTATTGTGAGTCCCAAGTTATCTTGGTTTTATGCAATGAGGATTTCTCAGTTCTTACTATGCGCAAGCAAGGCTAGTTTACCCAGTCAATCAATTGCGCCATTCATGAATTAGACGAGTCCCAGCGGAACGCCCGTCATTAATATACAATATTCCATAGATAAAATAACCAGATACCACTCCCTGCCCGTGTGGCAAATTTGCAGTATCTGTGGGGACCAACCGGCCTGTCGGGCACTACTAGTCCCAAGAGGGCTGCCATGTAAGAACTCGGGAATCCATTCTCTCCATGCAATCATTATTTTATTTAACTTAATAGTCTCTATGTTGAGTGAAGTACCATGCCGTGGATCATGGTCATTCAGAATGAGTACTTTCGTACGGGGTACGATATGCGCAACTCTATAGTGATACCAGTGCGGTCAGGTTGTAGGTCTTACATAGTGTAATACAACAATCAAAACTAACCACGGAGTAATCATGCCTTGACCATAAAGTACACAAGCTTCTTTGGTAAGATAAATAAATAATAAATGAATTGAAGCCTGCATGTGCCACTATGCCAATATTCAGGATTAGCCAGTCGATCCCAATAGTTCATAATTAATATGAATGTGTCTCATTCATTCAATTTAATAAGACGACTAGCCAGTCTCTTAGTTCCAACTAGGAACGCATGATCAATTATTAGTCAAGGTCACAATCATTATCAATGATGACAAGGCATGAAAGTCAACTAATATTCAGTGGGGTCGAGTCTACAACTCTCAGGGTTTAATTTCAGTCAATCGGGGTATCTATAACTCAATTCACGATATATGGTACATCCCACGTAACAATCTATATTTAACAGAAATATTAGCATATCATGACTATATCAAGTTTATGCAAAAAGGCGTAAGGATATAAAATGGACATTAAATATCTAACAAGATATCAATATACAGGGCTATAGAAGATCCAGGGTAAGCAGGCTACGCTCATGTCAGCCTACGCTCAAGTCAGCCTACGCTCAAGTCAAGCGTACGCTCAGGTCAAGCTACGCTCAAGTCATCGTACGCTCAAGTCAGCGTACGCTCCTTACTATCCAAGCCAGCGTACGCAAGTCATATGCTTCCAAAAGGCAGCGTATGAACTCCATACGACTCCTTACCATCCAAGCCAGCGTACGCAAGTCATACGCTTCCAAAAGGCAGCGTATGAACTCCATACGACTCCTTACCATCCAAGCCAGCGTACGCAAGTCATACGCTTCCAAAAGACAGCGTATGAACTCCATACGACTCCTTACCATCCAAGCCAGCGTACGCAAGTCATACGCTTCCAAAAGGCAGTGTATGCAAGACATACGCCGCCAATGAGGACTGCGCTGCGCTAAAGAGCGCGCGCAACTCAGTGGCACAAGCTAAAAAGCTCGCGCACTGCTCACTGTCTTCTCCAATCAGCAAGGACTCCATGGTTTGAACCCAAAGCTTCAAAAGTTCATAACTTGGTCAAAATAAGTCCAAATCCAACTTTGCAAAGGTCAAAATTGGGTAGAATAAAATTCTCTACAACATGGAACCATCAAAACTTGAAAACAAAGAAGTTTGATAGATCAAAACCACCAAAATCCGAAAATAACTAATTTTTAGATCTACTAAAAATAAAACTTCAAAACGAAAAATGCCAAGTTTTAAACTCTCTTAGAATTACAAGGGGAAGAGAATGGAACCATAAAAATGGGTCCTCATGAAGAAGCAAGATGTACTTGCCTATGGGTTTGGTAGGTGGAAAGAGTAATGAGAAAGAAGAAGAAGAAGAGTGATGGTGAAGGAAAAATAATGAAGAGAGAGAAAGGGAGGGTTGGCTTTAAATGAAAAGGTGGTGGTAGGTGGGGGTGTTAGGTTTGGTTCATGATGAACCAACTAACTAAACCAAACCAAGCCGAACCCAAGTCTAGCTAAAGCAGAGAAATAAAAGCAGAAAGTAAAATACCAAAAATTAATTACAAAAAATTAATTAACATGAATTTAAAGAGATTTAAATACAAAACAATATATGATAAATATTAAATAAATATATTTAAGCAGTATATGTATTAAAAATACGTATACTGGAAATGGGGAGTGACACTGCCTATTTGCGGTGCTACGCCGCTATGACTTGGCTTGCAAAGCCGAGGCATTACCCCTACCTGGGAACCTCATGGTAGAGTCATCCCACTGTAGCATGGGGTTTCACTCCTTGTAGTGCTGCTCTACCGTGCTTCCTGTAAAGCAAACCATGCATTCACTCTGCCTGAGAACTCATTAAGGCGTTTAAGCCAACCTTCCACAGGATCTGTTTTTTTCGCAGAAAAAATACATAGTAGACAACAGTGGTTATGGGTCCGTATCCCTTCCATGTTCCAGAGAACAAGTACCCACTGTTACCTGATAGTTTCCCAGTCAGTGATCCTCCTTTGAACTAAAAGTTAGATGCCTAGTAGATTTCTCTTTGAACTAATAGCATAAAACTTTATGGTAGGATTACAAAGACACACTATCAGAATGCCTTCAAGCCTATTTTATAAGCTGTGTCATCGATCAACTGGCGCTTGAGGTCCTTTGTGAACGGATCTGCCAGGTTCTTCTGACTCCGAACATCAACCACTGCAATTATACCTCTTTTGATAAGATCGTGTACTTCCCTATGCTTCAACCGCACAGTCCTCTTCTTCCCGTTGAAGAGGTCATTTGATGCCACTGCTGCTGCCGCCTGGTTGTCACAGTATATCGATATTGCCGGTATCTGAGTCCCAACCACCGGAAGATCATACATGAGCTCCCGAAGCCACTCTGCTTCATCTGCAGCAGCATCCAATACAAAGAATTCAGATTCCATGGAGGAGCGAGATAATATAGTCTGCTTCTTCGACTTCCACGATATAGCAGCTCCGTCCATGGCGAATACGAATCCACCTGTGGAATACTCGCTCTCCATATCTGAACCCCAGCTAGCATCACTGAAGCCTTCCACTACTGACGGATCTCCGCTGTAGAAAAGTGCATATGTCTGAGTTTTCTTGAGATATCTCATAACACGCTTCACAGCTTTCAAATGCTCAACGCCTGGATTGCTAGTGAACCGACTCAGCATTCCCACGGTAAAAGCTATGTCAGGCCTTGTGGCAGTAGTAGCATACATCAAGCTTCCGATGATGCTAGCGTACTCCAACTGCCTGACGCTTTCCCCCGAATTTGGCTCCAGCTTCTGATCACTCCGGTACGGTGTATCAATTATAGGAAGATCTTGATACCCGTAGCGAGTGAGCATCTTCTCAATATAATGAGATTGTGACAGCGCTATTCCAGTGCCTGTCCGGATGATCTTGAGCCCCAAGATTACGTCGGCATCCCCCAAGTCCTTCATACTGAACTTGGTCGAGAGGAATTTCTTTGTCTCTGTGATGCAGCTTAAATCCGTACCTAGGATTAGCATGTCGTCCACGTAAAGACAAACGATTACTCCTCTTCCGTCAGCAAACTTCGTATAGACACACTTGTCTGTTTCACTGACCCTGTAGCCATTTGACCTTATCACCTTGTCAAACTTCTCATGCCACATTTTGAGAGCTTGTTTCAAACCATACAGAGATTTCATCAATGTGCAGACTTTGTCTTCCAGACCTCTGACGATAAAACCTTCTGGTTGTTGCATGTAGATCTCTTCGGTCAGCTCGCCATTAAGGAATATCGTTTTTACATCCATCTGATGTATCACCAGCTTGTGTATTGCTGCTAGAGCAATTAGCAATCTGATGGTTGTCATTCGAGCTACTGGAGCATAAGTGTCAAAGTAGTCGATCCCCTGCTTCTGAGCAAACCCCTTGGCCACTAGCCTGGCCTTGAACTTGTCAATGGTTCCATCTGCTTTCATCTTCTTCTTGAAGATCCATTTGCATCCGATGGGTCTTGCTCCTTCTGGCAGGTCAACCAATACCCATGTGTTGTTGGAGGTGATTGAGTCAATCTCGTTGTCTATCGCCTCCTTCCAGAATATAGCATCTCTGGTCTTCATCGCCTCATCATAGGTAAGCGGATCTGCTTCCACATGATAGGTGACGAAGTCATCTCCGAAGTCTTTCGGCCTCCTCGTTCGCTTAGTTGACGGCTCAGCGAGTTCTGGTTCAGCTGGTGTCTCCTTGACGACAGCTTCATCTTGGACTACCGGTTCATTAAAGACTTCTGTCTGCTTTGTACCCTCATCATTCTCCAGAAGATCCGTGAGAACAATATTCTTGTATTTTGTAAACTTGTCTTCAAAGTATTCAGCATCGCGAGATTCGATGATATGGTTTAACTCGATATCAAGGAATCTTCGAGCATCACTCTTCTCGGCATACCCCAAGAAGATTGCCTTCGTAGTCCTTGTCCCCAGCTTCTGAATCTTCAGATTCGGGAGCTTCACATAAGCCAGACACCCCCACACTCGAATGATATTCAAGTTAGGTCTGACTTTTGAACCAGAGTTCATGAGGAGTTATGTCGGAAGTTGCATATGGCACTCTGTTCAGAATGAACGTTGCTGTTAGTACAGCTTCTCCCCAGTAGCACTTTGGAAGACCCGCAGTCAGTAGCATGGAGTTCATCATCTCTGTCAACGTTCTGTTTTTCCTTTCTGCTACTCCGTTGGATTGAGGAGAGTACGGAGCCGTCGTCTCATTGATGATTCCATGTTCTTTGCAGAATGATAAGAATTCATGAGACCGATACTTCCCGCCTCGATCACTCCTTAACCTCTTGAGTTGTTGTCCAGTTTGCCGCTCAGCCTCGGCCCTGAACTACTTGAACTTCTCGAATGCTTCGTCTTTAGACTTGAGCAAGTAGACGAAAGCATACTTTGAGAAGTCATCGATAAAAGTAATGAAATACTTCATCCCGGCCTTTGTAGAGAATTGTTTGAAGTCACAGATATCTGAGTGAACCAACTCCAGAAGATCTGCGCTTCGATGGACCCTGTGAAAGGGTTTCCTTGTGATCTTCGTCTGAGCACATACTTCGCATTTCTCTACCTTACCCCCACACTTGGAGATAAGTCCTAGACTAGACATTCTGTTAATCCTTTTACAATGAATATGTCCTAGTCTATTATGCCACAACTCAAGAGAATAATCAGAAAAAGTGATTACATTTATATTATCATGCTGGTTACAACAAGCTGAATCTTGTACATTCCTTCAGTTTGGAAAGCTTTCCCGAAGAATGTACCCTTCTTGGACATCACCAACTGGCCAGCATTGATGTCCATCCTCAAGCCTGCGTTGCAGAGCAGACTTCCAGAGATCAGGTTCTTAGCAATTACTGGAACATGCTTCACACCTTGAAGCGTCAGAGTATTCCCCGATGTGAGTTTCAGCTCCACCGTCCCGATCCCCAGTACTTTAGCTTGTGCCTGGTTTGCCATTATGACCTTCTCTGAAGTTGGCTCATAAGAGACGAACCAGTCTTTGTCTGAACAGACATGGCAGGTCGCACCAGTGTCTATCCACCAGTCCAAGTCAGCCCCCACAGTTGCAACCTGTGCTATCATGGCAACTAGATTAGTAATCATAGAAACCTTACTAGGCTCACCTTGTTCTTTGGGCTTGGACTTGCATTCGGATTTGTAGTGGCCCATCTTGCCACAATTGAAGCAAGTCACATGGGACTTGGACTTCTGCTGCTTGAAAGCAGGACCCTTCACTTTCAGATTCGTGAAGTCCTTCTTTTTGCGATGAGAAGCAGCCTGCTTCCCCTGGTACTCTCTGGTTTGGACCAGATTTGCCTTCGCCAGTTGTTTGGACAGAGTATCCATCTTCTATTGAGAGCGCATCTCGTCCTCAACATGGATCTCTTGCAAGAAATCTTCCAAGCTAATTTCCATCTTCTTTCGATGCATCCTTACATAGAAGTTGCTCCATTCTGTAGGAAGTTTTGCGACGATCCCTCCAACGACAAACTTGTCGACGAGGGGCATGTTCTCGTCTTCTAGTTTCTGACGCAACTTCAGAAACTCCTTCATTTGGGGCAGCAGCGCCTTCTCGTCTTCGAAGGTCCACTTGTGGTATTTTTCTACCAAGAAGATCTTGGATCGGTTCTTGTCATCTTCATAGAGCTTTCCCAAGGAGTCCCATATCTTTTTGGCAGATGTCTTCTTGGAGTAGGACTCTGCCAGAGAGTCTTCCATGGAATTGAGTATCAGTAGTTAACATATACTGTTTTCTCTCTTCCACTTCGCTTGCTTGGTCGTAGCAGTGGCCACAGCCGCAGCAGATCCAGTGGTTGGAACGATCGGTTCTTCTTCTGACAGCACGTGATCAACATTCACGAGTTGAAGATTTAAAGTGACCTTTCGTTTTCATATCTGGAAGTGTTCGCCATCGAATTTCTCCAACTTGTTAAAGCCGGTATCGATGAGCGAAGCACGAGAGTTATCCATCTCCTCAATAAAGCTTTGAGATTGTTAGTGCCGAGGCACAATTTTCGATGGAAAATTCTGAATCTGAAACAATTGTACAGACAGCGTTTCAAATGCAACACATTAAAGAAGATGTGCAACAGAGATCCTGGAGGATTCTGAATTACGAGGATCTAAAAAGATTCTACGTAATACACAAAAAATCTAAAGAGACTTTGTGCAAGCGACTATCGGCAGTAGAGCTTCTAAAAAGAAGTTACTGTAAAAGGCAACAGCAGCGATGACAGACGAGAATGAGATGCTGGGGTGAATGAACCACCGCTGCTCAAAGCTTTATTCATCCCACACGAGCACGAACAGCTTACAGGAACCAGCAAGTTCACGAAGAACTTCTGGAACGCTCGTAAACGCTCGTAAGTCAATATTTGAGACTTGAACGGGCTTCCTGGACTTTACAGACTCCATTTTTTTTCTTCTTGGTGCCTCTTTCAAAGGAGGCCAAGGGGCTCTATTTATAGAGTGGAGTTAAGACTTCACCTCTTCTCCTATCCGATGTGGGACTAAAATACCAATACTCAAAAATAGAGTTTGATATTTTAGATCATCCCACAATCAGCATAGAAGTGTGACAGTCCACGCCTACCCCCCGAACACTCCCGTGCATGCACGAGACATCCTGGAGTCCGTGTCCGAGTCCGAGTCCGCACAACAAAAATTAACTTGCATCCTTGTTGGATTTAATCATTTTTCCTTCTAGAAAAATACTCCCACATGGCACAAACTTGTGCCCCACTACACCTCATGTGCACACCTCAACACAAGCAATGCATTATATTGAGACACTCACCATTTGGTGTAGTCGATGTGGGACTATCTTTTCTAGTCCAAAGACAAAAATACCAACATATATATATATATATATATATATATATATATATATATATATATATATATATATATATATATATATGTATGATATATATATATATATATATATGAGAGAGAGAGAGAGAGAGAGAGAGAGAGAGAGAGGTGTCATTGTATTTACGGTTGTTACTATAGTTGCACCTCACCTATATGAATGATTGATTTGATTTTGATTCATTGTCAGCGTACAGATCTCTAGGTAATGCCACTTGCGCCCACTCGCTTTTGCGATAGTAGAGCCATCTGCATCTGGCCATTTTATAGCATGTGTCGCATTCGAAAGCAATTGGCAATGACAATCACGTTTTCTCTCTTCATTTTACTGGCCCATTGTTTTATATGACGAGAGGAGATGACAAAAGAAAAGAAGTTGATATCTGATCATTACCATAACCATAATCATAACGATAAATCAAATAATAGTATTTATTAGATCAAGTGTATCACCTGGCTCTCGTCTCTCCACTAAGCCATCTCAAATGGAATTTTCTAAAATTAAACTTCTATGCTACGTGTTATTGTACTTTAAGAAAAAATTTATCCTACTTTGTAGAGTTTCTATATACAAATTGTACACACACACACAAAAGATACTCTACAATAATCCTGTGGCTAAAAAAATGAATAACTAATTTAATAAAATGGGACCCAGTATTAATTGATATGAGAGATCAGGGAGAGTTTCTTACATGTAGAAAGAAACCATAAAAATATGAGAGGTCGAAACCCCCGAGAGAGAAAAAATCCCATTGGATCTCTAAAATTGAGTTTTTATCCTAATCCTAGTTGGTAGAGCTTCTATATAGAAATTGTACACAAAAAATTAGTTCTCCCATATATTCTAAGTGACAACAAATACAATGATCAATTTAATGACGTGGAGTCCAATATAAATTGGTATGAGAGATGAAAATATTTTATGAGATAGAAACTCACCAAGGATAGAAATTGAGATAGAAACCACTGTTAGTACAAGTTTTTGAATTAGATTTTTACCATAGAAATAGAGATAGAAATCCCCATTGGAGATGCCTTAGCTTCGACAATGTAAATTGTCTATCTATTAGCTTCATGATGTAAATATCTCATAATATTTCCTAATAGTAGACTATGTAAAATAATGGCATGTACTGCATGAGATGTTTTTACTATTTTGTACAAGTTTTTTTATGTACTGATATTACAGAGATATTAACAATTAGAAAATCTAAATTCTGGTACTATATACTATGTATAATATGAAATATGTACAAATTAATATGATCCAGCTAAGAGGTCTTAGTTATGAAAGTAGAAAGAAGGGCAGAGGAGAAAAAGAGTTTAAAAAAGGGATAATTTAGCAAATACCCCCATTCCAAATGTTAAAACTAGCATGTACCCCCACTATTTATTTTATTTAGCAAATACCCCCACTCCTATGTAAAAGAGTGAGGGTATATCTTAAATTTTTATTATTTTATATCAAAAATGGGGGTATTTGTTAGATAAATAAAATAGTGGGGGTATATACTAATTTCAACATTTAGAATGGGGGCATTTGCTAAATTATCCCTTTAAAAAAATGCTGCTGCGTTATCTGTCGCGGAGGGGTAGGGGGAGTGGGGAGTTTACCGCACCGGTTCGCAGTCACGTGGTATATTGTTATTAGCTTCTGGTCCGTGGTGATCTCGTGCTAGCAGGAGGCAAATGGCTGGCCCTTATGCGGACGCGACGCAGACCAGAGTCAGCACGGTCACCCTTAGCGAAGGACTAAATATTATTTTTGAAAGAAAAGAAAAAAAATCCATTCGAGTTTGAACATAAGTAATGTGCCTTAATTCACTTGATTCTAGGGTTTTTTTTTTTTTTTTTTTTGCCAGTCTCGCTTCCTGTTTTTTATGTCTCTAGTCCAGATTGGTATTCTAATTAGTAATTATCAGAAGCATAGATTTTTGAACAATTCATATATGACATGGAGACACTTAATTTCATGATCAGAAGCTGATTCTGGACTAGAAGAAAAAGACAAATTTGACCATCAGCAGTATTGTCATCCTAGTCTTTTTCTAGCAGACAGAATAGATAAAAGTATGGAGTATAAAAAGGCTCCAATAAAAATGAATAACGATTTTGTGGTTGCCTTAGTCACTGACAACTAAATATACAGCCACGGGTAGGAAAAGATTAGTTGCTACGGATGCGTTTTTTTTTTTTTTTTTTTTTTTTTTTTTTTTTTTTTTTGTGATGAAAGTCTTGAACGGAAAAGTTGGTTCAAAAGATATACAATATAGTTTGTACAAAAAGTTGCCAACGTTTTGTCTGACACCAAAAAAAAGACATACAACGCTGTGTGCAAAAAAAATTACCAACGTTACGTCAGGCACCAAAAATAGAACTATATATACAGTCACTAAAATGGAGATATTTTATAGTCACTGAGTCACTAAAACGACCAAAAGATTAAAAAAAAAAAAAAGTCAAATTTAGGTTCATGCAGGATATGGACCGGGCACAACCGGATCAGCAAACAGGCCGGACTTGATCCACCGGATTATGGAGGCTAAACCGGTCCAGGCTGCTTTTCGAATCGGAACGAGCCGGTCGGGCTTTCAGGCCGAAATTGCAGACCCAGTACGGATCAATTAAGTATATGGGCCGAGCGTGGCTGGTGGTCTGTTGATCGGGCCTAGGCCGGTCCAAACCGGATTTCAGTCTGCCCGGCCCATTACTAGGTATTGAATATTAATCTCTCTATATATTGATGTCAAATTCTTAACTAAAATAGCTATAAAGATAAGTAAACCCTACCTTAGAATATAGATGCCCAAATTATATGCAGATAGGTCTACCTCTGGACAAAGCAGCTTAGAGGAAGAAGGGGAAAAAATAAAAATAAAAAATTATGAAAAAAACCTTAGTAATTCAAATACTTAATTTTGTTCTACTTTTATTCAAAAAATTGAATACTATAAAAGAGAATTTACTCTAAAGCATTATTTAAAAATTATGCATTTTAACATCCAATGCGTTGCACGAGTCAATAATTAGCGAATGAAAGCAAACGCTATAACTAATAAGTATACTATATATAGAAGAAAAAAATTCAAAACCTTTTTAATATGCTATTAGCTTAACTTTCAGTAGCTCTTTCTCGGTTTGATTTCTGAAGGAAATGTTTATTTTTATCTATAATTAGAGGTCAATCACTAATTAGATCTAATCAAAGGTGGACCCACAAAAAAGTTCATTTATTGACAGAAAAAGAAAGATGTTACATACAATTTTTTTTTTTTTTTTTTTTTTTTTTTTGCAACACAGCCTCTAATTAGAGGTAAAAAGACCACTGTAATCATTTGATAGTATTTTGCTGTTCATAAAATTGGTGATATGAAATATGAAAAGAGAGGGGAAAAAGGATAAAGGAAGGACAAAGATTGGGAATTACACACAATTTTTTTAGAAAAGTGTAGTTTTATTATTTTCGATGTTGTAGTCGTTGTAAGTAGTAAAAGAAATATATTTTTTAATTGTTTTGACTTGCATGACAGTCAAATAATGTAATATTTTATTTTTATTTTATTTCATTTCTAATAAATTATTTTAACATAAATTTATTTTAAATTTGTCATCAGTACTTTTTTTGACATAGCATTAATGAAATATTTTTTTAGAATACTTTATAATAATAGTATAAAAGTAAATTGATTGTCTAATTAGACATTAAAAAATAAACATATAACCACTAATTAGGAGGATTGTTTGAATGCACGAACTGGGGCGTAGAAGTGCGAATATTGTGCGTGTGCAGCCTTCCTTACTTTTGCTTTTTGGACGACCGTAAGGGCTTGTTTGGTAATTATAATTAAGTAAACATATAACCTTACATAAATTTATTAATAAATAATAATTAATAATTAATAATTAATAATTATAATTAAGTAATAAATAATTAAGTAATAATTAATAATTAACAATTAACGATTATAAATTAAGTAATTATAATTAATAATTAAATAATTAACGATTAATAATTAATGATTATTAATTAACGATTTTAAATTAAGTTATTATAAATTAAGTAATAAATTAATAATTAAGTAATAATTAATAATTAATAATTAATGATTAATGATTATAAATTAATAATTAATAATTAATAATTAAGTAATAAATTAATAATTAATAATTAACAATTATAAATTAATAATTAATAATTAATAATTAACGATTAATTAACTATAAATTAAATATTTTAAAAATAGTAATTATAAATTAATATTATTATGATTAGTAAATTATTATAAAATATGATTCTAATTGTGATTAAATTATTATTAATCAAGATTATAATAAAATAGTTATTAACAAATTATTAATTAATATTATAATAATACTAATAAATTATTATTATGATTATAACAAAATTAACTAATTAACTAATTTTTTAATTAATAATACTGAACATAGGATATGATTGTTAATTAATATTATAATAATACTAATAAATTATTAATTAATATTATAATAATAATATAATAATACTAGTAAATTATGATTATTAACTAAATAATAAAATGTTATTAATTAATATTATAATAATACTAATAAATTATTAATTATGATTATAACGAAATTAACTAATTAACTAATTTTTTAAATTAATAATACTATTTTTTATTCATTAATAATACTAATAAAATAGTTAGTTTTTTTTATTAATTAACTAATTTTTAACAAAATTCTTAAAGAATAAATATTTTTTGCAAAATTATTAAAGATTAACTAATTTTTAATTTACTAATTTTTAACAAAAATATTAAATAATAAATATTTTAACGAAATTATTAAAAAATAATTATTTTTTCCTCCAAAATCCAACAAAATCCAAGTTTTGGATTTTGTCATACTTTCCATATCCAAATCCATCTCCAACCAAACATAGAATTTCATGGATTTGTCTCCAAATCCATAAAAATCCAAATCCCACCTCCAAATACGGTTTACCAAACGGGCCCTAAGAGAATCGACATGATTTGTGCTTTGCACTTTATGTTGGCTATCGAAATGTCTACATTTTGGCCAATCTCATATCTGAGTTAAAAACTCGAATGTGTGCGCAAAAATGGGTGCTCGGAAAGAGAGGGTAGAACAATGTTCTTCAATCTGCTCCTGCTTGTCATCCTCCTCCTGACGACGTGTGACCGGAGCTCGCAGTTCTTCTGGAGAAACTAATTAAGAACAAAATTTAAAACTAATTAGATAAATAATAATATTAACAATTATTATTATTATTATTATTATTATTTTATTAAAAAGTATTAAGCAATTAAAAAAATAATTATAAGTAGCAACTGAGTTCAAATAAACATCAAAACAACAAAATTCTTAATTTGCCACTTAATTTCAAGCTTTATTTCTTCATAGTTAGTATAAAAATAAAGCACTATTAAATGTCCTAATTTATGAAATGAGACCCTATCCTATAGTAAGTATAAAAATAAAAATAAGCAAACAAACAAACCCCTTAGTTTAAGTTTTTTTTTTATAGATTCCAAGACCTAAACCAGTTGGTAGTTGTAGTTTTCTTGAGATTTGTTATGTTAAGATATATGGGTTTCAACTATTATGCTTAAGAAATTAGGATTATAGGTCATGACATAAGATATTTTTGTTGCCATGTCCTCCCAAAAGTACCTTTAGTTGTATTTTTTAATATAAAAAGAAGAAAAGAAAAGGCAATGTTGATGCGGCCATGTTGCCTACTCAACAAAAACTAGATCTCAACCGAACTCGAGTGACTCTTGTGGTTATCGAGGAGATGTATAAGATCATGACTGGATTGTAAAAGATCAGCAGATCGAACCACGGGGGCTTACTATTTTATCCATTTGTTTAGTAAAAGTTTAGAGGAGATCGAACAGGCATGCAATGCAGCCTGCACAAAATCTCTGGTTATCGTCGGACATCTTTAAAAAAAAAAGAGTAGATCTCTTGCATTCATGTTGTAATTATAGACAGCTTATGCAAACTTGCTTCCACACTCGATCTTATATATTCTTTAACTTCATGCATTCATGTTGTACATAAACTCTATCTATTCATGACTTGCCAAAAGCAAAAATAAAGACTAACTACACAGTAGCGTAACCTAGTGCATAAAATACGTGAAAATCATTCAAAAATCTAGGGCTATTAATTATGATTGATTCCTTAGGTTGAGTCGTAGCAAAAGATCACTTCACTCTTTAAATTTTGGATATATCAATCATATTCGAAGTTACCAAATTGACATGCTCTCTCTTACAAATGGAAGTTTCAATCTTCATCACATCCTTACAGTTTCCTCGAGCTTAAAAGATTCAATCAGTCACTTCACTTCTTATGAGAAGCAATTTTATTCTTATACGAAGCTGTGGTTACACTTATTCTATAATATAAAAAAAAAAATGTTAAGTTTACAATCAAATAGATTATACTTCATTTACAATCGTTAGGAGATTTTCTCCTCATACGGCTCGAGAAAAATGATTCTAATTTCTGTGTATAATAGCAAATGGATACATAAGAGCATAAATTAGACTATGATTTTAGTTATTTTTTTGTTCTTCACTACACTTACAGAAAAAAAAGAAATATCATTTGTACTCATAACTCAAGTTGGATAATTCGTAAAGAATTCAAAGTGAAATCCTCAGAAACGGTTGACAATTGATTCCCCTCTTCTCTTATATCTCGCATGGAGAGAGGGAACCCAATTGACAATTGTCATCTAGACGGTTGTAAATTGGTTATAATTAACTCGGTTATAAATTGGTTGTAACTCATTTAGTTGTAATCCTAGCATTTAAATTGGTTGTAACCCAATCGGTTGTAATCAACTTGGTTGTAAATTGAGGATTGTCACGTAGGCGATTGTAAATTGGTAGAGGAAGAAGAAAGTATTCTTTGCATTTTTATTTTCAAAAAATCCTAGAGTACCTCATGAGTTCTTAATTTTTAAAATTCGGCCATGAACAACTATTGGTTTACATGCATCTGATTCCTTCTTCTTTTCCCCAGAAACTAAAGAGTAAAATAAGTGCACTTTTAAGTTATTATTTTGAGTTCTTATATTGAGTTTCGGTAGTCGAAATTATTTATTTTCTATATAAGAAGTCAACCTGGAATTCCTAAAAAAATTATTTTTTTTCCATTCGCTTCCGTGATCCAAATCCAAGCTAGTGAGAATACAAGAATTATTGCGGAAGTTTGAAGCATGTCTATTAGAAAGATCCATACTAATCACTTGAGCTAACATATTTCATGTATACAAGACAATAAATAAAATATCAAGTATTTAAATAAACACACTTAAAATTTGCTTAAACATGAAAAGATTAGATTGGATCATTAATGATCAATTTCAAAATAAAGTCCAACATTTAACATTGATTAGCTCGAATTGACTCGACAGAGTACCGGAGTTTGTAATTTCAAATAGGAAAAAACTATTTTGCCTGCAGACAGGCCAGTCCGTCCACCTGCATGTCACTTTCTTATTAGTCTCTCCTGTTAACGTGAGGCTCACGTCGACGACCTGTCATTGGAAAAGTGTCACGTGACGGACGAGCTCATCTGCCCGCAGGTCAAATAGCAGGATTGTCTCAAATATCTTGGCAAGTTGCTCCTGCCACCGATGACACTTCATTCTGGTATCAAATTGTTGAGAAATTGTGGTTACACTTGCTACATCAACATGTACTAGTTGCTAGTTGCTACTTGCTACTTGCCTCAGCAATGAGCAGTCAGAAACCAACCCACCCACCCCTCGTCCGTCTCTCTCTCTCTCTCTTTCTCTCTCTCTCTCTCTTTCTATATATATATATATATATAAACCAACCTACCCACCCCTCGTCTCTCTCTCTCTCTCTCTCTCTCTCTCTCTCTCTCTCTCTCTATATATATATATATATATATTTTTTTTTTTTTTTGCAAATGACCTCTAGCCTAGTGGTTAAGAGAGATGCTTGCGGCCCGAGTGGTCAGGAGTTCGAATCCCAGTGAGAGTGATTCCAGAAACAATTTACCTGGTTCCATATATATATATATATATATATATATATATATATATATATATATATATATATATATATTATGTGGCAAAATTATATCTCAAAAGACAATGAGATAGAAAAACTCTTTCAAATGCAAAAGTATTGAGAAGACAATAAAAAGTATTTTTTTTCAACTTCCAAGGCAACTCCTCCACTTCTTCAACTTTTTTTATAAATATTTCTATTCATAATTGATGATGTGGAGACAAAGTCATTGTGAAGTGCATTGTCTAGATCTAGACAACCAACTTCACATTCTCCTTGCCATGTCATTGCCATGTCAACTTCATGTTTTATTCTACATTTGTATTGGAGAAGAATTTTTGGAATGAAAGTTTGTCATTCCTATGTGGCAATGTCACTCCCCGATCCTGAAATACGTATTTTAATACGTAAACCGATAAACCGTATCTACCTTGTATTTATACTGTATTTATATGCTATATTTCTTCATGTATTTCCCAAAAATATTCAAAAAAAATATTATTTCGTAATTTATTATCTGCATTTGGGCCTACAGTTTTGGCTCATTTGGGGAACCTATTCTTGGTTCACCTTGGTTCATCATGAACCCATGGGTTCAAGATTCTATATAATAACTCAACTCATTCTCTCTCCTCTCATTTATTTTCTCTCATTTACTTTCCTCCACCAACCAAGGCAAGTACCAACTTGCTCAAGAGATGGATCCATAAATATTGTTGATGTTTTCTTACAAAATTATTTGTCAAAATATGTTCTTCTCCTCATTCTATACTAGTTTAGAACTTGAAGTTTTCCATTTTGAAGCTTTAATCTTTGTAGATCTAGGTTTTAGCCATTTTCGGATTCTCTTGGTTTTGATCTAGCAAACTTTATTATTTTTAAGTTTTGATGGTTCCATGTTGTAGAGAATTTTGTTCTACCCCATTTTGACCTAAGGAAGTTCCGATTTGGGCTCCGGATGAAGGTTTTGTGTAGTTTGGAAGCCATGGTTGCTTGGCTCCTCTTCTCGGTCAAGTGGAGAAGAAGAGCAGTACTTGACCGCATGAATCTTCATGCGGCAAGTCTCTGGCCGCATGGCCTATCCAGCCGCATGAGACTCGTTCGAGCTCAGCCGCATGGAAAGTCCTTCGCAGCCGCATAGCCTTGTTCAGACCCAGCCGCATGAGCCCCTGTCGCATGGACTTCATGCGGCTAGCCTTCGCAGCCGCATGAGTTCTTTTGCACCCAGCCGCATATGTGCCACTGTTTTGGGCCGCATAAAGCTCATCCATCATCCAGCCGCATATGTATCGCCCATGCTCAGCCGCATAAGGCTTCGTCTGATCCTAGCCGCATATGCTGTTGAACCCCGGCCGCCTGGCGATTGCTCCCTTCGCAGCCGCATACGCTGACACCCCTTCGTCCGCATGAACCCGACCTTCCAGCCGCATGCGCCTTGGGACTCTCTGAGCCGCATGAGCGTGTAGTCCCAGCCGCATGAACCAGTATTGACCCGGCCGCATGGACTCACTCCCCTTGGGCCGCATGGCCTTTTGTGCCCTATATTGTTACCTTATTATTATTATTATTATTATTATTATTATTATTATTATTATTATTATATATATATAATATATGTCCATTTTATATCCTTACGCCTTTTGTCCCGAGCATGATATGAGCACTAATTTGACCCCGGAGAACAAAGTGTTCCTACCTGATACATGTACATGAATGTCCCAGTTCTTGTTCATGCTCGACAAATGACTCGTAACTCCACGTGGCGTATTTGTAATGATGCATTACACTGAGGAGGGTAGCACATGTTGACATACTGATTGACATGGATCCTCACTTAGGGTACTCGTACTAAAGTACGACTTTAGGAGGATAATCATGCAGGCCACAGCATGAGAGTCCAAGATTTCACCTAGGGTTAAACTAGGCAACTGAATATACTAGATGCATGGGGAGGGCAGAGTCCCGAGATCGTGTTACACCAGTCGCCCTGAGATATTGTCTTGGCGCGCCGGCTGGTCTCCACGGATACTGTGTCATACGCAACGAGTGGATGACTGTATCCGATTAATTCCTGCTATATATTACATGTCTTGGCAAGGTGGCCTCACGAGGGACCTGTGCTCCATGACACCTGTCTACGCGAACCCCTGGGTTGGCTAGCCTTGCTGGAAAGATACGATCTGAGGATTTTCTAATAGCATGACGCGAGGATAACCTCGTTCCACTAGAAACTCGTAGACTTGATTGGCCGTGAAAACGACTTGCATGTTTCCTATTTACCTTCCGTGAGTAACTGAGGGAAGCGGACTGTCATGGTACGTGATCCAACCCATGTTCTTGTTTGATTGTTGGGTTGGTTATCGTACTATGATAGGCTGTGGACCGAAGTTATGAACGGAAGACTTATTCTGGTTGTGAAGTGCTACTTCTGTGAATGACCGAGGAACATGGTTTATCGTGGTACATGATCCAACCCATGTTCTTATTTGATTGTTGGGTTGGTTATTGTGCTGCGATAGGCTATCGACCGAAGTCACGATCAGGAGATTTTATTGTTTATACCCTTTAACTTATGCGAAGGTTATAGAGTACGACGCGTCCCGACTCCATGCGGCACCTTTTGTCCTTGTTTGGTTGTAAGGGTGCCATATGGGTTCGAGGATGTGGCGCCACCCTATAATGGTAGCATAAGTATTACTATTATCAATCATTCTATTAACTGGGTTTTTAATCTTAACTCTTGTGCCCCTTTGGCGGTACTTGCTATTCGGGGCTGACCCCGCTGGTTTTGTTTGGCCAGATCCCGTAGCAGAGCCAGAGGACACGATCTTCCTCCCTGACATCCATGGTGCATACTAGGAGCATGGCAGTTCGGGGACTCGAGTGGGTTCCTTCTCCACCACTCCTGCTTATACTTTTGCGGCGTTTAGCCACCGGCACCTGTTAGCCGGATTACTTGATATTTTGTGTCAGTACATAATTGTAATTAAACAGACTGCAGCTGTGTATAATTTTGTACTCCTGACTCTCCGAGATAGCTAAATTATGAAGCTAGTCTCTCATGATCATTTTGATACAGCGTCGGGGACGCCTTACTGCTTTATCTTTAATGCTCATCTTTTGCTGATGTGATTTGATTGATTGAGACATAGAACTCTGTGGGACCATAGGAGACTTGATTGTAGCATGTACCCCTAGTCTCTCGACAGCCACGATCGCCGTATGACGTTACGTACCTCATATGGTGTAGCTGGCCTAGTCCGTCTCCGTATTTCGGTACTGGGGCGTGACAGGCAACCATTTTTTCTAAACTCACAATAGGGTTGGAGATTGTCACGCCCCGGAACCAAATACTGAGGAGCGGGGACGGACATAGCCAGCTACGTATAACGGAACGACAACCATTCCACTACACGGTCACGGCTGTCTAGATATGTGAGGGTACTCTACAAACCATCAGTCTCTTAAGGTCATAAATTATCCTATTGTCTCAATCTCAACCAACTAATAATAATTACAAGATGTCAGATCACCAAATATACAATTGTAAGGTGTCCCAAACATTACATATCCAGATGATCATGAAGCTACTCGTACAAAATGAAAAGACTAGCAAGAGTTAAGTCATACATGATCAACCTCGAGTTTCCAATCATGTTTACAGTCCGTAGGCAGACAGAAAGTAAAGTGCATCGAGCTAACACTTGCTCGGCGGCTAAACGCCTCAAAAGAATAATGTACAATTACAGTGGAAGAACAAAAGAAACCCACTCGTTGCCAGGATTCCCTCTAGTGGTCACCATCTGGCTGAAAAAGCAGGTAGATCCCTTGCTGCTGCTCCGGTATCTGGCCATACAAAATCAGCTGGGTCAGACCCCAGAAAGAGCAAGTGCCACAAAGGAGGCCACGAAATAAGAACAAAAGCCAGCAATTAGCACAATAATATATATACATAATAAGAGACAGTAATTTAAGAAAAAGCATGATGGGTAATTATAAAAGACAATCTTGCATAGAATCACTAAAAGACATGACATATGGAAAAGCATGTCAGGATGATATACGATGAGATAACCATGGGACTATTCAGATAGCTAGGTTACAACCCGTAAACCAAACAAGGACCGGGGTTGTAACCCTTCGTCTGAACGGAACTTGGTTTCTCTCACCATTTATCGGCAAGATAAATATAAGAAATCAGGTTAAGTAACAATCTGGAGTGACAATCATTATAGTGACAATCTGGAGTGACAATCATTATAGTGATAATCTGGAGTGACAATCATTATAGTGACAATCTGGAGTGACAATCATTATAGTGACAATCTGGAGTGACAATCTTTCAATCATTCTGGTACAATCTTACAATCAATCAATTCTAGACAATACTATACTGGACCAGACTCCATCCAAGCAATCACGGCCAGTCATTGCCTACGGCTTTCTACATTAACTAACTAGGGTTATCACAATCCTAGTTACTAGCAAGATGCAATGAGAATTCCAAGTCCGGTTACCTGTTTGTTACTACCTGAGTGATCCCAGCAAGAAAAGAAAAAAGATAGCAGGATATAGCAGACACACTGTAGTAAGATACATGTGTCCTAAGGTACCACACTCGACGGCGGGCTGGAAGTGCGCTCATCTCGACGGATAGCAACAAATCCCAAGTATATATATATAAGGCCGGGACCAAAGGGGCAACAGGTAACTGGGGATTTCTCCATGAACTAATTGATCCATCTAGTCATTAACCTAGTCAGATTCAGTATGAATCCCTGACCGTGGAAAACCAAGGATTCATGTCCTAGACATGATGCGAGACAAGACTGGTGAATTTAACAAGCAAGCAAGAAAGAACTACCCACGGTGTCAAGGCAAGTCAAGTTAATTATCAGGTCATGTCAAGTCAGGAGTGCGCCGCCACGGGCCACTATCAAGTTATCAAGATAAATCATGTCAGGGTACTTGTCAGGAGTGCGCCACGGCGGGCCATTATCATGTCAGGTTGGTCATGTCAGGAGTGCACCACTACGGGTCACTGTCGTGTTATGCTAGTTCCTGGTCATACCATGCCATGTACAATAGTCATTCCAAACATATTAAGTAAAATCAAGTTCATGACAAAAGGCGTAAGGATATAAAATGAGCGTAAAATATCTAATAAAATATCAATATACAGGACTATAGAAAAGCCAAGCTTAAAGAAATAAGACCAAAACTCCAAGAGCCACTGGGCTAAGCAAGGGGTCAAGGGGTAGCATACGTGCAAAAGCACGCACGCTAGGGAGAGCAGCGTACGTACAAAAAAAAAGCACGCACGCAAGGCTCGCACAAGTCTGCGTACCAGGGCACACTCAAGCCTGCGTACCAAGGCACGCTCAAGAGGAGCAGCGTACGTGAAAAGTCACGCACACTCAAGGGGAGCAGTGTACGTGAAAAGTCACGCACACTCAAGGGGGTGCAGCGTAGGTGAAAAGTCACGCACGCTAGGGAGCAGCGTAGGTGAAAAGTCACGCACGCTCAAGGGAACAGTGTACATGAAAAGTCACGCACGCTCAAGGGAGCAGCGTACATGAAAAGTCACGCACGCTCCAGGGAAGCAGCGTACATGAAAAGTCACGCACGCTCCAGGGAAGCAGCGTACATGAAAAGTCACGCACGCTCAAGGGAGCAGCGTACATGAAAAGTCACGCACGCTACAGAGAAGCAGCGTACATGAAAAGTTACGCCCTCTCAAGGGAAGCAGCATACATGAAAAGTCACGCACGCTCAAGGGAACAGCGTACATGAAAAGTCACGCACGCTACAGAGAAGCAGCGTACATGAAAAGTCACGCACGCTCAAGGGAAGCAGCGTACATGAAAAGTCACGCACGCTCAAGGGAGCAGCGTACATGAAAAGTCACGCACGCTCAAGGGAACAGTGTGCGTGAAAAGTCACGCACGCTCAAGGGAACAGTGTGCGTGAAAAGTCACGCACGCTCAAGGAGTCACGCTTCCAACAGGAAGCGTACTCAAGCCTGCGTACGCAGCGCTAAAGAGCGCGCGTAGCTGAGGGTGCGTAAGCTAAACAGCTCTGCACACTGCTCACTGTCTTCTCCAGACAGCAAGAACACCATGGTTGAACCCAAGCTTCAAAGCATCATAACTTGGCCATCCGAACTCCAAATCCAGATTTCCAAAGCTCCAACTTGGGTGAAACTGAATGCTCTTCCACATGGAAGCATCAAAACTCATAGAAAACCAACTAAAATAGATCAAAACATGCAAAAATCCGAAAATAGGAAGGCTTAGATCTAGAACAAGGGAGACTCCAAATCACAAAATGCCAAGAACTAATGTTGATCACCATGTCCTAATCTAGCAAATGGACAACTAAAAGGGAGTTCTCATGTGAAGGCAAGGTGCACTTGCCTACGGTTGGGAGAGTGCTGGGGAGGAAGGAGAAGAAGAAGAAGAAAATAAATGGTGGTGGTAATGAAGAGAGAGAGTGGTAGGTGGTGGTTATAAAGAGGATGAGTTGTGGTGGCAATGAGGGGTAGCATAGGTTAAGGTGATCCAACACATAAAAACCGAACCAAACCGAACCATCCCCAATAAAACCGAGCCATGCCCAATCCAATCCAATAAAATCGAGCCATGACAAAACCCAAAATACGAGAAATACCGAAATTCCACAAGTCGAGAAAATAAAAATACATGCCAAAAATTCAGATACGAGTATAAATACGAAATACGGAAAATACGAAAAATGAGGGTGACAGAGATGCTCTTAAATGGTACAATATATATATATATATATATATATATATATATATAGTCAATAATCCATAGTCCAGTGATAGTGGTAAGACATGCAATCCAAACGATCAGGAGCTCGATTACCGGTGGAAACGTTTGACATAATTACCATTTCTCACTTCCACCTCATTTATGAAATTTGAAAAAAAATATAATTTTATTAACAATTTTTTTCTCACAAACTCAAGGTAATTTTATTAATAAAAAATTTCTCACTCACAACTAATTTATGCAGGCAGACGTGCTCAAAATAACCATATCATTCTCTATATTATTGACAGTATCTATTGTCAGAGTGATAAGTTCATCAAAAGCACGATTTTTTCTGCTAATTTTGCATTCGTTTACTCCTAGGCCTCGTTTGGTTTGCGGAATGGAAAGGAAAAGAATTCAATTCTTGACATTTTTTTTCCTTTGAAAAATTACAACTATTATTGATTTTTTTTTTTTTGATATTTAAAAATGTCAAAGAATTTGAAAAAGAAAGTAAATACTTGAATGTGAGAAAATAATTCCTTACTTGGATGGATGAAATTTTTTTCTAATTTTTCTTCTATTATAAATCAATTTTTTTAAAAAAAATTTTTACACAAAAAAATAAAAAATTAATCACTTTTTTTTTAATCTGATGATTCCGCAAACAAAACCAGGTCTTAAGTTGAAACATATGAAGTCGCATTATAGAAAATACTCTTTGCGCATATAAATTTATTGAGATTTGCGTAGTTGTCTCGTCACGTCCTTCATCTTTTAGGTTGCGTAATATCTATTTTCTAAGCAAGTAGTTGTGTTGTCGAATAGGAGCAATGCTTTTGGAATCTTCTTAGTACTAGAGCATAACTAAAGAAAATCAAGCTGGTAGGAAAATAGAAGAGTTGTACTATTATGTGTTGAAGAGAATACAATTTGTTTAGAACACCAACATTAGTTTCCATTGGGAACTTTGCTTATTCTTTATAATAAGGTTATGAGTATATATCCTAAAACCTCGAAACATTAACCCATTATAATTAATATCACAGTTTAAGAATTTTTTTCATATCAATATTTTTTTAATTACTGGACTGTCCAATCTTTTATCCTGAGCGCACTCATTGACCAATCAATTATGAATGGTGCTATTTGTTCTTTCAAACTGTCCTTCCTTAGAACTATAAGAAATCGAGTATCCTCTTCAGCAAAAATGTTACTCAGCAAGAACGGTTTGATATGGCTCAACTCCTTCATCTCTCGAACATGAATGCCAGAGACAAGTATCTCGGCCATGAATTACTACAACCCAAAGGAAGATCCTCTTCCTATGCCTCTGATTGATAAATGTGAAACTCGATTGAAAGGTTGGAAGGCCAGGCTTCTATCGCATGCCGGTCGCTCTACGCTCATCAAATCCACTCTCGGATCTATGCCAATCTATTACATGTCTACACATAAAATCCCACGCTCAGTTGCCGACACCCTTACTAGGCAGCAGAGTGCTTTTTGGTGGGGACATGATCGTATGGAGCGCAAAATGCATTTTTTAGCTTGGGACAAAATTGCTCAACCAAGAATGGTTGGAGGATTGGGTTTCAGAAAGATGGAATTGGTTAATGACGCGTTGGTCGGGAAGCTTCTCAGGAGGTTCCTAAACAAACCTCATCAACTGTGGGCTCGCTTATTGCGGGGCGTCTACCTCCAGAATACATCCTTATGGTCCGCTAAGCGGTCGAGGAGAGACTCCCCAACCTGGACGAGTATACTCCACGCGAGAAAATTCATGGCAGACAAGATTCTCTGGAAAATTAACGGGGGATGGATTGACATTCTTAATAACCAGTGGATTCCTAGTCTCCCTGATTTCAGAATTACATCTAATATCAGTCTCCCGACTGGTATTAAACAGGTTCGTGACCTATTTGAACCTAATGCTCGAACATGGAAGAAACCGCTCAATGAATCTGTTTTTTTTCCTCTTGAGGCGAAAGCTATTCTGGAAATTAACCTGCGGGGAGAAGACGGGGATGACTCTCTCATCTGGACCGAAGCCAGGAATGGTATGTTCTTCTCAAAATCATTATATGAATCGATCCGCCGACATGGGCCTAGCAGCTCTAGCATTGCATTGGACCATGGTGTGTGGAAACAACTGTGGAGCTTGAGAAATTTGTCACCAAGAGTTCAGTTATTTATCTGGAGAGTGATGAGAAATGCATTGCCATTACTATCTTCTATCAACAGACGTATTCCTACCATAAATCCATTATGTCTGTTCTGTTTATCTAATAGGGAAGATACAAATCACTTATTTTTGCATTGCCATGTTGCAAAGACTTCGTGGTTTGGAAGTTTACTAGGCTTGCGGATCGATGATCAAATGGATATTATTAGTCTGCTCTGCAAATGGTTGCAAGAACCCTCTGCTCATGAAGCCCTCACGCTAGGAGCATACCTACTGTGGAGTATTTAGAAAATGAGATGTTCCTGTTTATTCAATAAAACAGCTCCCAACGTCCAGCAAATCATCAATCAAGCATCTCTCTTGCATTCGAGCTATACTAATAAGAATGCTAAAATCCTGGATGGAATACATGCCTTGAGGAAAGAAGTCATTTCCAACACTACATGGCAGGCTCCGAGGACAGGTGAGATCAAAATAAATGTGGATGGCTCTTCTACGACAATTGTGGTGGCAGCAGTTGTCCGAGATGCACAGAAAAGTTTTGTGACAGGCAAGACATGGACGACGACTCATTTCTTTGGAGCAGATTGTAGTTTATGGGCTGAACTACAGGCCATTCATCCTGGAGTTCTATTAGCGCGAGGGGTCAGCGCAGATGCGATCTCCATCGAAAGCGACTCTTTGACGGCGGTTAGGATTATGAATGGCGAGACGGACCTCCTGCCTTGGCGTATGCAAGATCTGCTTATCTCCATCCATGAACAGATTACCCCCCTGCCAAAGCAACCCACCTTTATTTTCGCTAGAAGAGAATGTAACAAAGTAGCTCACTCTTTAGCTACTTTTGTTGTCAAAAATCTTGACAACTCCATTTTTTCAAATCCTCCGAATTTTATTTTCCCAATCTTGGAGAATGATTGTATTAATGCAGTTCATACTGCTCTGAATTAGCAATAAAATCTGCGTATTCTCTTAAAAAAAAACTATCCTTCCTTACGTGACAGTTTACATGGCATATTGATATGACAACCTTTAAATATAAAATTAAATTAATATTAACAACCATTAAATTAATATTAATATTAACAATAATATTAAAATTAAAATTAAAATTAAAATTAACATTAACATTAATATTAATATTAATATAGAAAAAATTAGATAATTAAATTTTTTGATTAAAATTTGTCAGATAATACGTAATATTATTTAATATATCGTATTAGCGGGTAAAGTGCATTTAAGCCCTCCTTAGAGTTGCCTCGTTCGCAAAATAAGACCTTTTAGAAAACTTAAAGCAGTTTGCACCTCCCGCAAACCTGTTTTGCGCAGAATACCCCTTTCCGTCAAATTGACGTTAGAACAGCCGTTAGAGGCCATTTTTTGGATTAAAAAAAAAGTGCACTTCCCAAAATACCCCTAATGCTTACATTTGGCTGTTGGCTCTCTTTCATTCTCTATGTATAAGACAATGTTTGTTTGAAACATAAAATCTAAACTTTATATTTTCTATTTTTTGACCGGTTGGTTGGAAGGAAAAATAATATATTTTTTTTATATTTCTTTTTTTTTTTTACTTATTTGCTCTCATTTAATATATTGAAACTTTTTCTTACCTACAGATCTCAAATCCAACTGCAATTTTTTTTTTATATTCTCTTTTTTTTTGTTACTTATTTGCTCTCATTTAATGTTTGAAGCTTTTTTTACTTATTCTTTTTTTTTTCAAGACGTCCAAACAGAAATTATGGAAGCCTATTCGTAGATAATCGACAAAGGCGGTGGCAGCCACTGAACCCGGACCATGCTTCGACATACATGTTTTGCAATTTATTTTTGGATTTTTGACATGTTTAGTAATATTTAAGTTATTTGTTTAAGTAATACATGTGATGAAAATAAATTTGTACCAAGATTTACAATTTCAGTTAGAATTAATAAATAAATAATTACGATAATAGTCATGACTAATAAATAATTACGATACAAGTTCAGGACTAATCGGACATTTGTTAAAAGATTTTTTTTTTCCAGAAAAATTTAAGATGAAAACCTACTATTTAGATTATAAACATTTATTTTCGAAAATGACGTCAAGCATGAGAATTGATTTTTGTTTAATAATCTTTTTAATATTTTGTTTTTTGTTTCCATTTTTTTATTTCTTATTTCATTTTTTTTTTCATCTTTTTAATAATCTTTTCTAGAATTAATAAATAAATAATTACGATAATAATCATGACTAATAAATAATTACGATACAAGTTCAGGACTAACCGGACATTTGTTAAAAGATTTTTTTTTTCCAGAAAAAATTTAAGATGAAAACCTACTATTTAGATTATAAACATTTATTTTCGAAAATGACGTCAAGCATGAGAATTGATTTTTGTTTAATAATCTTTTTAATATTTTGTTTTTTGTTTCCATTTTTTTATTTCTTATTTCATATTTTTTTTTTCATCTTTTTAATAATCTTTTCTAGTTTTTTAAGAGTGACTTTTATTTTCAAATTTGTATAGTTTTTGTTTTTGTCTTTTTTCATTGTTTAAGATTTATCCTCATTTTTTGGTTTTTTGGAATATTTTGTCTATTTTTTATTTTTTCCATATTTTAATAGTATTTTTTGTTTTTTATTTGGTTTTTTTTTTCCAGTTTTTCATCATTTCTATTTTTTAAGAATTGAAATAATTTTAATAAATAATTCTAATTAAAATAATTTTAATAAATAATTTTACTAGCAAAGACCATTTTTCCTTTGTTAATATTTATCCACTTTTTAACAAGTATTTTTGCGTAACCGTTTTTAACAAAATAATTTTAGAACTAACCGTTTTTAACAAGTTAATATTAGATAGCCCAGGGGTAAAATGGTCAAAACAATCCCATTTTAACACCCGTAAACGAAAAAGTTAGCGGAGGGGGTGATTTGAGCATTTTCGTATCTAGTTGGATTTTTTCGGATCAGCGAGTCTTTATTTGCATTTTCGTGCATCTAAGGAGGGTTTAAATGCACTTTACCCTCGTATTAGCTGTCGTATAAGAAAAAATAGTTCATAGGAACAATTTAAATGTAGGAATAGTCTTACTCATCAATTATTGTATACAATCTTCTTGTCCTCTCAAACAAACCCTCTTTTTCGTATGGCAAACGGCAAACCTCACAAGTTGAATAAAGGACCACGTGCTGAATTGTGGGTTATTATACTTTTTTATATATAAATATCTGTTATTGTGTCGTGGATGGGATGCATGTGGGTGGAAAGTTCTTATCGAGTTGGAATTTGTCGTCATTTATGAGTTTGGAGATGAATCTTTCTAAAATAAAGTTATACATAGTCCAACATTTGTATCTCATGTACAAAAGTACTACATAAATCAGACGAGACTGATAGGTTCGAGTTCTATCATCTTTAAGAACATATGAGGTATGTCAAGTATCGGTTGTAATTAAAAAAATTGTATATATTTATGAATTTGGAAGATTCAAATTTGGGGTTTGTACAATAAAAAGGCTTAATTGTAACTTGAAACACTCAACTATTTTAATTTTTCAACTTAATATCCTAGATTTTTTTACTCAACAATTTGATACCATCAATTATTGAATATCTTAAATGCATACTCTAAAATAAAATAAAATAAATCGAAACTACCCATGCCCCCCTCTCTCTCCCTCCGTCCCTCTTCGGCGATACACCCCCCCCCCCCCTCCTCCTCCTCCGACGATACTCTCCCCCCCCCCCCCCCCCCCCCCCCCCCCCCCCCCCCCCCCCTCTCCGACGATCGATGCCCCCCCTCCTCCGGCAATACATGGCAGAGAGGAGGGGGCGCGGGTGGTGCGGTCGAGGGGACGGCGAGAGGAGGGGGCGTGGGAGGGGGGAGACGCACGGGTGGGAGCAGCCGAGGGGACGGGGGGAGGAGGGGACAGTCCGGAAGGTGGCGGGAGGAAAGGGAGGGGACAGCTGGTGGGTGGGAGTGGGAAAGAAAGATATGGAAAAGATATTTTCGAGATTTTTTTCAGGGTATCAAATTATAAAAAAAAATTTAGGATATTAAGTTGATAAAACAGTGATAGTTGAGGGTATCAAATTGTAATTAAGTCTTTATAAGATTTACAGCGACTAATATAGCTAAAAATTTATTGAAGTTTCGAAATGTTTCCAAGTTAGAAACTACCATTGCAGTTTTAATGAAAAAAAATATAATTTTCCAAAAAAGGTTGCAGCAACAGTTAGGCCTCCTTTGGTTTGCCCAAAGAAAGAAAATGAAATCAATTTCTTGATTTTTTTTTTTACTTTTTTTTTTCGAAGCAATGGGTACTTGTGGCGAACTCGCCTCCACTGAGGCTCGAACTCCCGACCACTTGGGCCGCATGCATCTCTCTTAACCACTAGGCTAGAGGTCATTTGCATTTTTTTTTTTACTTTGAAAAATTATAATTTTTATCGATTTTACTTTCCAACGTTTGAAAATACCCAAAAAATTTGGAAGTAAAAGTGAATATTTAAATATGAGAAAGTGAATACTTGTTTGGATAGATGGAACCATCATCCCTAATTTCCTATCCATTTGTTCTATTTTTTTTTTCAATTTTTCTGACATCCAAACTTAGAAAAATAATATTTTCCTTTCCTAATCCCATAACTCCGCGTACCAAACAAGCCCTATAGTTAACCAAAGAGTACCTTAATTCAAATAACTTGCAAACGGAGACCTACCTAACCCGGACCAATTAGTGGTGCAACTCAGACGGACTAAGTCCGAGCCCGATCGGATAAACCCGTTAGTGGGTTGGGTTAGGATTGAAGATATTCAAGTTCGAGCTCGGATTTGAATTAAAATATTTGAAATCGATCAAAAAATCGGATTAGGCTCAAGTTCATGTGTCGGGTTACCCGAAGAACCTGAAATCCGACTTATATATATATATATATATATATATATATATATATATATATATATATATATATATATATATATGTCTTGATCATTATAAAATACAAATCGATGCCAGGTTTATGAAATCGAGTTTGACGCTAGTGCAACTGGCGTCAGGTTTAATATTGTGTTCGACGTCAGTGCCACTGATGTTTAAGTCCATTTTTCTACAATTTGTTCTAAATTCATCTTTTGCACACAAATACTTTAAAACTAATGATGTTAAGTCCCTTTTTCTACAAGTTTTTTTAAATTCATCTTTTTTTTTCCCACGCAGATACATTAAGCTGTGTTTGATTGGACTTTTTTTTCCATAGAAAATATTTCCATCACAAAATTTCCACCAATTGTAGTGTTTGATAGCTTATATTTTCCATGGAATTATTTTCAAAAAAACTATCATTTTTCATATTTTCATCTAAAATGGTGAAAAATAAAACTTGTCAAAAATATCATTTTCCATGGAAAATAACTATTTTTTGTGAAAAATAATGGTAATCAAACACCAAAATTAAGTTTTCCATAAAAATTTTTAAAATTCCATAAAAAAATTTGTAAAAAAATAATTTCATAGAATTAATTTTTTTTCCACATTGCAATCAAACACACCATAACAATTATCCTTTCAATTAAAATTTTCTGATCTTTAGAACCAGCCAGTTGCCACTAAATATGTAATTGGGCAAGGAGGATGTACCCACATTAATAACATGTGTAGTCCATGTCACAAATTAACTCATGAAAATGATAAACAACCCCCCACCAGCCTAATGATCAATCAAGCAACAGCCATCATTAGCACACCACAACCCCCACCCCCCCCCCCCCCCCCCCACCGAAACAAAAAAAAAAAAAAACCCTCAAAACAACACCCGAAAATTACCCACTAAGACCTGACAAATAAAATAAAATACTCGTAGTCCCAAAATAAGGTCCCAAAAACTACGTCCCTCTACACAGCCCCCTCGTGCAAATATGTCGCCCCCTTTCTCTCTCGCTTCCTCAAGCCGGCTTTAACCCTTCACTACCACCTCTCTTATATACATTCACCAACTAGTCCAACTTTCTCTACTCCTCTCCTCCCCATCACCAATGGCACTAGTAAGGGAAAGAAGGCTCAACTTGACTCTGCAGCTCCCAACTCAAGACCCCGTCCCCTCCGCCGCCGCCGCCTCCTCCGCCGCCGACTGCCGCTTCCGCTTCTCCCTCCGCCGCTCCCTCCCGTCTCCTCCGGCAGCGACGCCCTCCGCCTGTCCGACCTCGAGAAGCTGAAGGTCCTCGGCCACGGCAACGGCGGCACCGTCTACAAGGTCCGCCACCGCCGCTCCTCCGCCGTGTACGCGCTCAAGGTCCTCCACTCCGCCCCCTCCCCCTCCTCCCGCCGCGAGATCGACATCCACCGCTCCCTCGACTCCCCCTCCGTCGTGCGCTGCCACGCCAGCCTCACCACCCCCGCCGGCGACCCGGCCCTCCTGCTCGAGCACATGGACTCCGGCTCGCTGGGGGACCTCGTCCGCCGGGCCCCGCTGCCGGAGCCCGCCCTGGCCCACATCTGCGGCCAGGTGCTCCGCGGGCTCCACTACCTCCACTCCCAGAAGGTCGTCCACCGCGACATCAAGCCCTCCAACCTCCTGGTGGGCTCGGGGGGCCAGATCAAGATCGCGGACTTCGGGGTGAGCAAGCTCCTGCGGAGGTCCCTCGACGCGTGCGTCTCCTACGTCGGCACGTGCGCGTACATGAGCCCGGAGCGGTTCGACCCGGAGGCCTACGGGGGCAACTACGACCCCTACGCGGCGGACGTCTGGAGCCTGGGCCTGACCGTGCTGGAGCTCTTCGTGGGCCGCTTCCCGCTGGTGCCGGAGGGGGAGAGGCCCGACTGGGCCGCGCTGATGTGCGCGATATGCTTCGGGGAGCCGCCGGCGATGCCGGAGGGCGCGTCGGAGGAGCTGAGGGACTTCGTGGGCTGCTGCCTGCAGAAGGAGGCGGGGAAGAGGTGGTCGGTCGGGCAGCTCGCGAGCCACCCGTTCGTGGCCCGGAGCGACCGGGCCGAGTCGGAGAGGATGTTCAGAGACCTGCTGACCGACGGCCCGGCGCGGCCCGAGTCTAGCTGACCGACTCTTCTGGGATCTGATCTGGTTTGGAGAAGTGTGCATACACCCATTTTTGGATTCTCTTAGTTTTTTTTTTTCTTTTCTTTCCCTTTCTTTCTCGGAGATCTCATGTAATTTTCTCATCTCGGGATCGAAAATTTGAGGAATTTTTTTTTTTCTGTGACTACTGATCTCTCGTTTTATGACATGATACTTAAAATTGAGCTACTAAGTATGCTCAATGGCGATTTTAAAAAAATCACACCAGTCTGAAGGACGTATGGGGACTGAGTTCATAATTTACGTCCTTCTGAAAGACTATTTTAGGGATGAATTTGTACTTCCATCCCTCTTTTTATTTTTTCATAATTTTAGGGACGGAAGTGTCTCGAGTGATGAAATTGAATTTTCGGTAACAAACTTGGACCGCCTCGGGACTGGTTCGGTGTAGGCCCACGTTAGCAGCGGAGGCCAATGACTGACAGTCACACGGACGTAGACCAGTCCTGCGGACGGTCAGAATAGACTTTCATGTAAGAATTTTGTTTGACTTTACCCTTTTTCAGTGCCCCATATCCACTTTTCTATGTATGGAACCTATTTTACCTGTTGTTTTAGTTGAAAGAACAAACACACACACACACACAAGGATGACATGTAAAAAAAAGAGGAAATTTCATATAGAGCGATGAAATTTAGCATATTTATATAAAAGAGGAGAAGTTTTCGATATTTATAGGAAAAATAATGTGGCGCCAACTTTATCGAAAATTTCTCCTCTTTTATATAAATATGCTAAATTTTATCACTCTATATGAAATTTTCTCAAAAAAAAAAAAAAGTAAAACAGGTAAAAGATGTACAGCCCACGTCCAATTAATTTTTTTTCCTGTAAAACACAGAGAGAAAAATATAAAGCTGTTTGAAAATTTTGAAGGGGGGAGCCAATGTTTTACCTAATGTTCGTTAAAAGAACAAACAATCACACAGTAAAATTGGGTGTCCATTTCAGCCTACCAATAGCTCCGTTCTTGAATAAGCTCCGTTCTTGAATACACGTCATAAATTGATTCGGGTCTTCTACGGGTATACTACGATTATTGTTATACAAACACAAATACAACTACAACACAGCAAATAAGTACAAATGGTAAGTCATTAATTTGATGTGTTTAGTATATTTTTAGATGTGTGATATAATCCGACAAGGTACAAATTTTTGGATTCTAGTGCTTTCTAGTTTTACAATTTTATATTTTACATATATGTTGCTCTAATTTTTGCATCATGGCCAAATCTTGTGCAGATAAAATTTAAGGATCAAGGAATTATATATCCTTCTTGCACATGTCCCATATGTCAAGTGGCTAACTACCTTATTGATTGTGTGCATGTGTGAGTCTGACCTATTCCTTGTAATGATTGAAGCGAGGAATTTTCGAGGCACTTACAACTCTTTTACAACCACTCACCCATGTGCTGACATGTGGACCATGACCCACATGTCAGCAATGGATGAATGTTGTAAGAGGGTTGTAAGCATTTGGTTGTAACTGTAGCATTACTCTATAGCAATAATAACATTACTCTAGTTATAGCATATTTGAGAATCATACTCGAAAAACAAGTAAATCAGATGAATTAAAAAAGATGTAGTATACCACCAAGAATTTGTTCTAGTGGTAACATTAGTGAGGAAAATGAGGACTAAAAAAATCCCAAAACAAGTTTTCATTGGAAAAATTATTTTCTAATACAAATGTCAAATAAGTTGTAAATTTTACATGGCATGACATGGTACAGATATCGTGAAGTTAGTTGTCTAGTTGACAATGACTTTACCTTAATATCATCAATTATAAATAAAATATTTAAAAAGAAAAAAAATGAGGAAAGAAGTTGTCTTGGAAGTTAAAAAAAATTTATTGTTTTCTCAATACTTTTATATTGGAGAAGATTTTTTCTACTTCATTGTCTTGTGTGAATATAATATTGCCACCTATAAAATACATTGTCTTGTGTCTTAAAAAGACAATGAGATAGAAAAACTCTCTCCAATGCAAAAGTATTGAGAAGATAATAAAAAGTATTGTTTCCAACTTCCAAGACAACTTTTAAGACAAACTCATCTTCTTTCTTTTTTCTAATATTTTTTATTCATAATTGATGACATGGAAGAGAAGACATTGTCAAGTGCATTGTCTAGAACAAGACAATCAACTTCACAATGTCTTCTTTAATTTTCGCTACATAAGCTTCACAGTTGACTTGACAATTGCATTGGAGAAGAACTTTTGAATAAAATTTTGTCATTCCTATGTGGCAACAACTTTTTTCCAAAGTCATAATAGTGTTGGAGATGCTCTAAGCCATATAGAAATTATATCACATTACAAGACATTAGGATTAGGATTGTAGATGCTCCAAGGAATAGCAATTTATCAAAGCATTCTCCAAATATCATATTTAAACTTGTAAGTTGCTACTTAAATCAAGATGTTCAAGAAAATTAAGTGCAACTACCTGTCAAATGGCTACTTGGATTATATGTGGCACCAACACCTCCTAACGTTCACAGTTTTCATGGTTGTAAATTGAATATCTAATGTAGAAATTTGATGTCAGGTTCACACTGGAAAGGATCCAAAAATGTATATTGGAATGGGCTAGAGCAAGTTGGAGTGGACTAGATATAAACAAACTCTCATAAAAAAATCAAAATAAAAAATCTATATGAAAAAAACAAGTAAAAAAGAAAATTGGGTGGACTCCAGTCCAGCCCATCCCCTACCTAAATCCGTCCCAGGGTTTACAATCGATTCTATTCAAACAAAATTGTCAAGAACTTAGGTTGAACTTTTTTTTAAAAAAATATTTTTACACCGTTGATAAAAACACAACCAAAAGTGACAGGGAACGACTTGTTTTTGGGATGAAGCAACTATGTTAAAAAGTGTTAGAGGACAACACAAAATTATTAGGTAGCAACACATTTTCAATAGACATCATCTTTTTCAAATCTAGATTTTTTTATTTTCTTAAATTTTATATGTAATTCATATTTTTGTTATAATTTTATAGTAAATAGCCCACTAAGACACTATTTTTGAAATTTCAAACTCCATTAATAGAGTTCTGCAAGTTCAAATTCAAAACAATTCCATTTGGTTGAAAGATGACTGATAAAATGTTGACAATTCTGAATATGCACATGACAAAATTTGACAATACTGATATCAACTAAAATTTTGTCAGTTCTAAACATTTACACATAATTATCAAAATTTTGACATTTTTGAAGGCAAATTTTTCTTTGTCTGACTATGTTTAGGATGGCTAAAATTTTGATATTTTTAAAATTAAACGATAATCGAAAATTATGATCAATGATGAAACTGTGAGGAGTTTTAATATGTGGCTACATGGATTTGGAACAATTGTGTTCGCCTCTGTTGTCTAACTTTCAGTATTTGTGTTGAGGAGTTTCAAGTTTATTTATTCTATTGTCATTTGTGCAACAAAATTGATATTTGCACGGGGTTTGTGATCACGGACGTGACCCGGGACCACGCGGCTGGCAACTACTGGCCTCCTTTGTTATTATCGGACCTCACCCACTTAAAATCCGAACCAGAAGGTAATGAAATGCCGCTACGTAGCCTACATCACGCTCGCAGTCACAAACTGCGAGCAACGTAGCAGCTCTGTTTGCGCAATGTGTTCTTCCTAGATACTACACTCTCTTGAACGCTCGGCATCTCATCAATGAATTGGAAGCACGTTTTGATAGTCAATCAAGATAACTTTTCATGCAATTCATTATTTATTAAGGGGGCGTTTGGTATGCGTATTTTTTTTATTTTCGGAAAAAATTAAGATGAGAATCTATTACCACGTTTGTTTGGCTTATAAAAAAATTTATTTCCGGGAATTATAAATACCCGGATAAATAGTTTTCCCACAAAACATGGGAATTCTATCCCTTGAAAATAGGTGGGTATTTTTCTTTTGTCCGGGCAAAAAAAAAAGTGTCTAAATTTTTCTTCTTCTTTGATCAATTTTGATTAGTTTTGAACATTTTTTTCTTTTTTTTGTCGTTTTTTTATCTTTTTGTCATTTTTTTTCGTTTTTACCAATTTTTATCGTTTTAAGCAATTTTTTGTCGTTTTTACCAATTTTTTGTCCTTTTTGTCAATTTTTTATCGTTTTAAGCGATTTTTTGTCCTTTTTTAGCTTTTTTTATTTTTACCGCTTTTTAGTCGTTTTTTGTCGTTTTTGTTGTTTTGGATTTTTACAGATTTTATGACAATTTTTGTCATTTTTGTCGTTTTTTTGTCACTTTTACTGTTTTTTGTCGTTTTAACCGATTTTTTTTGTCATTTTAACCGATTTTTTGTCGTTTTTATCGATCTTTTTCGTTTTTGTCGCTTTTGGTTATTTTTTGTCGTTTTAACCCATTTTTTGTCATTTTTTAACCGATTTTTTGTTGTTTTTAACCGATTTTTGTCGTTTTTAATCGATTTTTTGTCGTTTTAACCAATTTTTTATTTTTTTTGTCGTTTTTGCCGCATTTTGATTTTTTGTCGTTTCATCTTTTTTTGTTATTTTTTGTCGTTTATACATTTTTTTCGCTTTTTGGTCGTTTTTGTCGTTTTAACCGATTTTTTTCGTTTTTCATCGTTTTTGTTATTTTGTCGTTTTACCGATTTTTTGTCGTTTTTACCATTTTTTTTCGTTTTTACCGTTTTTGTCGTTTTTACCGTTTTTTTTTATATTTGTTCATATTTTCGTTATTATTATTTTTATTTTTTTGGGGAATATTTATATTGTCACCAAACATGGGAATGTAATTTTTCAGGAAAATTAATTTATTGAAATTTGATTTTCGGGAATATAGAATTTCCGGCTATATAGTATTCCGCATACCAAACGCCCCTAAGGGTTAATTACACTGACTCTCCCATGTTTTATTAGTATTACAAAAACTGTCCATATTCCAAAAATAATAACAATGATCACCCTTCTCTTTATAAATTTTATTAATCATAGGGGTGTTAGTGTTATTAGTGTCTATAAAAAAAAATAGAAACTATAGGTAAGTCGTGTAATTAGTTTTAAAACATGAATGGTTCATGTAATAAATATAAGCACATGAGTAGTTAATAAATTAACACATTCATTAATGATGATGGTCCTTAATTTAAGACCAAGTTTGATCTAACTTCTACTAAAATGCACACCAAAGTTTCTATCTATTTATGACCAATGTCATTATTGTTAGATTGCAACATTGCTAACAAAAACAAAACACTTTTCACACAATGATTCACAACAACATGAGTGTCAAAATTTTTGAAAATTTGGTAATCATGAATGTATAATTTTTTAGGACTATTTAAAGTTAAGTTTGTTTTGTTTCTGATCACTTTTAAAATAATAGTTGGAAAATTGAAAATTGAAAATTATAATATATATATAATATATATATATATATAATATATATATATAATATAGATATATATATATATATATATATATATTATATATATATGGAAAATTTATGAAATGCCCAAAAATTTAAAAAGTTTTATGAAAAATCCACCGCAAAAGAAACTTTCATCGCGTGCCCAGCATTATCTAAAAATATATAAAAGGGGACGACATACATTTTTGTCCTTCTAATTTATTAAGAATATCCACAAACCCAACAACTCTTCAAAAAAACGTTTCGATCGCTCCATCCTCTTCCATACTCTGTTCGCTTTCTATTTTAGGTCATCTCCTCCAAAAATCTTAGAAAAATCCTACAAGAAATCGCCAGCGAATTTCCATTCTTAAGTTTCACACAATGTCGCAATCATCATCAATCGATGTAGACCGAGTCAGAAAAGACAGAGAAGAAGTAGATGTTGAAAAACAAAAGAAAGAAAAGATGAGTGTTAAGAGGCTTGCTCGTAAACGAAAAGCTACAAAAGAAAAAGAAGTGCAAGAAGAAGTAGAAAACAAGAACAAGAAGAACAACAAGAACAACAAGACGAAAAGAAGCAGGAGAAGAAGAAGAAGATTAAGAAGAAGGAAAAAAAAAGGTACAACTTTGAGTCATGTTCATTCTCCGTTTATATTGACACGAAAAATGAGAATGATCATTCTCCGTGTAGATTAACACGGATAATAGGATTCTCCGTGTATTTTGACACGGAGAATGTCTTTCCTTGTATTTTGACCAAGAAATGGTCATTTTCCGCTATTCAACCACGGAGAATGTCATTCTCCGTGTCAAAATAGACGGAGAATGAATGTCATTCTCCGTGTATTTTTACACGGAGAATGATATTTTCTGTGTATTTTGACCTAGAATGACCATTCTCCGTGTTAAAATACACGAAGAATGATCATTCTCCGTGTATTTTGACCTAGAAATGGCCATTCTTCGTGTATCTAACATGGAGATGTTGGCCCAATGATTGTATCAGGTTTTTGAATATGGTTAATCTGTTAAGTTTAACTTTTCATTACACTAATCTTCATACCATCACTATAGCTTTTCTACTTCTACTTATATATGTGGTGATATGTGCCTATTGTTTTACATATTAGTGATACTAGTTTTTTATGGTATCACTAATACGTATGCTATCACTATTGTAAGCATTGTCCTAATATGCCTTAAACTTGATACATTGTATACTGCTTTGTTCGTCTAACATGTACATGCAGAAAAGCAATAAGCAAGATCAATGTGGACATATGCAATAAAAAAATTATGGTGGGCCAAAGACGACGGATCCACAAGATTTCTCTGAACCACCCGACGACATCTCCAGAGCCACGCACTCGGGGGTTCCGCTGCCCGGTCAGCGGACGGGGGTCGAGGCAGAAAGCGCCCCTCGTCGGGGTTCGGGGCGAAGCCCCCGAAAGGTATTCAGTTCTCACAAACTGAATATCTTTGGACAGCTGCCGCCAAGGAAGAAGCCAACATCTATCAAGGAAAGAAGCCAAGCCAAGCCATCATCATTTCAATACTCTGCAGAAACCTGCTCCTACTACAGTATATTTGGAGTCTGTAATGAGTCTTAGGAATCGTTGTAAACACAAGAAATAGATGGCAAAATCGAAAGATAGGGTAGAAATAATGCAGGACAATCTTCAGAATCCTGGCGGATAATCCGACGGATCTCCGCGGAAATCCGACGGAAGATCCGAATGGTCTCACAGAATACCTTCTGTGAGCGTTCGGATTATCCGACGGAAAACCGCAGAATTTCGACAGATTTTCCACCATATGACCGTTTGCATTCCAAAGGTCGGATCTTACGAATGATTGATCCCAACGGCTCTATTTATAGCCGTTGGACTATACAGGCGGATGATCCGGCGGATTTCTGCGGAAATCCGACGGATGATCCGTCAGCCTGAGAAAGTTGCATTATTGCACTTTCCTTTGCTTTTGGTTATAAATAGCTTTGAACCCCTTCATTCAAGGTTGATGCTTTGAGCCTAAATATTTCTAAACCACCAAAAGCCTATCCACCAACAACTCTACAAAGCTTTCATTTGCCATCCATAAATTGTGTTAGAGTTATTGAGTTGAAAAGTGGGATCTTCATCTTATTGTATAAGGAGATCAAAACCTATTGTGAAAGGTTGAAGTTGGGGAGTCTTCGTATCCAAACTCTCGGTTGAAGTTGGAGAGTCTTCGTATCCAAACTCTCGATTGAAGTTGGGGAGTCTTCGTATCCAAACTCTCGGTTGAAGTCGGAGAGCCCTTCGGATTAAAGCTCTCGTGTAAGAAGTTGGCGAGTTCTTCGGATCCAAACTCGTGTGTAACTATTTGCTTAAATAGTGGATTAAATTCGGAGAGAGTTTCGGGACTGGATTGCCTCTAGGGAGGATACCAGGATACATCGGGTCGGTATTGTGATTGCTTCTTCTCTTACACTTATATTTTTTAAATTGTCAATTAGCTTGTGTTAAGTGCTTGATTAGTTAGCTTGACCCTATTCACTCCCCTCTAGGGTTCCTACAGGAGAATGATCATTATCCGTGTTAATATACACGGGGAATGATCATTGTATTTTGACCTAGAAATGACCATTCTCAGACACGGAGAATGATCATTCTTCGTGTTAAAATACACGGAGAATGACATTTTCTGTGTATTTGACCTAGAAATGGCCATTCTCCGTGTATCATACACGGAGAATGATCATTCTCCGTGTCAAAGTAAACGGAGAATGATCATTCTTCGTGTTAAAATACACGGAGAATGACATTTTCTGTGTATTTTGACCTAGAAATGACCACTCTCCGTGTTAATACACACGAAGAATGTCATTTTTCGTGTATTTTGACCTAGAAATGGCCATTCTCCGTGATTCTAACATGGAGAATGATCATTCTCCGTGTCAAAATACACAGAAAATGATCATTCTCCGTGTATTTTATACGAAAATGACATTTTCTGTGTATTTTGACCTAGAAATGGCCATTCCCGTGCATCTAACGGAGAATGTCATTCTCCGTGTTAAAATACACAGAGAATGTCATTCTCCGTGTATTTGACATAGAAATGACCATTCTCCGTGTATCTAACACGGAGAATAACATCTCCGTGTTAGAAACAAGAATGATCATTGTATTTTGACCTAGAAATGACCATTCTTCGTGATTCTAACACGGAGAATGACCACAGTGAACTACGAACGATTTTGTGATCTCTGATAAAGTTGATATCAATGGATTTCAAATTTCTCGTGAAAGAAGAAGAATACGAATTTTCCAATCCAAATCTGAGTTTGCGAATTCAAAATTATATATATGACCAAATTTGCGCGAAGGGGTATTTTTGGAACTATGAAAATGGCAAATTTTGTAAATACAGAACATCTAAAGAGAATCTTGGAATATTAACGTAGAAATACTTAATTCTGGGTATTTCATAAAACCCATCCAGCGGGTAGGCATTTCATAAAAGCCCACCCCGAAATTGGATTTCTCAGCAATTTTCATATATATATATATATATATATATATATATATATATATATATATATATATATATATATATATCACATTTGGGACTTCATTTAACAATCGTCTATTTTTATAATCAACTCTATTTTGATGGGAAAATGTTGGAACAATGGACACTGAGGATAAGGAGGGAGATTTTGAAAGCATGGTCTGTGGCCGAAAGGCTGTGTGTGATCCCATGGGGCATTCTTTGCATCGCATCCACCCCTATCACAATATGGCCAGAGTGTTTTTTTTTTTTGTTTGTTTTGGAATTGTAGTTGCCAACTAGAAGTTTATAATATTTTTGAATTTTTAAAGCAAATTATCAAAATTATTTTGAATTTATTACAACTTTTAAAAACAAAATTTATAACTTTTCTAATAAATTAAAAATAATTCTAGTAACCCATTAAAAAAATTTAAAAATTTGGACATTGTAATATTGACATTACTATTTCGTTCGATTTATTCTAACTTTTCTCTAATTTCAATTTGCAGAAAGGGACAGAAAAAGGGGATAGAATGCATGATCTTGAAGAGGCCATTTTATTAAAAATACACTTCAACTTCTTATTCGTTTCTCATGCAACGAGGTCTAATTTAAAAAAAATAGGCTGCACCAAATCCTTGATTTTTTAGCATAGACCTAATTTTTTTTAATCAATCATCGATAAAAGTCACTAATAAGAAGCAATACAAATTGATTTTATCTTCATTAATCACAGACGTCCAAGTGAATCAGCTTGAACAACATCGACTTCCTTGAAGATGATGACTTTGAAAAGACAGCATATGCTGTCAGACATACGTGCATGCACTTCTCTAATTTTGTGAATGTTATCCCAGGAATCACCTTTATATATGATCACTAAGGAACTTATTTCTTTCTCGTTGAGATGTGTCACGACCCGCACCCTAGAGTTAGGGCACGAGAAGTGGGTACGTCCAGCCTACGCCGCAGTGCGGCGGTAGAACGCTGTTCTAGGTCTCATGCATCTAACAGTATAAGGCTAAACAGTTTATACTCCCCGAATGGGGTGACATAGCAGATACAGACTCAATCACATCTAAGGTAGAGCAGATAAGGATAGATAAAACATGAATCCAAAGAGGTACAACAGAGAGAATCTAAGTGTCTAAGATACAAATCCAGAAATACATCTCAAATCTCCAAACTCAATACAGTAATCCATAAAGTAAATCAACTCCAGACAATTGAAAATAGCTAACAAACAACCTCTAATGTGTCTCCTCTAGGCTAGCAGGCAACTCCAAGCTATCTGTAAATTTATCAACGGGTCCAGTCAGGACAGGAGCGAGTACAGTCGTCTCAACAATATCATAACAGGTTAGAAATAAAACATGCTAGAGAGTAAGATACAGGATCTGAAGAAATAACATGATGAAAAAGAGAAGACTGTAAGTAAATAGCTACACTATATAGAGAACTATCAGTGACTAGTGATTCAGAGCACAAGATGTTATATAAACGGCACGATGTTGTACACGAGTAATACAGAGTTGTAAACGAGTAATCTTCTGGATTGATTACATAACCACTTTTACTCCCCCGTCCCAATCAATACAAGGATCTAGATATGATATGTTATTGCACACGAAGTATAGTCGCACACGAGATCATGTGAATACATGAATATACACGATCACACGTTTGTACACGAATGTCACGAATACAAGGAGTACACGATGCTCACGATAAAGTACACGAACACGAATACCCGATGTATCCGCTAAGGGGATAACATCGCACAACAAGATCCATATAGTACTAATCCTGTTTTTCAACGTGTCAGCATCATGTAAAGTAATCTAAAGCAGGAATATAATCCTAAACAAGATATAAAATCAGAGAATGTACTCGCATGGTGTCTGAATGTCCAAAGTAATACTGTCCGAGGAGAGGTGTCTGGCTCCTAATCAGAACAGCATAAGTCACAACATGTCCAGAAGGGTAATATAAAGCACTACAATGTATTCTACATGAATCTAGGTCAAACTAGGCCAAAGTCAACCCTTGGTCAACTGCACTAGTCAAACTAGGTCAAACTAGGTCATGTCATACCCAGCAAGTCTTACTAGGCCTAACCAAGACTATCCTAGCAAGCACATCAATACAAGGCTATACAAGCCAACATACACCCAACTCTATATAGCATGCAATTATTTAATACTCAAATAGGTAAGATTCACATTGGATATACACTAGGTAACTATTACTTAAGCTATATATGTCTACACATATATACACATGCATATATTGGTATTCAACATTAGGTCTATAATCATGGCATTTCAAATGGTTATAAAACTTAATATTATAACACAATATGCTAACATATATATAATATACATACATAGCTAGGTTAACTATATTCATAAATACTTATTTAAGAGGCTATGTGTGTGTATGTGAACATGGCAAAGGGGCAAGTGAGGGTTAAATGGGCATACATAGTGTATACATATCAAAGAGTATCAAAGTGTAAGTGAACAAGTGTCAAGTGTGAGAGTGTTAACATAGTGTAAGGGGTACATGAGATAATATAGGATTTGTGTTAACATAGAACATTACATCTCATTAACTTGTATATTGCATACATTACATCTATTATTACATTACATTCATGCTTGCATTCATTCATCATTCATTTATTCTCTTGCACTACTATATGCACCATACATTACATACTATGGAACCTACATATTCATTACAAGCCACTATACATACTTACATTAGATAGGATACTTACACCTCATACATCATTTATTTAAACATTTACTCATGCTTGCATTCTCTATTTAATTACATAATGTATATACATTAACATGGGTTAAAATCAAATAGAACATTATATTACACACAAGGGTGCACAAAATGCATATGCCGATAGTAACTCCTACTAATAATCAATACTGTACCATCTCAACATGAATTAAAATCTAGGATTAAGTATGTTATAGATCTATGTGTTAACTTTTTGAAACTTTAAACGGATCGTTTTCGTTTCCGAAAACTCCCAAAATTGCGAAAACACCGAGAATGCGTTTGTCTTTCGTACAACTGACACTCAAATAATTCTCCAGAAAGTTACAGAAAGAATTAGGCCTATTAATACATGTTTTTAGAAAGCTAACTTCAATACGCTTCTTTTAAAAAAAACGGAAGATTAAACCGAGCTTTGAGCTAGAAGTTATGACATTTCTAAGTTAGGGCTGAAATTAAAAACGTGGATAAAATCATGACGGATTTGGGTAGTTTGAGACAAAAGAACACAAGTATATAACATAACATATCAAGAACTCACTCTCTAAACTAATATATATATAAGACACTATAGAACACATCTCTAATACAAAATATGAGATTAAACATGTAATAATTCATTCATACATACACAACACATAGTGTGTCCAAATTTGGGATTTTCCCACATGGACACAACCACAACACAAAGGACACTCCAATGACCTCCAAATGGACACGAAATGGACACAAATGGAGATACAACCATGGGGGTCATTTCTATGGGTTCAAAATAGACCTATATGCATGAGGAAATAAAAGGAGAATTGATTTATACCTTCCGGTAGATCGAATCGAAGAAAAGCCTTCCCTGAGCGACACCGACACGTAGAGATTCCAAACGGACACGAACGAGCTCCGAATCCTCCCAAACTTGGGTAGCTTCCTCCTTGGCAAGAATGGAGAAGGAAGAAGAGATTTGGTGGCGAATGGAAGGATTTGGTGGAGAAATTGCTAGGGATTGCTCTCTAGGAATTTGGGGAAGAACAAGAGAGAGAGTGTGGATGAGAATAATGAAATGAACTTGAGCCTATCCTCTCCCAAAGTGGCTGGCCATATGGGGCTATTTGTCCTATTATGGTAAGGTCCAAAATGCCCCCACTAACCTATTCTATGAGTATTAGGAAAGGGCTAATTGGTTGGGGCAAAATTAGTCATTCTAAAGTCTCTAATCACACTAACCTTATCCATAATAATTAGTCTAACCTCTAACTAAAATATTTCTATAATGTGGACTAAATTTAATATCATGTGGGCCATGCCTAACTAGTATGTGGGTTCCACTAGAGTCAAACTACCCCCGGATCCCCGTTTCAGTCGGATTGAGTTGAAATTCGAACCCGACTCAAATAATCCCAAACAATATCATAAATAAAATAATATCAAAATAATTCAAAGAGGTCAAATGCAAAAATATTCTTAGGCCAAATGATATTACAATATCATATTACATGGTTAGGCTCTAGGTCAAACAGCCTCTAGGGTTTCACTAGCAAAACGTCAAAACTACAAGTCATTGATTTAATAATTTTAAAATAATTTAAAATCACCAAAAATCATATCATGAATTAATATCATTATTAAAATAATTATAGACACGAAATTTCAAAATTACCCTCATTTGGGAAACTGGGTGCTACAACTCTACCCACCATAGAAAAATTTCGTCCTCGAAATTTAAGATCGATAGTACTCCTTCTAGAGCCTCTAACCTACCAAATATCTAAGGTAACACTTCCTAACACTGGAATAATAAATGGACATCTAAAAAGTGTCAATCTAGGAATACCTCCAATACTGCTCTGCTGTACGGCGGTAATGGAACTTCAATAAAATATGGACTAGAACCTATATCCAAGGGACTGGACCTATTTTAAAGTGGTCTTAACTAAGGATGAAAAGGAACTGATCATAGGCTATAGGTATGCTCAAACTATTATCTTCCTATTAACCATCTATTAATACATTCTATTACCATAGGAACGATGCATTACTAAGACATATAGGCCCCTATCTGTCACGCCCCAGAACCAGAATACTGGAGAGCGGGGCGGACACAGCCAGCTACGTATGTTGAAATAGAATACATCTCAACTACACGGTCACGGCTGTCTAGATATGAGGGTTACTACAAGCCAGCAGTCTCTTATGGTCAAGCCTATTGTCTCAATCTCAAGCAATTAACAGAGTTACAAGATGTTAGAGCATCAAATATATATATAAGGCGTCCCAATATTACATATTGGATGATCATGAAGCTAGTCGTACAAAATGATAGGACTAGCAAGAGTTCAGTCGTACATGATCAACCCTAGGATTTGTTAATCATGTTTACAGCCCGTAGGCAGACAGTAAGTAAATGTGCATCGAGCTAACAGGTGCTCGTCGGCTAAACGCCTCAAAAGAATAAATTTACATATAAGTGGGTGAAACAAAAAGGGAAAACCCACTCGTAGCCCGGGTTCCGTCTAGTGTTCACCATTGGGCTGGAAGCTTGGTAGATCCTCGGGTGCTGCTCCGAAATCTGGCCACACAAAACCAGCTGGGTCAAACCCCAGAAAGAGCAAGTGCCACAAAGGAGGCCACAAATAAGAACAAAAGCCAGCATATCAGAACATAAATAAAAGTACAAGTGAAAGTACACAGAGCGATAAACGACTAAGGACGTGGAACCATTCCGGGAGCCAGGTTACAATCCTTAAACCAAACAAGGACCGGGATTGTACCCCTTCGCCTGAATAGTTCACTGTCTCTACCCATTTATCGTTGGAGATAAGTAAAACAATCATGATCAAGAGTTCCAGGTACAAGGCTAGACAAGACTTAGACGGGGCTGGACACCATTCATTCACAATCGGCCAAGCAAGTACTACGGCTTACTACTTTAACTAACTAGGGTTATCACAAGCCTAATTACTAACAAGATGCAAGTGAGAAACTCCCAGTCCCAAGCCCTGCAGACCATCCAGTTATCCTTCCGCGGGTTGAGATTTATAGGTGGGTACATTGCCCGGAGACAAATGTACCCTTAGGTGACTTAGAGGGTGCAACACATGACAGTGTGCTGGAAATGTGCTCTACTCGTCGGCAAGCTACAAGTCCATTAAAGCGCCCAGATAACGAGATTGCCTGTGACTGGGAATTCTCCATGTTCTAGTTTGATCTAATCATTAGCCTATTCCAATTTAGCGCGAGTCCCTGGCCGTGGTACCCAGGGAATCACGTCCTAGACATGATGCAAGACAAGACAATGGATTGTACAAGCAAGCAAGCAGGAGCACCCACGGTGTCAAGACAGGTCAAGTTAAGTTATCAAGTCAAGTCAAGTCAGGAGTGCGCCGCCACGCCACTATCAAGTTATCAATAATTCATGTCAGGGTACTTGTCAGGAGTGCGCCACGACGGGCCACTATCATGTCAGGTTGGTCATGTCAGGAGTGCACCATTACGGGTCACTATCATGTTATGTAAGTTCCTTGTCATACCAGGCCATGTACAATAGTCATTCCAAGTATATAAGTAAATCAAGTTCATGACAAAAGGCGTAAGGATATAAAATGGGCGTAAAATACCTGATACAATACCAATATATATAGGACTATAAAAGAGCCAAGACCAAGAAATAACAAATTCATCATAAACAAGTAGGTAGCACAAGGGGGTCAAGGGTTGGGCTACGCGGGGTATAGACTGCGCATACAAGGCTGCGCAAGAGTTGTCTTGCGCAAGGGTTACATTGCGCAAGGGTTACATTGCGCAAGGGGAGCAGTACGCAAGCAATACGCAGTGCACAGTACGCAAGCCACTACGCAATACACAGTACGCAGGCCAGCATGCAGGGGCTACGCAAAGTGCAATACGCAGGGTGCAATACGCAATGCACACTACGCAGGAGCTCTACGCAGAGGCCGTGCAAGGGAGCAGTACGCAGCAATACGCAATGCACACTACGCAGGAGCTCTACGCCAGATCGCGCAGGGCAGTACGCAGCAATACGCAATGCACACTACGCAGGAGCTCTACGCAGACCAGCATACGCAGGGGCTACGCAAAGTGCAATACGCAGTGCAATACGCAATGCACATACGCAGGAGCTCTACGCAGAGGCCGTACGCGGCCGCGTGGCCAACAAGAGGGAAAGGCTGTGTTCTTCTCCTACCTCTGTCCGAGAGGAAGAACACCCAACCCAAAACTTCAATTCTTCATAACCTTGTCAAATCAAAACCAAATTTAGATTTTCAAAGTTCTAACTTGAGTAAAATTGAATTCTCTTCCACATGGAAGCATCAAAAACCCATAAAATCCAACTAAAATAGATCAAAACCATGTAAATCCGAAAATAATTAAAACCTAGATCTAGAACAATGGAGACTCCAAATCACAAAATTCCAAGTTCTAATGTTGTTCTCCATGTCCTAATCTAGCTAATGAACAAATAAAAAGTGCTTATTTAATGGCAAGATGCACTTGCCTATAGGTGTTGGTGGAGGAAGAAGAAGAAGAAGAAGAAATTAATGGAGAAATTATGGAGGAGAGAGAAAGTAGGTGGGTTATAATGAGGGTTGTGGTGTAATGGAGGTGGTGTGTAGGCTATGGTGTTCCATCATGACAAACCAAACCAAACCAATCTCCAAAATAAAACCAAGCCATGGTCTAAAACCCATTTACAAGAATTCAAAAATCCGCAAGTCGAGAATAATAAAATACGTGCCAAAATCCAAATACGAGCATAATACGAAATACGGAAAATGAGGATGACAACTCTACCCACCTTCAAAGAATTCCGTCCTCGGAATTAAATCAAGGAGCTAGAGATTGCCACGACAAGCTATACTAAGCACAGACAAGCTACACTAAGCAGTTCAATCATACAATCATACATTGCAAGCAAGGAAGGGAAAGCGTAAGGTATAAGAAAGACATTATACCTCACGAGTCAAACAGGTAGGGATATCGCGATCGGATGTCGTCCTCACGCTCCCATGTTGACTCACCTAGAGAGTGATGACCCCAAGCAACACGGACTAAGTTAATAGTCTTGTTCTTGAGCGTCTTTTCCCTCCGGTCCAATATAGACACGGGCCTCTCCTCATACGAAAGGTTGGTACCAACAACCAATTCCGAATGATCTAGGATATGGCTCGGGTCCGGGATGTACCGTCTTAATTGGGATACATGGAATACATTATGTACCTCACTTAGCGACGGCGGAAGAGCGAGACGATAGGACACATCACCTACTCGCTCTAGAATATCGAACGGCCCTATATACCTAGGACTAAGCTTTCCCCGTACGCCAAAACGAATGACGCCGCGGGTAGGCGAGATCCTAAGGAATACATGGTCGCCGACGGCAAATTCTAAGGGACGCCGATGAGCATCGGCCCAATGGCGCTGGCGATCCTGAGCAACTCGGAGGTGATCTCTGGCTTTCCTGACCACTTCAACCGTCTGAGAAATCAGTTCTGGACCGAGCATCTGCCTCTCTCCGACATCGTCCCATGCTAACGGAGATCTGCACTTCCTGCCATACAGAGCCTCGAAGGGTGCCATCTGGATACTGGCCTGGAAACTATTGTTGTACGAGAATTCCACCAGGTGCAGGTGATCCTCCCACGAACCACCGAAGTCAAGGGTACATGACCGCAACATATCCTCAAGAGTTTGTATAGTACGCTCTGACTGCCCATCTGTCTGCGGATGATACGCTGAGCTGAACTTGAGACGAGTCCCCAAACTTTGATGAAGACTGCGCCAGAAGTGCGATGTGAATCTCGTATCCCTGTCTGATACTATGCTGACTGGCACTCCGTGAAGTCTGACAATCTGCCTGAGATACATCTCTGCTAGCTGTGCCGTTGACTGTCCAACTCTAAATGGAAGAAAATGTGCCACCTTGGTAAGCCTGTCTACAATGACCCAAACAGCATCTCTGCCTGCCGGAGACCTGGGTAATCCAGTCACGAAATCTATGGTAATGTGCTCCCATTTCCATTCTGGGATCGGTAAAGGTTGAAGAAGTCCAGCTGGCCTCTGATGTTCAGCCTTGACTTGTTGGCAAACCAAACATCGAGAGACATACCGGGCTATCTCCCTCTTCATACCATTCCACCAAAAGTGCTGACGAATATCTCTGTACATCTTCGTGCCGCCTGGGTGAATGGAGTACTGCGAACTGTGAGCCTCTGCCATGACTTCCTGTCTGATATCTCCACTGGGTACACAAAGACGCGTGCCGTGTCGAAGTGTACCATCTTCATGAATACATAACTCTGGCCTTCTCCCTGCCTCGCACTCTGCTCTGAGCCGCTGAATCTTGGAATCTGTTAACTGTGCTGTCCGGATCCTCTCAACTATGGTGGACTGAATCTGTAGGCTGGCCATCAAGGCCACATTGGAAGAAAGAATCACTTCAATTCCCATCTTCTGAAGATCTGACAATAGCTCTGGTTGCGCTGTTAGGAGGTAGACTCCGGCTCTCCTGCTCAATGCATCTGCTACCACGTTGGCCTTCCCTGGGTGATACTGCAAGTCCACATCATAGTCCACAAGTAGCTCGAGCCATCTTCTCTGCCGCATATTAAGATCCTTTTGGATGAAAACATACTTCAGGCTCTTGTGATCAGTAAATATCTCCACTCTGTCTCCGTACAAGTAGTGCCTCCACAACTTAAGTGCAAACACTACTGCTGCTAGCTCCAAGTCGTGGGTCGGGTAATTCTTCTCATGATCACGGAGTTGACGTGACGCATAAGCAATTACCTTCCCATGCTGCATCAAAACACATCCCAATCCTCTGCCTGAAGCGTCACAATAAACTGTGAATCCTCCGGTCCCATCTGGAAGTGTGAGAATGGGAGCCGTTATCAAACCTCGCTTCAACTTCTCAAACGATTCCTGACATTCTGCTGTCCAAACGAACGGCACATCCTTGCGGGTCAACTGGGTCATCGGCGCTGAAATCCTTGCAAAATCTGAGACGAACCGCCGGTAGTAGCCGGCCAATCCAAGGAAGCTGCGAACCTCTGCCACTGAGCTGGGTACTGGCCATGCCTCGATAGCCACAATCTTCTGGGGATCAACTTCCACTCCTCCTCTGGTAATGATGTGACCCAAGTAAGAAATGCGATCGAGCCAGAACTCGCATTTACTGAACTTGGCGTACAATTGGTGTTCTCTGAGAATCTGGAGGACAACTCTGAGATGCTGCTCGTGCTCTGCTTCACACTTGCTGTAGACCAGGATGTCATCAAGGAACACTATCACAAACTGATCCAAGTAAGGCATGAAAATACGGTTCATGAGGTCCATGAACACTGCCGGCGCATTGGTCGCTCCAAAGGGCATAACCAGAAACTCCCAATGCCCGTACCTAGATCTGAACGCCGTCTTCGGGATGTCCTGCTCTCTGACTCTGATCTGGTGGTATCCTGACCGCAAGTCTATCTTCGAGAAAACTGAAGCCCCCTTGAGTTGATCAAACAAGTCATCTATCCTTGGAAGAGGGTATCTGTTCTTAATTGTCACTGAGTTCAAGGTACGATAATCTACACATAGCCTGGACGTACCATCCTTCTTTTTCACAAGAAGCATCGGGGCTCCCCAAGGCGATCCACTAGCACGAATGAATCCCTTGGTTCTAAGTTCTTCAATCATCTTGTACAAAATCTCCAACTCTGAAGGTGCCATCCTGTAGACTCGCTCTGATACTGGTGCTGTCCCGGGGATCAAGTCGATGGTGAACTCGATCTCCCGCTCTGGCGGCATCCCTGGAAGTTCCTCTGGGAAGACATCTGGAAACTCTTCAACTATCCGGGGCAACTGCACTGCCGCTACTGCCATTCGCAATACTGGAGGAGATGGCTCTACTGTGCCTCTGGAAAATGAAAACTCTGGCTCTCCGGGAATACTAAAGACAACTCTGCCAACATGGCAGTCTATCCTAGCATAATGGTTCCTCAACCAATCCATGCCTAGGACTACATCATAGTCTGCCATAGGGAACTCTATGAATCTAGCGGAGAACTCTCTACCGCTAACTACAATCCGACACGAGGAAAACACTCGATCTACTCCCACAAGGCCATTACCAGTAAGTATATTGAGCCTCACTGATAATGACTCGGGCTCCAATCCTATCCGTGTCGCGAATCGTGCAGACATGAACGAATGCGATGCACCAGAATCAAATAATACAGATGCTGGAAAGGAGTTGATGAGAATAGTACCTGCCACTACCTCACCTGGTGCAACTTCTTCTTCCATGGTCATCATCATAGCCTGACCTCTAGCTGCGGGTCCCCTCTGCTGGAAACCCCTATGTCGGTTCTGTGCTGGAGCCTGGGTGAACTGCTGCTGGTTCTGCTGCTGAAAGGCCTGGGCCTGAGGCAATAATGGCCTAGGGTACTGCTGCTGCTGCTGGACTGGAACTGGGGCTGGTCCCCTCACTGAAGAACTAGAAAGGTTGGATGATGATGGACCTCCCCTATTCGGGCAGGTCCCTATCTGGTGGTCTGCTCCTCCACAAGCTAGGCACAATCCCTGTGCCCTACGACACTCTGCCACTACATGGCCCGGCTTCCCGCAATGAGAACATCCCACCGCGGAAGACTGCTTCTGCTTCTGCTGCTGCGGGTACGTCGGGGTCGAATGCTGAACCGACGTCACTGAGGCCACCCGCCTCGGAGTTCCAATGGTTATACCCCTAGCTGCCGGGGCTGGAGCTGAAGATTGGTGCATCTGGTTGTGGGACCGTTTCCTGCCTCCGGTCCTGTCCACAATTCTCCGGGAGGTATACTCATGCCTCCTTGCTGCCTTCAATACTGCATCGAACGTCTGGTGCTCGAACTGCTCCACAGCTAATAATATCTCTAAATGCAGCCCCTGCTGGAACCGCTGAGCCCTATCGAACTCGGTTGCCACCAAGGTGGGGGCGAACCTACTCAGCCTGGAAAACTCGGTCGCATAGCCATCGACCGTCCTGCCTCCTTGCTTCAAGTTGGTGAATCTGGTCTGCAGGTTGTACCGTGCCACCGCATCGAAGTACTTCGTCTGGAACCTCACTCTGAACGTCGCCCAAGTGACTGGTGCTGCTAACCCCATGGCCTGAGCTGCCCACCAATCGCGAGCCAAGTCTAACAACTGTAGGCGTACCACCGCCACCTTCTCATTCTCAGGTGTCCTAGCTGCTTCTAGAACCACCTCGGTATCCTGAAGCCAAGCGTCCGCGGCAACCGCATCTTCACTGCCGTCAAAGAAGGGAGGGTTCAAGCGCTTGAAACTGTTGGCCGCCTGATTTCCTTGGGGACCTCCTCGGTTTAGTGCATCATGAACTTCCTGGTGCAAGGCGTCGCCTCGACGATCTTGGGATGCAAGCAGTTCCCTGATAAGCCCTACCAAAGGTCCCTCATCCTGTCTAGCTGGTTAAACGGGCGGAGCTTCCTGAACTAGAGGTTCTGAGCCTCCGGGAAGCATAACTCGGGAGGCTACTCCAGAGTGCTGAACTTGATCTTCCTGGCGCTGGGGTGCTTGTCGAGCTTCCTCTGGCTGGTTGGCAGGTCCGGGAGTAATGCCGCTGAAGAAGACGACATAGGGAACAATAAGGAAAGGACCAGGACAGATCAATGATACAAGCATGTGATCAGGTCAAGAATCTCAGGGATTTGAAGATACGAGCAGAGATCAAGGGCGAATATTGATTGAGACATCTATTCGGTAAACCCTCACATTTCTTGATTGACAAGACCTGCATGGGCCACCACTTAAACCGTGTCACGCCCCAGAACCAGAATACTGGAGAGCGGGGGCGGACACAGCCAGCTACGTATGTTGAAATAGAATACATCTCAACTACACGGTCACGGCTGTCTAGATATGAGGGTTTACTACAAGCCAACAGTCTCTTATGGTCAAGCCTATTGTCTCAATCTCAAGCAATTAACAGAGTTACAAGATGTTAGAGCATCAAATATATATATATAAGGCGTCCCAAATATTACATATTGGATGATCATGAAGCTAGTCGTACAAAATGATAGGACTAGCAAGAGTTCAGTCGTACATGATCAACCCTAGGATTTGTTAATCATGTTTACAGCCCGTAGGCAGACAGTAAGTAAATGTGCATCGAGCTAACAGGTGCTCGTCGGCTAAACGCCTCAAAAGAATAAATTTACATATAAGTGGGTGAAACAAAAAGGGAAAACCCACTCGTAGCCCGGGTTCCGTCTAGTGTTCACCATTGGGCTGGAAGCTTGGTAGATCCTCGGGTGCTGCTCCGAAATCTGGCCACACAAAACCAGCTGGGTCAAACCCCAGAAAGAGCAAGTGCCACAAAGGAGGCCACAAATAAGAACAAAAGCCAGCATATCAGAACATAAAGAATAAAAAGTACAAGTAATGAAAGTACACAGAGCGATAAACGACTAAGGACGTGGAACCATTCCGGGAGCCAGGTTACAATCCTTAAACCAAACAAGGACCGGGATTGTACCCCTTCGCCTGAATAGTTCACTGTCTCTACCCATTTATCGTTGGAGATAAGTAAAACAATCATGATCAAGAGTTCCAGGTACAAGGGCTAGACAAGACTTAGACGGGGCTGGACACCATTCATTCACAATCGGCCAAGCAAGTACTACGGCTTACTACTTTAACTAACTAGGGTTATCACAAGCCTAATTACTAACAAGATGCAAGTGAGAAACTCCCAGTCCCAAGCCCTGCAGACCATCCAGTTATCCTTCCGCGGGTTGAGATTTATAGGTGGGTACATTGCCCGGGAGACAAATGTACCCTTAGGTGACTTAGAGGGTGCAACACATGACAGTGTGCTGGAAATGTGCTCTACTCGTCGGCAAGCTACAAGTCCATTAAAGCGCCCAGATAACGAGATTGCCTGTGACTGGGAATTCTCCATGTTCTAGTTTGATCTAATCATTAGCCTATTCCAATTTAGCGCGAGTCCCTGGCCGTGGTACCCAGGGAATCACGTCCTAGACATGATGCAAGACAAGACAAGTGGATTGTACAAGCAAGCAAGCAGGAGCACCCACGGTGTCAAGACAGGTCAAGTTAAGTTATCAAGTCAAGTCAAGTCAGGAGTGCGCCGCCACGGCCACTATCAAGTTATCAAGATAATTCATGTCAGGGTACTTGTCAGGAGTGCGCCACGACGGGCCACTATCATGTCAGGTTGGTCATGTCAGGAGTGCACCATTACGGGTCACTATCATGTTATGTAAGTTCCTTGTCATACCAGGCCATGTACAATAGTCATTCCAAGTATATAAGTAAAATCAAGTTCATGACAAAAGGCGTAAGGATATAAAATGGGCGTAAAATACCTGATACAATACCAATATATATAGGACTATAAAAGAGCCAAGACCAAGAAATAACAAATTCATCATAAACAAGTAGGTAGCACAAGGGGGTCAAGGGTTGGGCTACGCGGGGTATAGACTGCGCATACAAGGCTGCGCAAGAGTTGTCTTGCGCAAGGGTTACATTGCGCAAGGGTTACATTGCGCAAGGGGAGCAGTACGCAAGCAATACGCAGTGCACAGTACGCAAGCCACTACGCAATACATAGTACGCAGGCCAGCATGCGCAGGGGCTACGCAAAGTGCAATACGCAGGGTGCAATACGCAATGCACACTACGCAGGAGCTCTACGCAGAGGCCGTGCGCAAGGGGAGCAGTACGCAGCAATACGCAATGCACACTACGCAGGAGCTCTACGCAGACCAGCATACGCAGGGGCTACGCAAAGTGCAATACGCAGGGTGCAATACGCAATGCACACTACGCAGGAGCTCTACGCAGAGGCCGTGCGCAAGGGGAGCAGTACGCAGCAATACGCAATGCACACTACGCAGGAGCTCTACGCAGACCAGCATACGCAGGGGCTACGCAAAGTGCAATACGCAGGGTGCAATACGCAATGCACAGTACGCAGGAGCTCTACGCAGAGGCCGTACGCGGGAGCCGCGTGGCCAACAAGAGGGAAAGGCTGTGTTCTTCTCCTACCTCTGTCCGAGAGGAAGAACACCCAACCCAAAACTTCAATTCTTCATAACCTTGTCAAATCAAAACCAAATTTAGATTTTCAAAGTTCTAACTTGAGTAAAATTGAATTCTCTTCCACATGGAAGCATCAAAACCCATAAAATCCAACTAAAATAGATCAAAACCATGTAAATCTGAAATAATTAAAACCTAGATCTAGAACAATGGAGACTCCAAATCACAAAATTCTAAGTTCTAATGTTGTTCTCCATGTCCTAATCTAGCTAATGAACAAATAAAAAGAGGTGCTTATTTAATGGCAAGATGCACTTGCCTATAGGTGTTGGTGGAGGAAGAAGAAGAAGAAGAAGAAATTAATGGAGAAATTATGGAGGAGAGAGAAAGTAGGTGGGTTATAATGAGGGTGTTGTGGTGTAATGGAGGTGGTGTGTAGGCTATGGTGTTCCATCATGACAAACCAAACCAAACCAATCTCCAAAATAAAACCAAGCCATGGTCTAAAACCCATTTACAAGAATTCAAAAATCCGCAAGTCGAGAATAATAAAATACGTGCCAAAATCCAAATACGAGCATAATACGAAATACGGAAAATGAGGATGACACTATCTCTCATAACACATTTATACTCACCAAAAGACTAGTACATCCTATCAAGGCTGATACTATAATCTCTCATAAATCTCATAAGCTACATGTTTATAGACACACATCCCCACAGCAAGGACTAATCTATATATATCTACAACAGATACTAATGGGGTGACGTCCCTATTTTCCAACAATCAAGGTCTAAATTTTTTTTTATCTAAATCATGCAATTTGAAAGAATAGTATACAAGGTCAGGGCATACCATAGCAGTTGGAAGTCTCACCTAGGTACACTAATTATTCTAGGTCAAAATAGTACTATGGTATAAACACACAAACAATCTAGGGTGTCCTAATTGGGAAGGTAAGGGAACAACAATCATCAAGGTTGTAGGGCTGTCTACCATCCTATATAAAAATTGATCATTAACAAGCAACTAAGAAATTATTAAAAGGTTACTATTCCATAAAATGGCAAAAATTGAAAATTTAGGCACAACAAATCACAAATAGATTTTTGTCTTGACACGATCTAAGTTGATCAATTTCGGGATAAAACGAGATTTGGGCAAGAAGGAAAATCAATGAAATCAAAGTATGAGCACGAGCATCCAATGATGGAGATTCAGGTCATGAGTAAATTTAATTCGACTGAGTACGAATAAGAGGTTCATAGACGATGAAAAGATTTCAAGAAAATTGTCAAGACTGTCGCGAATGAGACTCTAGGGTCAAGTTTAACTATGTCTCCATTCTCGTAGATTGATACATGAAAAAGCGAACCAAAGTACAATAGGTTGATCAGACCATCATGTACCGATTCTGATTAGACAATATGTTAGTGGGTGACCACCCAATAAAATATGTCATGACCAAGCTCGAAAATAGATAAGCTTGCAAAACTAAGGCTAATTTAGCAGCACAAGATATAAGGGTGGTAATGATGAAAGGAATTACATAGTCCAAGGTTCTTAACCAAACAGGTCAAGTAATCAGATAAGGTACAAGGTTAAGCATCTAAGGAAACAAGCAGAACACCATCACATGTCGGGTCGAAAGAATTGAGTCAAGGCTGGATTTCTAATTGAAATAAGAAAAAATTTAGTATAATGGTAGAGGTTATAGTTTAGCCAGTTGACCAAAAAATTATATCAAGAAAATATAGTACAAGAAAACGGGTTTTAGTGAGACATGATATACCTACACGAAGGTGAGCTCGTCTAGGTCTTGCATATAAGATTTGTTGGAGGGTAACGGCTAGTATTACATTCCGAATATCAAAGTCACGATAAGGAACGTCAAAGGATCTTAATTAGAAAGTGGGAGTTCAAGAGGTGGTAATTAATGCACAAAAATAATGAAGATCGAGTTAGTCATCTGCTTCTGATACTCTTAAGTTCATCTGGTCATAACTTGCCAATCATATCTTTACCTCACCAGTCTCCATATAAAATTTAACCTTTACTTAAACCCTTACCATGACTACCGTAGGTAATTCCCAATTTCCAAACACCACTCGTGAAGCACAGCCCTCACATTTAGGAATCAACATTAACCATTTATTTAAATTTCCAAGTTCTTTCACCTTGTCTTAAATTTGACCCAAAACCTCTAAATCCCGTTTACGAATTCCTTGAACTTGTTCAAATTGTTCTCCTCGTATTATTTAATTTAAATCTCTAGGCCTTACAAAACTTATCTTTCATCATAAAATCAACTTCCGTATTTTTTTCGACATACACCCTTGAATATTATTCTCCTAAAAATATTTCACAATAATCTCTAAACTTCTATAACTTTGTGCTCTCTCTATCCCTAGTCATTTCCTCGCAACATCTTATTTAATATCCTTATTAAACACAATTAACTTCTCTTTTCCATTACTAACCTTCTACATAGCCTCAGAGTAAAAGTTTTCTCCAGAATCAATAACCAAGATTTTCTAAGTTCTCAAAACTAGGTTGACCTCTGATATCCTCATTAGTTTTGAATACACCTATAAACTATCTCATAACCCCAAAATTTCTCTAAATGTGATTGTTTTCAGATTGGCAGTATACATCTCTTTATTCTATTCGAGACCTTTACCACATTTCTATCTCAAGTTTTCATATGGAACACTCCACATTTGATTTCCTTTAGATCATCATAAAATAACCAGTTACGTCTTCTCTGAGCTACATAATTTACGTCACTTCCTTAGCCTTCCCCATGCAAAAGATACGCAGATTCAAGGATTTCGAAGTACATCTGGTAGGGACGAAAAGATATGGGTAATTAATGTAATGAGACAGAGTTTAAGATAAGAGGTAAATAAGAATGCAAGGGAATAATGGCGAGAAAGAATAATGAAGATATGTTCCTTCTCATCGGTTCAAACGAGAGGAACCCATCAAGCTTAAATTCAATAGCAAGGAATGAGGATGAATCCAAACAAGAGGAAAAGGAATTCCAATTGAAGTTCAAAATGAGTTTCTCAGGGGTCGTCCCAGAAATCTCTCAAAGAATCATAAGTGTGATTGAGTACCTTGGATTTGAAAATATTAATCTAAATACAAAATTAAATCAACAACTACAAAATTTTATCAAAATCATCAACTAATACCAGGATTCAAAGTTCTACAATGAATCCACAAAATCAAATTCAAATCAAGGAAAAAGGTGACTCAAAACAAGGAAAAGGAGTTTAAATCGGAATTCAAAATGAGATTCTCAAGGGTCATCCCAGGAATCTCTCAAGGAATCCTAACAGTGATTGAGTATCCTCTTATCCTAACATCTTAATTTATATATCCTATAGCAGGCTCGTAGTAGTACAACTAAGTCGTTGCGCTACTACGAAATCGCACTAATGCGAATCTCGACCTGCATGGGCCACCACTAAAAACGTGTCACGACCCGCACCCTAGAGTTAGGGCACGAGAAGTGGGTACGTCCAGCCTACGTCGCAGTGTCGGCGGTAGAACGCTGTCCTAGGTCTCATGCATCTAACAGTATAAGGCTAAACAGTTTATACTCCCCGAATGGGGGTGACATAGCAGATACAGACTCAATCACATCTAAGGTAGAGCATGATAATGATAGATAAAACATAAAATCCAAAAGAGGTACAACAGAGAGAAATCTAAGTGTCTAAGATACACAAATCCAGAAATACATCTCAAATCTCCAAACTCAGATACAGTAATCCATAAAGTAAATACAACTCCAGACAATTGAAAATAGCTAACTAAACAACCTCTAATGTGTCTCCTCTAGGCTAGCAGGCAATCTCCAAGCTATCTGTAAAATTTATCAACGGGTCCAGTCAGGACAGGAGCGAGTACAGTACATCTCAACAATATCATAACAGGTTAGGAAATATAAACATGCTAGAGAGTAAGATACAGGATCTGAAGAAATAACATGATGAAAAAGAGAGAGACTGTAAGTAAATAGCTACACTATATAGAGAACTATCAGTGACTAGTGATTCAGAGCACAAGATGGTTATATAAATGGCACGATGTTGTACACGAGTAATCTACAGAGGTTGTACACGAGTAATCTTCTGGATTGATTACATAACCACTTCTACTCCCCCGTCCCAATCAATACACAAGGATCTAGATATGATATGTTATTGCACACGAAGTATAGTCGCACACGAGATCATGTGAATACATGAATATACACGATATCACACGATTTGTACACGAATGTCACGAATACAAGGAGTACACGATGCTCACGATAAAGTACACGAACACGAATACCCGATGTATCCGCTAAGGGGATAACATCGCACAACAAGATCCATATAGTACTAATCCGTGTTTTCAACGTATCAGCATCATGTAAAGTAATCTAAAGCAGGAAATATAATCCTAAACAAGATATGAAATAATCAGAGAATGTACTCGCATGGTGTCTGAATGTCTAAAGTAAGTATACTGTCCGAGGAGAGGTATCTGGCTCCTAATCAGAACAGCACAAGTCACAACATGTCCAGAAGGGTAATATAAAGCACTACAATGCATTCTACATGAATCTAGGTCAAACTAGGCCAAAGTCAACCCTTGGTCAACTGCACTAGTCAAACTAGGTCATGTCATAACCCAGCAAGTCTTACTAGGCCTAACCAAGACTATCCTAGCAAGCACACATCAATACAAGGCTATACAAGCCAACATACACCCAACTCTATATAGCATGCAATTATTCTATACTCAAATAGGTAAGAATTCACATTGGATATATACTAGATAATCTATTACTTAAGCTATATATGTCTACACATATATACACATGCATATATTGGTATTCAACATTAGGTCTATAATCATGGCATTTCAAATGGTTATATAAACTTATATATTACAACACAATATGCTAACATATATATAATATACATACATAGCTAGGTTAACTATATTCATAAATACTTATTTAAGAGGCTATGTGTGTGTATGTGAACATGGCAAAGGGGCAAGTGAGGGTTAAATGGGCATACATAGTGTATACATATCAAAGAGTATCAAAGTGTAAGTGAACAAAGTGTCAAGTGTGAGAGTGTCAACATAGTGTAAGGGGTACATGAGGTAATATAGGATTTGTGTTAACATAGAACATTATATCTCATTAACTTGTATATTGCATACATTACATCTATTATTACATTACATTCATGCTTGCATTCATTTATCATTCATTTATTCTCTTGCACTACTATATGCACCATACATTACATACTATGGAACCTACATATTCATTACAAGCCATACTTATACATGCTTACATTAGATAGGATACTTACACCTCATACATCATTTATTTAAACATTTACTCATGCTTGCATTATCTATTTAATTACATAATGTATATACATTAACATGGGTTAAAATCAAATAGAACATTATATTACACACAAGGGTGCACAAAATGCATATGCCGAATAGTAACTCCTACTAATAATCAATACTGTACCATCTCAACATGAATTAAAATCTAGGATTAAAGTATGTTATAGATCTATGTGTTAGCTTTCCGAAACTTCAAACGGATCGCGTTTTCGTTTCCGGAAACTCCCGGAATCGCGAAAACACCGAGAATGCGTTTGTCTTTCGTACAACTGACACTCAAATAATTCTCCAGAAAGTTACAGAAAGAATTAGGCCTATTAATATATGTTTTTAGAAAGCTAACTTCAATACGCTTCTTTTAAAAAAAATGGAAGATTAAACCGAGCTTTGAGCTAGAAGTTATGACATTTCTAAGTTAGGGCTGAAATTAAAAACGTGGATAAAAATCATGACGAATTTGGGTAGTTTGAGACAAAAGAACACAAGTATATAACATAATATATCAAGAACTCACTCTCTACACTAATATATATATATAAGACACTATAGAACACATCTCCAATACAAAAATATGAGATTAAACATGTAATAATTCATTCATACATAACAACAACACATAGTGTGTCCAAATTTAGGATTTTCCCACATGGACACAACCACAACACAAAGGACACTCCTATGACCTCCAAATGGACACGAAATGGACACAAATGGAGATACAACCATGGGGATCATTCCTATGGGTTCAAAATAGACCTATATGCATGAGAAAATGAAAAGGAGAATGGATTTATACCTTCCGGTAGATCGAATCGAAGAAAAGCCTTCCCTGAGCGACACCGACACGTAGAGATTCCAAAAGGACACGAACGAGCTCCGAATCCTCCCAAACTTGGGTAGCTTCCTCCTTGGCTAGAATGGAGAAGGAAAGAAGAAGATTTGGTGGCGAAATGGAAGGATTTGGTGGAGAAATTGCTAGGGATTGCTCTCTAGGAATTTGGGGAAGAACAAGAGAGAGAGTGTGGATGAGAATAATGAAATGAACTTGAGCCTATCCTCTCCCAAAGTGGCTGGCCATATGGGGCTATTTGTCCTATTATGGTAAGGTCTAAAATGCCCCCACTAACCTATTCTATGAGTATTAGTAAAGGGCTAATTGGTTGGGGCTAAATTAGTCATTCTAAAGTCTCTAATCACACTAACCTTATCCATAATAATTAGTCTAACCTCTAACTAAAATATTTCTATCATGTGAACTAAATTTAATATCATGTGGGCCATGCCTAACTAGTATGTGGGTTCCACTAGAGTCAAACTACCCCCGGGTCCCCGTTTCAAGTCGGATTGAGTTGAAATTCGAACCCGACTCAAATAACCCCAAAACAATATCATAAATAATAAAATAATATCAAAATAATTCAAAGAGGTCAAATGTAAAAATATTCTTAGGCCAAAAATGATATTACAATATCATAATCACATGGTTAGGCTCTAGGTCAAACAATCTCTAGGGTTTCACTAGCAAAACGTCAAAATCACAAGTCATTGATTTAAATAATTTTAAAATAATTTAAAATCACCAAAAATCATATTATGAATTAAATATTATTATTAAAATAATTATAAACACAAAATTTCAAAATTACCCTTATTTGGAAAACTGGGTGCTACAACTCTACCCACCTTAGAAAAATTTCGTCCTCGAAATTTAAGATCGATAGTACTCCTTCTAGAGCCTCTAACCTACCAAATATCTAAGGTAACACTTCCTAACACTGGAATAATAAACGGACATCTAAAAAGTGTCAATCTAGGAATACCTCCAATACTGCTCTGCTGTACGGCGGTAATGGAACTTCAATAAAATATGGACTGGAACCTATATCCAAGGGACTGGACCTATTTTAAAGTGGTCTTAACTAAGGATGAAAAGGAACTGATCATTGGCTATAGGTATGCTCAAACTATTATCTTCCTATTAACCATCTATTAATACATTCTATTACCATAGGAACGATGCATTACTAAGACATATAGGCCCCTATCTCTCATAACACATTTATACTCACCAAAAGACTAGTACATCCTATCAAGGCTGATACTATAATCTCTCATAAATCTCATAAGCTACATGTTTATAGACACACATCCCCACATCAAGGACTAACCTATATATATCTACAACAGATACTAATGGGGTGACGTCCTTATTTCCCAACAATCAAGGTCTAATTTTTTTTTTAATCTAAATCATGCAATTTGAAGGAATAGTATACAAGGTCAGGGCATACCATAGCAGTTGAAAGTCTCACCTAGGTACACTAATCATTCTAGGTCAAAATAGTACTATGGTATAAACACACAAACAATCTAGGGTGTCCTAATTGGGAAGGTAAGGGAACAACAATCATCAAGGTTGTAGGGCTGTCTACCATCCTATATAAAAATTGATCATTAACAAGCAACTAAGAAATTATTAAAAGGTTACTATTCCATAAAATGGCAAAAATTGAAAATTTAGGCACAACAAATCACAAATAGATTTTTGTCTTGACACGATCTAAGTTGATCAATTTCGGGATAAAACGAGATTTGGGCAAGAAGAGAAATCAATGAAATCAAAGTATGAGCACGAGCATCCAATGATGGAGATTCAGGTCATGAGTAAATTTAATTCGACTGAGTACGAATACGAGGTTCATAGGCGATGAAAAGATTTCAAGGAGAATTGTCAAGACTGTCGCGAATGAGACTCTAGGGTCAAGTTTAACTATGTCTCCATTCTCGTAGATTGATACATGAAAAAGCGAACCAAAGTACAATAGGTTGATCAGACCATCATGTACCGGTTCTGATTAGACAATATGTTAGTGGGTGGCCACCCAATAAAATATGTCATGACCAAGCTCGAAAATAGATAAGCTTGCAAAACTAAGGCTAATTTAGCAGCACAAGATATAAGGGTGGTAATGATGAAAGGAATTACATAGTCCAAGGTTCTTAACCAAACAGGTCAAGTAATCAGATAAGATACAAGGTTAATCATCTAAGGAAATAAGCAGAACACCATCACATGTCGGGTCGAAAGAATTGATTCAAGGCTGGATTTCTAATTGAAATAAGAAGAAATTTAGTATAATGGTAGAGGTTATAGTTTAGCCAGTTGACCAAAAAATCATATCAAGAAAATAGAGTACAAGAAGACGGGTTTTAGTGAGACATGATATACCTACACGAAGGTGAGCTCGTCTAGGTCTTGCATATAAGATTTGTTGGAGGGTAACGGCTAGTATTACATTCCGAATATCAAAGTCACGATAAGGAACGTCAAAGGATCTTAATTAGAAAGTGGGAGTTCAAGAGGTGGTAATTAATGCACAAAAATAATGAAGATCGAGTTAGTCATCTGCTTCTGATACTCTTAAGTTCATCTGGTCATAACTTGCCAATCATATCTTTACCTCACCAGTCTCCATATAAAAATTTAACCTTTACTTAAACCCTTACCATGACTACTGTAGGTAATTCCCAATTTCCAAACACCACTCGTGAAGCACAGCCCTCACATTTAGGAATCAACATTAACCATTTATTTAAATTTCCAAGTTCTTTCACCTTGTCTTAAATTTGACCCAAAACCTCTAAATCCCGTTTACGAATTCCTTGAACTTGTTCAAATTGTTCTCCTCGTATTATTTAATTTAAATCTCTAGGCCTTAAAAAACTTATCTTTCATCATAAAATCAACTTCCGTATTTTCTTCGACATACACCCTTGAATATTATTCTCCTAAAAATATTTCGCAATAATCTCTAAACTTTCATAACTTTGTGCTCTCTCTATCCCTAGTCATTTCCTCGCAACATCTTGTTTAATATCCTTATTAAACACAATTAACTTCTCTTTTCCATTACTAACCTTCTACATAGCCTTAGAGTAAAAGTTTTCCCCAGAATCAATAACCAAGATTTTCTAAGTTCTCAAAACTAGGTTGACCTCTGATATCCTCATTAGTTTTGAATACACCTATAAACTATCTCATAACCCCAAAATTTCTCTAAATGTGATTGTTTTCAGATTGGCAGTATACATCTCTTTATTCTATTCGAGACCTTTACCACATTTCTATCTCAAGTTTTCATATGGAACACTCCACATTTGATTTCCTTTAGATCATCATAAAATAACCAGTTACGTCTTCTCTGAGCTACATAATTTACGTCACTTCCTTAGCCTTTCCCATGCAAAAGATACGCAGATTCAAGGATTTCGAAGTACATCTGGTAGGGACGAAAAGATATGGGTAATTAATGTAATGAGACAGAGTTTAAGATAAGAGGTAAATAAGAATGCAAGGGAATAATGGCGAGAAAGAATAATGAAGATATGTTCCTTCTCATCGGTTCAAACGAGAGGAATCCATCAAGCTTAAATTCAATAGCAAGGAATGAGGATGAATCCAAACAAGAGGAAAAGGAATTCCAATTGAAGTTCAAAATGAGTTTCTCAGGGGTCGTCCCAGAAATCTCTCAAAGAATCCTAAGTGTGATTGAGTACCTTGGATTTGAAAATATTAATCTAAATACAAAATTAAATCAACAACTACAAAATTTTATCAAAATCATCAACTAATACCAGGATTCAAAGTTCTACAATGAATCCACAAAATCAAATTCAAATCAAGGAAAAAGGTGAATCAAAACAAGGAAAAGGAGTTTAAATCGGAATTCAAAATGAGATTCTCAAGGGTCATCCCAGGAATCTCTCAAGGAATCCTAACAGTGATTGAGTATCCTCTCATCCTAACATCTTAATTTATATATCCTATAGCAGGCTCGTAGTAGTACAACTAAGTCGTTGCGCTACTACGAAATCGCACTAATGCGAATCTCGACCTGCATGGGCCACCACTAAAAACGTGTCACGACCCGCACCCTAGAGTTAGGGCACGAGAAGTGGGTACGTCCAGCCTACGTCGCAGTGTCGGCGGTAGAACGCTGTCCTAGGTCTCATCCATCTAACAGTATAAGGCTAAACAGTTTATACTCTCCGAATGGGGGTGACATAGCAGATACAGACTCAATCACATCTAAGGTAGAGCATGATAATGATAGATAAAACATGAAATCCAAAAGAGGTACAACAGAGAGAAATCTAAGTGTCTAAGATACACAAATCCAGAAATACATCTCAAATCTCCAAACTCAGATACAGTAATCCATAAAGTAAATACAACTCCAGACAATTGAAAATAGCTAACTAAACAACCTCTAATGTGTCTCCTCTAGGCTAGCAGACAATCTCTAAGCTATCTGTAAAATTTATCGACGGGTCCAGTCAGGACAGGAGCGAGTACAGTACATCTCAACAATATCATAACAGGTTAGGAAATATAAACATGCTAGAGAGTAAGATACAGGATCTGAAGAAATAACATGATGAAAAAGAGAGAGACTGTAAGTAAATAGCTACACTATATAGAGAACTATCAGTGACTAGTGATTCAGAGCACAAGATGGTTATATAAACGACACGATGTTGTACACGAGTAATCTACAGAGGTTGTACACGAGTAATCTTCTGGATTGATTACATAACCACTTCTACTCCCCCGTCCCAATCAATACACAAGGATCTAGATATGATATATTATTGCACACGAAGTATAGTCGCACACGAGATCATGTGAATACATGAATATACACGATATCACACGATTTGTACACGAATGTCACGAATACAAGGAGTACACGACGCTCACGATAAAGTACACGAACACGAATACCCGATGTATCCGCTAAGGGGATAACATCGCACAACAAGATCCATATAGTACTAATCCGTGTTTTTAACGTGTCAGCATCATGTAAAGTAATCTAAAGCAGGAAATATAATCCTAAACAAGATATGAAATGATCAGAGAATGTACTCGCATGGTGTCTGAATGTCCAAAGTAAGTATACTGTCCGAGGAGAGGTGTCTGGCTCCTAATCAGAACAGCACAAGTCACAACATGTCCAGAAGGGTAATATAAAGCACTACAATACATTCTACAGGAATCTAGGTCAAACTAGGCCAAAGTCAACCCTTGGTCAACTGCACTAGTCAAACTAGGTCAAACTAGGTCATATCATAATCCAGCAAGTCTTACTAGGCATAACCAAGACTATCCTAGCAAGCACACATCAATACAAGGCTATACAAGCCAACATACACCCAACTCTATATAGCATGCAATTATTCAATACTCAAATAGGTAAGAATTCACATTGGATATACACTAGGTAATCTATTACTTAAGCTATATATGTCTACACATATATACACATGCATATATTGGTATTCAACATTAGGTCTATAATCATGGCATTTCAAATGGTTATATAAACTTATATATTACAACACAATATGCTAACATATATATAATATACATACATAGCTAGGTTAACTATATTCATAAATACTTATTTAAGAGGCTATGTGTGTGTATGTGAACATGGCAAAGGGGCAAGTGAGGGTTAAATGGGCATACATAGTGTATACATATCAAAGAGTATCAAAGTGTAAGTGAACAAAGTGTCAAGTGTGAGAGTGTCAACATAGTGTAATGGGTACATGAGGTAATATAGGATTTGTGTTAACATAGAACATTACATCTCATTAACTTGTATATTGCATACATTACATCTATTATTACATTACATTCATGCTTGCATTCATTCATCATTCATTTATTCTCTTGCACTACTATATGCACCATACATTACATACTATGGAACCTACATATTCATTACAAGCCATACTTATACATGCTTATATTAGATAGGATACTTACACCTCATACATCATTTATTTAAATATTTACTCATGCTTGCATTCTCTATTTAATTACATAATGTATATACATTAACATGGGTTAAAATCAAATAGAACATTATATTACACACAAGGGTGCACAAAATGCATATACCGAATAGTAACTCCTACTAATAATCAATACTTTACCATCTCAACATGAATTAAAATCTAGGATTAAAGTATGTTATAGATCTATGTGTTAGATTTCCGAAACTTCAAACGGATCGCGTTTTCGTTTCCAGAAACTCCCGAAATCGCGAAAACACCGAGAACGCGTTTGTCTTTCGTACAGCTGACACTCAAATAATTCTCCAGAAAGTTACAGAAATAATTAGGCCTATTAATACATGTTTTTAGAAAGCTAACTTCAATACGCTTCTTTTAAAAAAAATGGAAGATTAAACCGAGCTTTGAGCTAGAAGTTATGACATTTCTAAGTTAGGGCTGAAATTAAAAACGTGGATAAAAATCATGACGGATTTGGGTAGTTTGAGACAAAAGAACACAAGTATATAACATAATATATCAAGAACTCACTCTCTACACTAATATATATATAAGACACTATAGAACACATCTCCAATACAAAAATATGAGATTAAACATGTAATAATTCATTCATACATAACAACAACACATAGTTTGTCCAAATTTGGGATTTTCCCACATGGACACAACCACAACACAAATGACACTCCTATGAACTCCAAATGGACACGAAATGGACACAAATGGAGATACAACCATGGGGGTCATTCCTATGGGTTCAAAATAGACCTATATGCATGAGGAAATGAAAAAGAGAATGGATTTATACCTTCCGATAGATCGAATCGAAGAAAAGCCTTTCCGGAGCGACACCGACACGTAGAGATTTCAAAAGGACACGAACGAGCTCTGAATCCTCCCAAACTTGGGTAGCTTCCTCCTTGGCTAGAATGGAGAAGGAAAGAAGAAGATTTGGTGGCGAAATGGAAGGATTTGGTGGAGAAATTGCTAGGGATTGCTCTCTAGGAATTTGGGGAAGAACAAGAGAGAGAGTGTGGATGAGAATAATGAAATGAACTTGAGCCTATCCTCTCCCAAAGTGGCTGGCCATATGGGGCTATTTGTCCTATTATGGTAAGGTCCAAAATGCCTCCACTAACCTATTCTATGAGTATTAGGAAAGGGCTAATTGGTTGGGGCTAAATTAGTCATTCTAAAGTCACTAATCACACTAACCTTATCCATAATAATTAGTCTAACCTCTAACTAAAATATTTCTATCATGTGGACTAAATTTAATATCATGTGGGCCATGCCTAACTAGTATGTGGGTCCCACTAGAGTCAAACTATCCCCGGGTCCCCGTTTCAAGTCGGATTGAGTTGAAATTCGAACCCGACTCAAATAACCCCAAAACAATATCATAAATAATAAAATAATATCAAAATAATTCAAAGTGGTCAAATGCAAAAATATTCTTAGGCCAAAAATGATATTACAATATCATAATCACATGGTTAGGCTGTAGGTCAAACAGTCTCTAGGGTTTCACTAGCAAAACGTCAAAACCACAAGTCATTGATTTAAATAATTTTAAAATGATTTAAAATCACCAAAAATCATATCATGAATTAAATATCATTATTAAAATAATTATAAACACGAAATTTCAAAATTACCCTCATTTGGAAAACTGGGTGCTACAAGATGATTGAGTCATCTGTGTCATAACTCGGTAGAAGCTTCACTCAATGCATTCACCTCAAATTTTTCATGTACGCGCTTTTCCACATAGTAGAGTATTGTTTTCTTTGGCAATTATCATCGGATCTCTCAAAAACTTTCACTAACTATTTCCAAATAGATTAAAAATACATAATCGCTAACCTTCCAATTGACACTAACTTGAAATGGATATCGAAAACATGACGAACATCTCTGAGTACAAGAACTACTCCCATATTAATTTATTTTTAAATGCACATCTCATATATGGCAAGAGCCGTTTTACACATTTCCGTTGTCAATGTTCAATACTCCACAATTTTTTGTGGTGTTTATGACAAACAATACCATATTATGAGATACGTGTCCCGATCCTTATCTTCTACAATAATGATACCGTCTTCATGTGATAAAAAAATAAATGAGTCTTAAGCCTCGTTTGGTACACTGTAATATAAACATAATCGAAATATAATCAAATAAAAAAATAGTTTTTTTTATTTGATTAATTGCGATAATGATTATATTACAGTGAACCAAACGGAATCTTAGTTCTTCAGAATGCATGCAAGCTTATAAACAACCAAGAAGGCCACGTGCTCTTATTCCCATCTTCATTTGGCCTCGTTGGGTTCGCTGAATGGAAGGGAAAGGAAATCAATTCCTTGTCATTTTCTTTCTTTTGGAAAATTTTATTTCCCATTGAGTTTTCTTTCCGATGTTTGAAAATGCCAAGGAATTTGGAAAAAAGTGATTACTTCAATGTGAAAAAGTAATTCCTTGCTTGGATTGACGGAATCACTTTCTCCCCTAATTTACTTTCCATTGGGAATCACTTTTCTTTCCTTCTCAATTTCTTTGACACTCAAACATAAAAAAGTAATTACTTTCATTTTCCAACTCGAAGATTCTGCGAACCAAACGAGACCTTAGGTTATTTTACAACCGTTGCTTCTTTCCGGCTTCCGATTGGGCGCACTATTGGAGTTTCCACTTCCACTTCACTTTCCTTACGTTTCCAAACACCTTACAGAATCAGCACACGCAGAAATTCCAGCAAACTGTCTGGGAAGTCGCTAGTTTTTGTATAGAAAGATTTAAACCATATATTTATTATATTGAAACCAAAATAAACCGCTAAGTTATATTATATTCTTATTCAGATAGCGGTTCATTAAAGCACTTGAGCATACAAAGGGACACGGAACAGTTCCCAGTCCCAAGTCCAGTAGAAATGTAGAATAATTATAAAAAAAAAAAAAAAAAAAAAAAAAACTCTTTTGAGGCATTCACGGCTTCTACTCTGTCGAGTCTATTTTTGTTCACCTATTAAAATTTTTTGTTCCATTTAAGAATTATCATCTATCAATCTAAAAGTACTTTTATTTTTTAATTTAATTTCCCTCGTCTTGTAATATTCAAACCAATGATTTTAGATTAAACACACGACAATTCTTGAGTGAAATCAACGGTGCATAAGTTTTGGCAGGTGAAGAAAAATAGACTATACCTATTAAATATCAATTATTGGTACACACGAATTAAATACCATTTTATTATCATAATCATATTCTAAAACAATTTTCTTCTTCCACTACCTTTTTATTTTATTTATTTTATCTTTTCAATCATAACATGTATTAGAACAGCGTGATACTTGTTGACTACATAACCATTAAACAAGGAAAGATGTATGAGATAACAATGACTGCAAGTATTTTTTTTATTTTTTATTTTATTTTTGGCATACTGACAACCAAAAGTAGCTTAATTTAGTTTAAGCCTAAGCTAAGAACAAAATCATCAAACTTGGACAATCCTTTACTACTTAGGACAATATTTCAGAATCAACGTGACCTGTAAAAGGTCGTGGTCACGGATGACCTCCCAGGAGATAAAAAAAAAAAAAACGTCGAGGAGCAACCAAAATTAACTCTGACTAAGACAATCCAACATTCTGGGCATCTCGGCTAGGAACACGATGTCCCATAGATTAAGATGTTAACTTTGGTGCGCGCACTAATACGACAAAATTAAATATAGATTAGTCAAAATTAGAAAGAAAAAAAAAAAAAAAGTAGACTACAGTTGTGTTTATGCATCCTTTGTTTAATTATTTCCAGGTTCAATTTTAGTTTCACTTGCCAATTTCCTCTTTCCTACGCACCGAAACCTCCGGATTCGACAACTACAGAAATTCGAGGAAACTACTTGCAGATGAGGGTGGGCACCACGTGTCTGTCAGCAATTCCACAAGTTACGACTAAGGTTAGTTGATGAGTCATGGATGAAGTGCTATGCAAGTCAGGTGACTCACATACAATAGAGCTCGTGGTCAATTTCTTGCTTGAATTTCTTTTTTTTAATTGACCATTTGGATTCAATATAGTACCTACTTTTTTGTTGTATATCAGAACTAGGCCCAGATGCACCATCTAATCAGAAATGGTATAATATTAATTAATGAATAAACTATAATTAAGTTCGTAGGTTGTGGTCTAGTGATAACAACGGATACCCCGGTGCTGAAAGCACCCCGTACGAACAAAGTTGCATAGCCTTTCACGGACGAAGGTTATACAGGAAGCTTCCAGAATGTTCTAGAAGATGGTAAAACCTTAGAGAAGGACCCAGAATATTCCAGAAGACTCAAGACCCTTCTAGATGTATCATGATCTTTCGAGATGTACTAGAAACTTCCATATTCTTACCTAGTCCCTAGAATAATTCTTGAAATATGTTGATTCCAGAAGTTTTTATGTAAGCCTTCCCACGGTTCAAATTTACCCCTTGATATTTGTCAAGTCGAAGAAAAGGACACCTAAAAAAATATAATTAAGAGATGGTATAATTAGCGAAGAAACTATTGAGGGATGCTTAGGCTATATCCAATGGGAATTTATAAAATTGAGTTTCTATCCTGCCTATATATTAGATCCTAGTTGGCAGAGTTTCTACGTAAAAATTACATAAAAAATACTCTCAAATGGTTCTCAATTTCTATTCTAGGTCGCCGTGTCTAATATTAATATAAAAATATTAAATGGCAATTTTTATGATTTTGTTTGAAAGTGAACCCAATATTTTCCATCCTACATTGACGTTATGTCAAGTAGGATAGAAATTAGAATATAAATCACTATTTGAAGTTCTTTCTACAAAAAGTTTTTACAATAGATATAGTAGAGATAGAAACTCCCATTGAAGATGGTCTTAAAATATTTTTCTTGGAAAACTTATTAGAAAACTTTTGAAAATTTAGTTTACTTTTTAAACTTATTTTGAGAACAATTGAAGAGAGTGCTTTCAAAAGATATTGTAGCTTATCAAATGATATTCTTAATAATTTCAAGTAAGTTTTATGAAACACATTGTTATTTGACATCAACTTTCGTCATGCATTACCATCAACTTCATAAACTACAGCAACACCAAACGAAGTTCTAAGATAATATTGGATTTACAGATTTTCATATAGGGTAAGAAATTTTATCTAACTTATAAAAAAGGTGAGAAGTTTAGAGAAATTGGAGATCGAATAACAAACGCGTCAGGGGTGATGGCGCGCGCGACGACGCGCCATTGGTGCTGGTGCGCTGCCAGGACGCGTCATGGACCGTGGCGCGCGCTCCGAAGATAGTAGAGGGTGGGTGTGGGTGGATGGCGTGGCGTGCGGATACGACTTACTCGACCACGCCCCCCTGATATCTTCGGCGCGCCCGCCCTGGCCCATGGCGCGTCCTGGTCGCGCGCCAGCACCCATGGCGCATCGTCGCGCGCGCCATCACTCATGACGCGTTGTTACTCGATCTACAATTTTTCTAAACTTCTCACATTTTTTATAATTTAGATAAAATTTCTTACACTATATGAAAATTTCTGTATTGGATTTAGACACGTACAATATGAAAAATTCATTACATTCTACCCCCATATCTAAAAATATATATATTTTAACTGCAAAATTTAATTATATTAACTTGATAATAAGAATAGTATAGCTAATGAGATTTTAGCGGTTAAGACGGAGGCACCCGTCTCTGAAGGCTGGAGATGCGTGAGGCGTGAGGTCATCGGACCATATGTGACATTCGAACATGGGTGGTTGCAGACTTTCGAATCGAGATATAGCTTTCGGACTTAGAATTGTATAAATAGATTTTCGGACCGGATTGATTGTACCTTCTTCTGCTTCATCTTCGTCTTCTTCTTCTTCAAAAAGGAAAAAAAAAAATAGTACAAGTTCATTGCATTGTTATTGCTACCGCATACCCAAAAATAGTTTTAAATTAAAAAAATTAATTATACTTATTTGACAACTAAGAATAGAATAAGTACAGGATAATAACCTGTAAATTTGAGAGCGCATTTTAGATGCAGATAAAGCCAGAACGCTTTACTAAAAAGAACGATCAATGAATGTGCAAATGGATCCACAAAAATCCAATACAGATGCAAACAGTTATGGCACCTAAAAGAGATGGCGATGACAAGGAATCTAAGCGTCATACATGAGAACGTGATGCACCACCCTCACCGACTGGCTACCATGACGTCTGTAATTGCGACACGACACAAAAGAAGCAAGTTGGGAACCAGCTGGCACTGGCCACCCCTCATTTATATATATATATATATATATATATATATATATATATTTTTTTTTTTTTGAGGATGTCCACTTCTTAATGGTGCTTGGAGACATGCCTCCAAAGGAGCTCGAATCCGCGCCACTACGCCGGGGTGCTCAACCGTTTCCAACGGACTACGGCCACTGCGACAACCGTTCCCAACGGGCTACGGCCACTGGGATAATATAAATTATATACAAAAACTGAATAAAGCTATACGGAGGCAGAAAGTGTGTCAAAGTTGAAGTTGTCCGTCTAATAAACGTAAAACATATGGATAGTCAACGCAATTTATCCAAAATTTAACCTGAGTGTTCTATGTCCAAAGGTGAGTTGGAGTGATAACTGAAACGATCCGAAATGAGATACAGTTTAATTTCAGTTTTGAAAATACTAAAAAAAATTATTTGATTTCAGTCAAAAATCAAATAAAATTTATACAAATTAAATTTTCTCAAATTTTATGCATATTTTGTAATTAATTTTTTTTTGTATATTTTGAAAACAACAATCATATTTATGTATTTTTTAAGTCCAATTTTGATAATTTAATAACTGGTGCAACTTTAGGCCAAACTTTGAAATGCAAACAAACATATCAATAAAAATTACAAAATTTTAATATAATTTAACCATAACATCAACTTTGGTTCCGGCCCATTAGACAATAAAAGTAGCCCAACCGATAATCCCAATAAACCGGATTGATTATCGGTTAAGTTCAGTTTCGATTATGGCTACTTTCGGTTGAATTTTAGTTGTAGGCTTTTAGAATTTCAGTTTACTCAGTTTTAGGCTTTTAGAATTTCAATTTACTCAATTTTAACTATTTCGATTCAATTGAAACGGAATAAAACCTAAAGCTCACCGCCCATCCGTCTTCTCTCGGTCACCACCGAGCTGCGATAAGTAGACTGTTCAAACTGAGCGCACAGAAGCCTAAAAAATAAGTAAGTAAATCATGAATAACAACTAAATAATTAAATAATGTTGAAATGATATCCTACTTAAAATTATAAGCTAAACTTGTCTTCAATCAATTTCTTTAGCTTATTTAGCAATATCTGATGCCATACATAGTATTGCAGCTCCAATTTAACCAAGTAAAGGAATATTGGTTTCAGCAATTAAACTCTACTCTTATGGATATTTGTAACAGAATGTAAATAATACTATAATGTAATTCACAAGAAAAACTTAGAAGATATAAGATGTCAATAAATAGGACAAGCTTTAAATAATGAATATTTAGAAGTGCCAAAAACTACTTGTAAAATGTTTAATAAGTAGGGAATTTTTTAGAATGAAAATATTTAACTAATACCACTCCATTTTTATCCAATAGAATTTATTGTACAAATTATTGTAATTCAGCTACAAGTTCCAATAAAAGAAAGAATGTTGTTCTCGTATCATTGTTGTTAGTTGATTTTCTGCATTAAAGTTATGTTGTTTCATTATCAATTCAGTCTACTTTGTTCACGTGCAAGTTCATATTTGTACTCAGGGGCGGCCCTGGCCCAGGGCAGGCCGGGCGACGGCCCAGGGCCCCATGACGAAAGGGGGCACCAATATGAAATTGTCTATAATAGAACTAATATGTATCATGTGTCTATTTTTAATAGAAAATATTGTGGTGTAGTGGTTACAATGCTAGACTTATATTTAATAGGTCCTTGGTTCAAATTTTGACTACAACAAATTTTTGTTTTATTTGTACTTTTTTTTACATTATGTATGAGGGCCCATTTTGTAAGCTTCGCCTCGGGCTCCCAATTACTCAGGGCCGGGCCCTGGTTTGTACAAGCACAGATATGATTTGTATCAATGGATCAAGACGCTATTGCTAGTTGACCCATAAAATGTAAAACCAACTAATTCGACCCATAAAGAGTGCGTAGACATTTAGGAGTCCATATTGCTTAGGACCACCTAGCCCCTTGAAATTTTACTTGTATGTATGATGTATCCTTATAGGTGGCTTTAGCAGTTTCTGGAGAACAAATGAGTATCGGAGCATCAGGTGTCAACACTTTAGGAAAATAATCTTAAAAAAACATATAAAATAATTTGTTACATTTTAGGCATAATTTCACGCATTAATGATGCATTTTAATACAAGTGTCAATAAATAATAGTCGAATCACTGAATATTATAGTAGTAATCCCTTCTCTAATCAGTATGTACATTTCTTTTGGTTTTAGGCCATGTTTGATTCACGGAATCATTGCATTATAAAATGGAAGTAATTCATTTCCTATGTTCATATGGCAAATATAATGTTTGGAAAAGAAATCTGATTTCCAAGGAAAAGAAAAATTGGGGAAAAAGTTGTTCTCCCATCCACCTAGGGATTCACTCTCCCTTCCAATTTCTTTGACCTTTCCAAACACCGGAAAAAAAAAAAGGATGAAAATTACAATTTAAAAAAAAAAAAAAAAATGAACAAGGAACTGATTTCCTTCCCTCTCTTTCCACAAACCAAACGAGGCCTCATAATTATAAATTTATGTTGCTTTGACTCCTTATATAGTCATAAATTTTGGCAAGTTAGGTTAATTTTTTCCTTTTTTTAAAAAAGAAGTTGCGAGGAATTTAAGTGGGTTTTGCTCAAGCTGTTCAAATTGTGTGCCTTAGTTGGACAACTTTCCATTGTTGCAATTGATGTTACAATGGAACTAGGGGTGAAATTGGCCAGAAACCAACATGTTCAAATGAACTTGGCATGAACCTCGGTGAATTAAAATTAGGGCCCGTTTGGTTCACTCTAATGTAATCGTAATCGAAATGTAATCAAATGGAAAAAAAATATTATATTTTTTATTTGATTCGATTTCGATTACGGTTACTGGGTTACATTACAGTGTACTAAATGAGGCATTAATTTGGCTAGATACTAATCACTTATATAGACATGGACCAAGCAGGAATTATATAAAGTGAAGTTCGGCAATGAATGTGAAAGAGACCGCCTTATTGAAAAAAAAAAGGGTAATTTAACAAATACATCCATTCTAAATTTTTACTATTTTTTTTATCTAGTAAATATTTCCACTCCTATGAAAACGAGAAGATTTTTTTTTTTTTTTAATCTGGGGGGTATATCGTAATTTTTTTTTACTATTTCATACTAAAAATGGGAACATTTGCTAGTTAAAAAAATATTGGGATATATACTAGTTTAAATATTTATAATGGGGGTAGTTGCTAAATTATCCTTCGAAAAAACTACGGCATAGACATGGATACAAGCACATGACACCATTTTTTGTTATGTTATACAGTATTTTGTAGTGTACGTGTCGTATCTGATAAGTGTCTAACACGACGTGAGAAGGACTTTGCACCAATTTGTTGAGTGCTCATGCTTCGCACTATGTCTATAGCTTGCAGTATCGATCTGTTACTGAATATTTACGACCGATATTGATACGGTTTGGCAATATTTCGATTCGATACCGATCGAAACTAACTGATAGTGAGTATTAGCAGTCTTTTTGTTTTCCAGTCAATCCAGTTAAGAAAATTGAGCGAAAAAGACAAATCGACAAGCGTAGAGAAAAAAAATTTAGCTACGATTTCATTTAATTCTAAAATTAAAACAACAAAAAAGAATATTTAAAATTATGCCTAAAAATGTAAAATAATTTTTCAAAATTTTAAATAATTTATTAGTTAATTATTTGTTTTAAGATGCCAAAAAAAATCGATAACCATGTCTCGGCAAGCGAGGTAGCTCTTCTCCCATCTCTCGCCGCAGTCGCGCCACTTCGCGGCGGCGTCGCCGCCTCCGCCGGCGGTGTTCGTCGACAAGAGCACGCGGGTGATATGCCAGGGGATCACCGGAAAGAATGGCACCTTCCACACCGAGCAGGCCATCGAGTACGGAACGAACATGGTACGCCCTCCCTCATTTTTTCCCGCCTTTTTTCTTGCTGGCTAGGGTTAGGGTTCTGGTCGTGGATGATCTCTGGCTGTGGACCTATTGTATTCTAACGATTAGTTTGATTTGTGTCTGTAGTTTAGCGACACGATTCGTTTTTGTAAATTGACGATCGGAGAAGAAAGTGGCAAGAATATGTTGTAATATTACTTTTAGCTAGCTGTTCATTTTGATTTCAGCACATTGGTATTTGCATTTACTTGTGCTGGTTATTAGGTGGTTATCTTTGATTTGTTTGTGGATCTGTTATTTACTCGAACGATCGGATTCGATTGATTTGTTCTGTATGGTTTAAGAGGACATGAACTGTGCTTGTAAATTGAGGATCCGGAGAAGAAAGTGACGAGAAATTGTATCGGTAGCCGGTAGGGGAAACTAGGAGGTGGCATTACCGAATGGACGCTGATGTAACATGGGTGATAGATGAACTATACGCTCTCTGTTACAATGATGGCATTGATTAAACTGATACATAGGAGTTTCATAAGACGTGGATTCCTGAGTATGTATATGGAGTCACTTTTGTGTAACATATATATATTCACGGTGATAATGTAGATGATTGCTGATTATGTGGATTGTATACTTACACGGAGACGAATACTTCATGCACAATACTGGTATGGCGTGAAGGCAACATAGGCATACCTAGTTCAATGCATCCTAGTGTATTTTGGAGTCTAGGTTGTCCATCCTAGGTGTTCGACATGCCGCGATGTAGACATGGTACAGTACCAATGTGTGGTGTGTCCGTGCTTCCAAGATTCTATGTTCACTTGCTGTCACGATTATAGTTCTTTTTGTTGGAACTCTTGTTTTTTAGTTCCACTTTGTATGTATTTCAAATACACCATAGACAAAAGGAAAGAGACTTTTGTTTAGTCCCACAGCGCTTAAAACCCACACTTGAGGGTGGGTATATATATGTTTACATCTTCTACATGGTTGTGATGAGTGGTAGTAAGAGGGGTGCTCGCGCGCCCGGGGGGCATTGGGCTAGAATGCACCCGGTTTGGAGGGAAGCTCCAGAAAACCTTAATGCGCATGTCCGGGCACGTCGCACGCGCAGGAAAAAGATGTCTTCTCAGAACAATTACCTCGCTGCTGCTGCTGCTGGATCCGTTCAATCTCGTTCTAGGCTTCCTGACGTTTCGAAGATTGAAGTTTTCAACGGTACCCACTTCAAACGCTGGAGGGAGAGGATCTACGTCTGCCTGAACTATGCGAAGTACCTGACTGAACCTGAACCTGAAAAGCCAGCGGCTATGGAGTTCGATTCGGCTAACATAGAAGATGCTGCCAACGCTTTCGATGATTTCCAAAAGCTGCACGATGAGTGGCAGCAAGGAAACAAGGTATGCCGATACACTATTCTAAACACCTTGTCGAATGAGATCTTCGATATATACTATTCATATAAATCAGCTTACAAAATCTGGGAAAATATGAATAAGAAGTATATAATCGAAGATGCTGGTACTCAAAAGTACGCTATTGGGAATTATCTTAAATTCCAGTTTGTTAATTCTAGATATATCTCTTCTCAAATCATTGAATTTCAAATTCTTTTAAATGATTTGAAAACTGAGGATATTGAACTCCCTGATGCTTTCGTCTCTGGTTGTTTGGTTAAGAAACTACCTGAATCATGGAAAGACTACAAGGACAAGGTGAAGCACAAAAGGAGGCAGATGAGTCTGGAAGACGTGATTATTCATGTCCGGATTGAAGAGAAAAACAGGAAACTTGACGCAAGATTAGCTACGGAGTTTGACTCTAAGGCTAATATTGTGGAAGGTAATCCAAGTTCTGCTTCTAATCGATTTAGGAGAAATCCTAAGAAAACCGATAAGAAATCTTCTATTCCGAAGACTAACAATTCCCGTCCTTTTAAGAAGAATAAAGAAAATTGTTATGTTTGTGAAAAACCCGGACATCATGCCTTTCAGTGCAGCCACAAGAAGGATGGAGACAACAAAGACGTCACTCCGAAAGCTAATATAGTGAAGGATGATGTCTTTGCTGCTGTTGTCTCTGTTGTGAACATGGTGGCTGAGAAAAAAGACTGGGTTATTGATTCTGGAGCAACCCGTCACATTTGTGGTGACTTAAAGTCTTTCTCAGAGTACACCCAAGTGAAAGATGGAGAAGAACGAGTCTATATGGGTGACTCTAGGCCTGTACCCGTCCTGGAAAAAGGCACAATTCTTCTCAACTTGACTTCTGGGAAAACCCTTTCACTGGGTAATGTACTGCATGTTCCTGACATTCGCTGCAATCTGATCTCTGTGTCACTTTTGGTTCAAGCTAGAATCAAAGTGAACATGGAATGCAACAAGGTAGTGCTTTCTAAGAATGAGACATTCATAGGGAAAGGGTATTGTAACCATGGTTTATTTATTTTGAATGTACTCAAAACTATTATTAATGAAAATTCTGCTTCTTCTGCTTACATGGTTGACTCTTTTGATTTGTGGCATGGTAGACTAGGACATGTTTCTGCATCTTATATTAAGAAAATGAGAAAAACTGGTTTATTGCCTAACATCACTAAACCAACGAATGATAAGTGTGAAGTATGTGCTGAAGTTAAAGCCATCAAAAAGGGTTGTTTACCTGTTATTTCTAGAGATAATACTGATTTGCTTTCTTTAGTTCACATCGATCTTGCTGAATTTAGAAGCTTAATGTCTAAAGGAGGGAAATATTATTATATTACCTTTATAGATGATTACTCTAGATACACGAAGGTGTATCTCCTTAGAAATAAGCATGAAGCAGGTGAAATGTTTCTGAAATATAAAGCTGAAGTTGAGAATCAACTAGATAGGAAAATTAAAAGGCTTAGGTCAGATAGGGGAGGTGAATATGAGTCTAATCCCTTTGCTGACCATTGTGAACAACTTGGCATAATTCATGAGACTACCCCTCCATATTCACCTGAATCGAATGGGGTAGCTGAAAGAAAGAATAGAACCTTGAAAGAGATGATGAATGCTATGCTGGTTAATTCAGGTACACCCCTGAACTTGTGGGGGGAAGCCATCCTATCTGCTTGTTTTGTTCAGAACAGAATACCTTATAAAGCAACTGGTAAGACACCCTATGAGTTATGGAAAGGCTATACGCCTAACCTAAAATATCTAAGAATGTGGGGGTGCCTCGCCAAAGTTCTGTTAGTAGGACCTAAAAAGACAAAATTAGGTTCTAGAACTGTTGATTGTGCGTTCATTGGTTATGCTAATAACAGTGCTGCTTATAGATTTTTGGTGGTTAAGTGACTCTGACCAGGTTGCTGTCAATACTACTCTGGAAACCAAAAATGCTGATTTCTTCGAAACTATTTTTCCTTGGAAGACTAGTCTCGAAAGAACTGTTAACCATACCGAACGTATCTCTGAGACTCCTGAAAATTCAAAATTTGAATTGAGAAGGAGTAAAAGAACGAAGATATCCACCAATTTTGGTGATGATTTTCACATGTTTCTTGTGGATGATGATCCGATAACCTATGATAATGCTATGCATTCTAGAGACGCACCTTTCTGGATAGAAGCAATCAACAGTGAGTTAACCTCAATTATGTCTAATCATACTTGGGAAGTTGTTGATTTACCTCCTGGTGCTAAAGCTATAGGTTGCAAATGGATCTTCAAGAAGAAACTAAGAACAGATGGCTCTATTGAGAAATACAAGGCTAGGTTGGTTGCGAAGAGATTCTCCCAGAAGAAAGACATAGACTATTTTGACACTTTCGCCCCTGTGACACGAATCTCTTCTATTAGGATCTTAATTGCATTGGCAGCAGTTCATAAGTTAATTATCCATCAAATGGATGTGAAAACTGCCTTCTTAAATGGTGATTTAGAGGAGGAGATTTATATGTCACAGCCAGAAGGTACTATTGTACCAGGTAGTGAGAAGAAAGTATGCAAACTAGTTAAGTCTTTATATGGGTTGAAACAGGCACCTAAACAATAGCATGAGAAATTTGATTCTGTGATGGTGTCTAATGGATACCTGATCAATGATGCAGACAAATGCGTATACTATAAGTCTTTTAATAATTCTTATATTATGCTTTGTCTCTATGTGGATGACATGCTTATTTTGGGACCTAACCTTGATATTATAAATGAGACCAAAAGATTTTTAGCTTCAAATTTTGATATGAAAGATCTTGGTGAAGCTGATGTAATCTTAGGTATTAAAGTTGTAAAGACAAAAGATGGTCTTACATTGTGTCAAGAACACTATGTCGAGAAGTTTTTGAAAAGATTTGGATATTATGACTGTAAGAGGATGTCGACGCCATATGATGCTAATATCCATCTTAAGAAAAATAAAGGACATAGTGTCTCTCAGAAAGAATATGCTCAAATTATTGGTAGCTTAATGTACTTGATGAACTGCACGAGGCCTGATATAGCTTATGCTGTTGGCAGACTGAGCAGATATACTCAGAGTCCTAGTAAGGATTACTGGGTTGCCATTGAGAGATTAGCCAAGTACTTAAAAGGTACCATTAATCATGGGATATCTTTCAAAGGGTCCCCAACTGTGCTAGAGGGTTATTGTGATGCTAACTGGATCTCAGATTCAGATGAGATCAAATCCACTAGTGGTTATGTGTTTACCCTCGGTGGGGGTGCAGTGTCTTGGAAATCTACCAAGCAAATGTGTATAGCTCGTTCAACCATGGAGTCCGAGCTAATCGCCTTAGAGAAGGCATGTTCTGAGGCTGAGTGGCTTAGAAACCTTAGCAGATCTTCCTATTAGTGTAAATGCTCCTCCTCCTGTGCCTATGCATTGTGATTGTCAAGCTGCTATTGCAAAGGCAAAGAGCAATATTTACAATGGGAAAAATAGACATATACGTCTAAGACATACAGTGGTGAAACAGTTGTTAAAATTCGGAGTTATATCCTTGGATTATGTGAGGTCAGAGTTGAATTTGGCCGATCCTCTGACCAAACCACTTAATAGGAGGCAAGTGGAAGATACGTCGAAAGGAATGGGACTTATGCCTAAAACAGAAGACAAGAGTGATGGTAATCCCACCTATTTGATTGGTAATCCCATGACTTAGGTTCATAGGGGTAAGAACAAGTCACTGGTTGTTTTTGTGTACTATTGACTATTGTATTTGAGATGTCCCATTCTTATGACGAGATACTGTATTTATGAATACAACTACTGCAGTGAGAAGGTTGAGCTTTGCTCTTAATAGAATCCATATCCCAAATCTTGAGGTGGTGTGTCTAAACTGCAGTACACACTTGATGGAAATCTACCTATACGAGTGAGGAACTGGGTCGGTTCCTATGAGAGCTTTTGGCAGGCTTTCTAGAGCACTCATGAAAAAACCAGGAATCAGCGCAGGGCCAAAAAGTGCAAAACCGCAGAACAGTGAAGTACTGAGAATTACAATGTGGATGCAAGTCCTCTGTTCACATTTTAGGTTGTTGGTTCATAGAAACTTGTTTCACCAACCTCCTGTGAACAAGTCTTGCTATCCTAATGGCTGGTTCATAGCTGAAAGGCACCAGTACTTAGGCATTGTGTTCGTGCTACAGCTAGCAGATGAGACAACCACATATTTCAAAATATGTGGGGGAGGTGTAGTCGGTATAGACATAGCATGTGTGGTGTATTTTGAAATAGTGGGGGATTGTTGGAACTCTTGTTTTTTAGTTCCACTTTGTATGTATTTCAAATACACCATAGACAAAAGGAAAGAGACTTTTGTTTAGTCCCACATCGCTTAAAACCCACACTTGAGAGTGGGTATATATATGTTTACATCTTCTACATGGTTGTGATGAGTGGTAGTAAGAGGGGTGCTCGCGCGCCCGGGGGGCATTGGGCTAGAATGCACCCGGTTTGGAGGGAAGATCCAGAAAACCTTAATGCGCATGTGCGGGCACGTCGCACGCACAGGGGGGGTGCAAATCCGGGCCGTTTAGCCTCGCGCGTAGGTGGGACACGACCCTACTTTTTGTATTTTCTCTTGGTAGTGAGCCCGAAATTTATGCGTAACCGCTACTACTCATTCAACACGTCTCATACCCGTTCCTGATTCTCCTCCTGAGATTTGGTTCATGATCTAACAGTATTAGAGTTTTGCAACTCTATTTATTCATTCGTTCTTCACAGAAAGAACACACCGCTGAGATCCAAAACCACCAAATAGAGAGAGATCAGAAACGCTGCCGTTCGTCTTCTTCCCTGTTCGATCGTAGGTTGCAGATAGGTACTGCTATCTGTAACTCGTTGTTGTATCCTGGAGGAAAGTCACCGTGCGAGCCTTACAGTTACGATAAGGGGCGAATCTTTTCTTGAGGACAGTACTTCACACGCCTCAACGATTCTGAGTTCTGATCCACGAAGATTTTACACCAACACTTTTATCTTGTGAATTTTTAGTGGATTGAAGATTAGAATTTGGAAGAGAAAATGGCAACAAATGTTTGTCATAAAAGTTGTCTTTACTTTGTAGTATGTATTAGTATTAAAACGTAAGGGTCTGAATGCAGGATTCTGGTGTTTACTTGCAATGCTGATATTATTATGCACTTGATTCTTGCAATCTAGGTAAATTGGTTCGTTAGGAAACACAGGAGTTAACTTTACCATATGAACTCCAATTTATTGTGGATTTTGAAGAATTTATGGAGTGAACTGTTCCACAATATGAGTATATGGATCTTCTACTGCTTTGTTGTCATTGATTGGCGTATACTGATGCATTTTTATGATACTTCTTTTTGAATATTATGTATTTGTAGTCACTTTTGTCTATTTATTCGTTATGGGTGCAGATCATAGGTGGTTGCGCACTATGTCAATATTTTTTTAGTATTTCGTTAATTGTTATTCTATGAAATTATAGTAATTTGATAACAGGAAAAGAAAATCATACTGAAAGATGTTTGCAGAAGGTGGAAATAACCATATCAAGTTGTTAAATTTGATGGCAGCACTTTGTTGTTTACGTGTAATTCTGAAACTTTGTATCTTTTGGATTCACTTGTGGATTTCTTATAATACAAGAAATTTGTCTTGTTAGGAAACACTAGGGTTTGACATTACCATGTGATTTTTTTGACAAATAAAATCTTAGGTAACTTGGGTGATGAACTGAATTTTATACGAAATATGATATATGGGCCTCCATCTTCTGCTGCTATCTCATTGACTGACTGATAGTCTGATACTTCTGGATTGCTCGTAACACATCCTTGTTTGAATGTGCATTCAGGATCATTTTTACCATATTTATCTTGCTAACAACTTATGATGATACTTGAAAGAGGAAAGTGTTGGCAAAGAAAACATGTAGATATACATATACTCATTAGTGATTGGAACTTCAAAGTCTTTATTCGTGATGCTTTTCTGTTGATTTGTTTTTGTTCTTATTGTCTTGAGGAAGGTTATGCTACTGAGCTTCAAGAAGATAATGAATTCGAACACAAAGGGATCCATCTAATTGGTTTGTATTATTGTCAGGAGTTGTTAGGTATTGCCTTTTCAATATTCATTTAAGTAGAATGGTAGAACCTAGTTTTTCTTTGTTATGTTCTTCGCATGGGATTCAAGTGGAGGTTTGTACTGAATTTCATATTAAAATAGCTTTTGCTTTCAAGAATTGGTACACGAGCATTTTAGGACTAGTGTAATGGAAAGGTAAATAACACTCCCATAATTAGACTATTGTAAGTCTCTTACTACCATCATGCCGCTCTCATTTACACTTAAACATGTTTCAGGCTTGTCAATAGAATATCTGTTTGTTACCTCTACAATTTTTTTTAGATGGTTGAAAAGTCTAGCATTTTTTTATATTAAGTTGTTACTTAGTACCATTTTATGATTTTTTTATAGTTTTTCCATGGTAGAATACATTCAAAATGAGATGAAACTTTACCTGTCCTCGTACAGTTTTGTTTTTCCACTAGTTCCGTAAAATATGGAAGAGTTATCTTTTGATGCACAATTTTCTTTTTATTTTATGAAATGTCTGGATACACGAGGAATCTCTATATGCTTCATATTCAATCTGAATTATGTGTCGTTCACATGTGTCTTAGTGATTCCCTTACAGTTCTGAATTTTAGATGCTCCAAGTTTAAGTTTTCAGTTTATTTAGATTTTGTAAGTTGCAACCAGTAATGGTCTTTGCATCTCATTAGGAACAATTAGTAGCATTTTCTTGTTTGTGTAAAATTTTAAAGAAAATAAATCCAAGTTGGTTAGTCTAAAAGAAACATAAAGGAAAAGAAGAAGAAGTCCAATTTGGGGTTTGCTATTCTAATGAATCTACTATGTGCTTTGACTAAAACAGTTCACAAGGATTCTCTTCGATTCTGTATGCCTATATTGTCTGTTGGTGTTGTTTTGTCTGCCTTCTCGTTTCTGGTAGATTATAAGTTTCTTGTTGTCACGTCCCGCTTCCGCAGGAGCGGTCGTCCTCGCTAAGTCGTGATGCCGCACGGGCATAGGTTACGTCCGTGCAAGACTAATCCCAGAAACGGCCGATTTGAGCTAGGCCAAGATTACAAATCGCTCAAGCTTTCTCTCTCTGAAACATAAAAGGCGTGCCAAGTGGCTTATAAGATGGAATGATTCATGGCGATGTTCCGATACATTATGTCCTGTATAGGGTGCTTCAGCTTCTTGCAACGCTCCAAGGCTCCAGAGTTAGCTCCGCGCCTTAGCACGTTCGAGGGAAGCTCCGCACCCGAAAACGTCTCCTGCATCCTGCAAGCAAACTGTGGGGTTATCAGTACATTGTTATGCACTGGTGGGGAGGCTAGCTCGCCCACAATGCTATCATTACCAAACACGTTTTATTTATTTTTGTGCACCGTCTATCATTCATTGTCTTTATAATCTTGCCTTAGGATCAGTTTCATGGCATATTTCATAGCCTATCTCGTGTTGCCGAATTCAAGTGTTTTGCATGGAAATACATGCACGACTTACCCATACTTACCGTCCGGCCTTTCCTGTCCAAAGTAAACCAAGTTAGTCAACAATTCATATGTAATAACTTAACGTGATTCTCGTAAACATTCAGTGTCGAGGGCGTGTCCTTGTCTCAGATTCTAGCGCGTCGTAGACGTGTTTTCTAACTCATTTGCATGAAGTACTCTTTATCATTTGGTGTGTTACATTCAAGCCTGTTCAGAAGGCGCTTCATTCGGTTAACTTAGACTACTTTGTTTCAATGCAAGGACTTGCACGTGGATTGCCACCAGCAAAGCCCACTTAATCTATATGCACCGGTCGCTGGCACCACAAGCCATTTTGGACATCATTCTCCCTTGGTATTTCAAACCTATCATAGGGTGCTGGCTGGCACACCCCGTTAGTCTCTTGGAATACCCGGTCTTACGTCTCCTCGGTGGCCAAGCCCGCACCAAGGCCAGGACAGTAAGCCATTTTGATTCCGCCTAGGCCGGTCACGATCCTCCCTTTGATCATGCCGCTGGAATCTCTTATTTCTCCTACATCCCGTATACGAGGGGATTGTCCACGACCATTTCGTTTTGTTTGTCATTTTAACTTAACGGCTGTCTCTAAGCCGTAGGCTAACCCTTAACCATAATACGTTATCGACCAGGTTGGCGGCGTTCGTACACCGCAGGTAGAGAGCCTCGATGCACGTCCCCGTCATACCTGTCGCTAACCATTCCTTTCTTTCTTATCTTTTATTCATTCTTTCTTTCACTTGCTCGTTCGTTCATTGATTCATTCACGTATTCATTCATTCTCATATTCATTCATGCACTTATTCGTTCATTCATTCATTCATACATTATGCAACTCCCCTTGTGGGAATCGCCTTGGCGGCCCATCGGTCCCGAAGTCTTCCAATGTTGCTATATTTTACTCGAAACGACTATGTCGATAGTCTTCCCGTTTCATTGATGTAAACCGTTCATTGTTTCATTGTTGAACGCATAAGGAACTCGAAATGTAAGTCCGTACCTTAGCACGAGCGCAGAGTGCGGTGCGAGAGTTCTCACATTTTCCATGTTCTTTTCCATGTTCTAAACAAGCAGACATGATGGAATTATTCCCTTAGCTAGGTGCGTTGAGTCATTTATTAGCATGCGCGGTGTTATCGCCTAGCGATTCTAGCAATAGTGTCTGTATTGTTAAGTGTCTAGGCTAAGCAAAGACGGGTTCATCGGAGCCACCCACCTTAGCGATGTTCGCATCGGCCGAGCGATACTCCGAGCGCGCCTTTGAAAGTCTAAGTCTGGATTCATCTTTGACGGGCCAATGTAAGCCTTACATCGATTCTTCATCAGGTCGATGCCAACTCTTCGGGTCGACGGCTCGTTTGAGTCGTTGCACTTGCCGTTTGAATCGGCGTTCCGCTAGGACGGAGCGGGTCATTACACTTGTAACTCTAGGAACATGATTATCAAGCAATCCTGTTGAACCCCCAAGCTGCATCCTCCAAGGCGCTTTCCAATGTTCAATTTATTTTGTTTGGATGGGTCGTTATATACTACAAAGTACAAATCTTTATGGGGTGGTTGTCTTTCTGAAGTATTTGGAGCTAATGGGCATTGTGTGACTGCATGAGCATCTAAAATTTTGTTATTTAAGTAAACTGTTTGATGTTGTTGGCAAAACCATAAACTACAACAATTTTTTTATTAGGTTATGGACTATACATAAATTAATTATGCATATGGTCATTTTTGCAAACCATCTTCGTCATAATGGTATACTTATTCAGATATGTTACTATGAATTGAGGAGACACAACATATTGGTAAAAGAAAACTGTAGTTTAAAAAATAGTAAAACAGTGTTTTGGCACAATGATTGGTAACTAGAGGAATTCATAACTGATTTCTCTCTTATGACATATGTCGCATGAATACAGACGGGTACAAACAAATACGGACGCCATTTTGCCGTGTCTGTGCAACACAGCTTATTACACTTCATATCCGATTCTCTCTCTTTTGGTATTCTTTAGGGTGTTAACACGATTGACTATAACCATTCCATTTCCTACTATATAACTTACGGATAGATAATGGTGAAACAAAGCCACAAATTCCGCAAGAAAATATCAAGTTTTCTCAAGCTTCAACAAAGTGGGTCACGTGGGTGGTGTTTGGTCTTTTGGAGTTATACTACCGTGCATAACTTTTCAGATTAGGTCATGTAATGCCTGTGGTTCGTATGCGTATCTTGGTATACGTATACATAATTTGACCCGTATTGCATGTCTTCCTACTTGATTTATTCTAGCATTTCATTGATTGGTTTATTCTTGGGTTGGTTCGGCTTGGCTTGGTTTGCTTTGGTTCTTCATGAACCAAAAGTGAACCCTCCTACCAACCACCACCCTCCTTATTTATAACCCCTTCCCTTTCTCTCTCCTCTTTACTTCATTTACTCTCCAACACCAACTAAGAGAACCCTAGCCTAGGCAAGTGCAACTTGCTTCATGAAGGAACCCACCATTTTTATTGTTCTAAACTCTTCTATGCAACTTTCTAATCCAACTTAGTTCTTGTCATTTTACATTTTCTTGTATATTTTCTTGTAGATCTAGGTTTTAGCCATTTTCGGATTTTTATGGTTTTGATCTATCAAACCTTCTTATTTTCAAGTTTTGATGGTTTCATGTTGTAGAAAATTTGATTCTACCCAATTTAGACTATTAGAAGTCCTGATTTCGACTTATTTTGAGTGATTTATGGTCTTTTTGGTTCATTGGTTTTCATGGCCATTGGAGGCTGGTTGGAGAAGATGAGCAACGCATGCTGTTTGCTGGCAAAAAGCTGTTGCCATGCTGTTTGCTGGCGCATGCTGTTTGCTGGCGCATGCTGTTTGCTAGCAAAACACTATTGCCATGCTGTTTGCTGGCGCACGCTGTTTTGCTGGCGCATGCTGTCCTGGCGCATGCTGTTTCCTGGTGCATGTTGTTTGCTGGCAAAACACTGTTGCCATGTTGTTTGCTGGCGTATGCTGTTTTCTGGCGCATGCTGTCCTGGCGCATACTGTTTCCTGGCGCATGTTGTTTGCTTGCAAAACACTGTTGCCATGCTGTTTGCTGGCGCATGCTGTTTTGCTGGCGCATGCTGTCCTGGCACATGCTGTTTCCTGGCGCATGATGTTTGCTGGCAAAACACTGTTGCCATGCTGTTTGCTGGCGCATGCTGTTTTCTGGCGCATGCTGTCCTGGCGCATGCTGTTTCCCGGTGCATGCTGTTTGTTGGCAGAACACTGTTGTCATGCTGTTTGCTGGCGCATGCTGTTTGCTGGCGCATGCTGTCCTGGCACATGCTGTTTGCTGGTGCATGCTGTCCCTGGCACCCCTTTTATCTCTTGTACCATTTGTTTTGCCATGACAAATCTTGTTACCTTATCCGTGTTGTTTCTCTTGATCTTTAGTGTAATGTGGGATAATTATGACATGAACACGACATGATACATGAACCTGACACGATACATGGGCACAACATGATAATGCATGATAGTGGCCCGCCGTGGCGCACTCCTGACACGAAAACCTGACATGCTGTTGCGACGACTAACACGACATGACATGACAAGTATGAATAACCTGGACACCGTGGACGATTGTGCTTGTACAATTAAACCAGTCTGGTCTTGCATCATGTTTAGGATGGGTCTCCTGAGTACTACGGTCAGGAGTACCCACTGAAAGGGACTAAGGTTAATAACTAGAATAATACAGTAGTCATGAAGAGATTTTCCAGCTACAGGCAATCCCGTTTCCTGGGCGCTCTTGGGATCTGTAGCCTGCCGTCGAGTAGGGCACATTTCCAGCACACTGTCATGTGTTGCACCCTCTAAGTCACTTAAGGGTACATGCATTTCCTGGACGATGTACCCACTTGAATTCAACCCCTAATATTCGATCTGGGTAACCTGGATGGTCTGCAGGGCTTGTGGCTGTGGAATAATCTTATTGCATCTTGCTAGTAACTAGGCCTGTGATAACCCTAGTTAGTTAAAGTATCAAGCCGTACTTATTGCTTGGCCGTGATTGTTGAATGGGGAATAATCAGTCTAGTCTTGTCTTGATCCTGTATAAGATTGTTACATGCCCTGATTTTCTTATATCATCTTGCTGATAAATGGGAGAAACCAAGTTCGGTTCAGATGAAGGGTTACAATCCCGGTCCTTATTTGTTTTAAGGATTGTAACCTGGTTATCTGAATGGTTCCATGGTTATCTTACCGTATATCCTCATGATGTTATATCTCTCCAGTTTTACTATATTTTATCTTCTGTGCTAATTGCTGGTTTTAGTTCCTAAGTGAAGCTTCCTTTGTGGCTGTCACGCCCAGAACCAGAATACTGGAGAGCGGGGGAATGACTCAGCCAGCTACGTATTACGGGTAGATGAATACCGTATAATACGATCAATGCTGTCTAAAAGACGAGGGGGTGCATACTACATGAAAGTCTCACTAGGGTTACACGACATCTATTGTCTCAAACATTCAAACAAGAAACAGTAATAGAGAACATGTAAGGTAAAGCAGTAAGGCGTCCCAAACGCTCAGTCAAAATGTTCTTGAGATCTGGCTTTACAAAACATAGCCAGACGATGTAGCAAGGTATACACAACTGTTATCAGCTGCAGTCTGACTTTAGTTACAATTATGTAAAAGTAAGTACAAGACGATCCGACTAACATGTCGGTGCCAAACGACAAGGTATAAGGTAAAATAACAAAACGAGCAGGGAAGTAAGGAACCCACTCGAGTCCTCCTGCGATCACCCCTCTAGTATTGACCATCTTGGAGGTAGAAGTAAGCTGAGTCCTCGGGAACCGGCTCTAAATCTGGCCATGCAAAACCAGAGAGGTTAGACCTCTAATAGCAAGTACCACAAGGAAGCACGACATGAGAACTAAAACCAGTGATAAGAGTTAAGGATATGATAAATAGGTCTCCGCTTGCTACTAGGATTCACATAATATCACGACACTTTAAACCAACTTCCCAACCAAACAATGACATAAGTTGACCCGTCATGCCCTGACATTCTGATCCTCTCAGTTAGTTAACGGAGTAGATACAGTACACAAACAAATCAATTTAAACGGCCATTCAACTACTACGGCTTGCTACTGTAAGTTCTAAGTTACCCTGAAAATATGCAATAAGGATTCCTCAGTTCTTACTATGAGCAAGCAAGGCTAGTCTATGCAGTCAATCAATTGCGCCAATCATGAATCAAACGAGTCCCAACGGGACGCCCGTCATCAATAGTCAATAAATAATATAATATAAGCAGATACCGTTCCCTGCCCGTGTGGCAGATTTGCAGTATCTGTAGGAACCAGCCGGCCTGTCGGGCACCAATAGTCCCAAAGAGGGCTGCCATGTAAGAACTCGGGAATCCATTATCTCAATGCAATCATTATTTTATTTAACTTAGTAGCCTCTACGTTAAGTGAAATCTCATGTCGTGGATCATGGTCATTCAGAATGAGTACCTTTGTACGGGGTACGGTATGCACAACTCTACAACGATACCCGTGCGGTTAGGTTGTAGGTCTTACATAGCATAATGCAACAATCAAAACTAACCATGGAATAATCATGCTTTGACCATAAAGTACACATGCTGCTTTTGTAGAAAAAATAATTTGAAGCCTGCACATGCCTGTATGCCAATATTCGGGATCGTCCAATCGATTGTAATAGTTCATAGTTTAATATGAACGTGTCTCATCCATTCAATTCAATAAGACGACTAGCCAGTCTCTTAGTTCCAATTAGGAACGCATGATCAATTATTAGTCAAGGTCGCAATCATTATCAATGGTGACAAGGCATGAAAGTCAACTAGTATTCAGTGGGGTCGAGTCTACAACTCTCAGGGTTTAATTCCAGTCATACTGGGTATCCATAAACCAATCAAGACACAGGGCACGTTCTACACAACCATATGTATTAAAAATATTAACATGCCAAGATTATCGAGTTCTTGCCATAAGCCGTAATGATATAATAGGAGAATTATCATGCCAACATAATGCGAATAAATTATAGAGCAATAGGAACACCAAGGTTAGATTACGCCAAGGCTGATCTATGCCATGACTAGTCTACGCCCAAGCTTTATGCTCAGGCAACAGTACGCGCGTAAAAAGCCTGCCTGCGTAAATAGAGTCGGGCGTAAAGCTTGTCTTACGCCAAACTTAGAAGAGTACGCGTAAAACATAAAGTTACGCGTAAAGGAAGTACACTCAAATAAAGGAATAAGGTTGAGCGTAAAACTCGTTTTACGCCGAGCCAAGGGGTACGCATAAAAAGATTTGAGTTTACGCCTGAGGCACTGTGCGCGTAAAACATTGCATGCGTAAAGGATCGAGCCACGCGTAAAAGTTGCTCGTGTAAAGAGTCAAGTTTTACGCCTAAAACGTTGTGCACGTAAAACGATTACGCCAAGTCAAGTAGACTTGCGTAAAACAGTTTTACGCTGACTACGAGTGATTGGGGGCGTAAAGCTCGGCACTACGCGGACACGTATAACGTGGACGTAAAAACTCAATATTACGCTGGCACGTATAACGTGGGCGTAAAGACTCAATATTACGCTAACACGTAACAACGTGGGCGTAAAAACTTACTATTACGCTGGCACGTATAACGTGAGCGTAAAGTCCCTCCCGAACTCTAATTCCCATGGAACCTTCGTTCCTAGCCAGAAATGGGGTTTCCATGGGTCAGAATGGCGTATAACACAACCTCAACAATCTGGAACGAACAAAACTTGGAAACAAGGAGTTTGATAGATCAAACCACTAAAAATCCAAAAATAGCAATTTCTAGATCTACGAAAAATAAGACTTCAAAATGCAAAATGCCAAGTTCTAAACTCTCTTAAAATTACGAGAGGAAGATAAGTGAACCATAAAAATGGGTTCTCATTGTGGAAGCAAGATGTACTTGCCTATGGGTTTTGGTAGGTAGGGAGAGTTATGAGGAGGAAGAAGAAAAATAATGGTGAAGGAGAGTAATGAAGAGAGAGAAAGGGTTTGGGGGATTTAAATGGGGGTGTTGGGTTCGGTTCATGATGAACCACTAAGAACCCAAAAATAAACCAACCTAGGCCGAACCTAAAACAAAGCTAAAGCAGAGAATAAAAGCATAAAGTAAAATGCAGAAAATTAATTAACATAAAATTAAAAAAATTTAAATACAAGATAATACATGATAAATATTAAATAAATACATTCAAGTAGTACATGCATAAAAATACGTATTCTGGGAACGGGGAGTGACAGTGACACTTGCTCTTTCTGGGATCTGACCCAGCTGGTTTTGTATGGCCAGATTTCGGAGCAGCTCCAGAGGATCTACCGACTTTCCAGCCCGATGGTGACCACCAGACGTAACGAGGGCAACGAGTGGGTTATTTTGATCTCCCACTTTCTTGTAAAAATATTCTTTTGAGGCGTTTAGCCGACGAGCACCTGTTTAACTCGATTGCATTTTACTTACTGTCTGCCTACGGGCTGTAACATGATTGATAGATCCTAGGGTTGATCATGTATGACTAAACTCTTGCTAGTCCTCACGTTTTGTAACGACTAGCTTCATGATCAGCCGAATATGTAATGTTTGGGACGCCTTACTATTATATATTTGGTGATCTTACATCTTGTGACATCTGCATACTTGCTTGTGATTGAGACACTAGGCTTGTTCATGACCATAAGAGACTGTTGGCTTGTAGTTAAACCCTAATGTATCTAGACAGCCGTGACCGTATAGCGAGGTGGGTTGCACTTCAATATACGTAGCTGGCTATGTCCGCCCCCGCTCTCCAGTATTCTGGCTCTCGGGCGTGACATGGTTTAAGTGGTGGCCCATGCAGGTCTTTTAAATCAAGATATGTGAGGGTTTACCGAATAGATGTCTCATTCAGCACTCGCCCTTGATCTCTGTTCGTATCCTCTGAATCCCTGGATTCTTGACCTGATCACATGATTGTAATCGTTGAATTGTCTTGGTCCTTCCTTATTGTTCCCCATGTCGTCTTCTTCAGCGGCATTCTACCTGGCCCTGTCGATCAGCAAGGCGGAGCACCTCCCGTGGACCAGCAGCAACCTGGAGATCAAGCCCAGCATTTCGGAGTGGCCTCCAGAGTCGTGCCTTCTGGCGGAGAGCCACCAGTTCAGCCTGCAGAGCCTGATAATGGCACTTTGGTGGGTCTCATCAGGACCTTGATAGCTTCCCAAGATCGTCGTGGAGATGCCTTGCACCAGGCAGTGACCGATGCTTTGACCAGAGGCGGTCACCCAGGGAACAGCGCGGCCAACAGCTTCAAGCGCTTGAACCCTCCATTCTTTGATGGCAGCGAAGATGCTATTGCCGCAGATGCTTGGCTTCAGGACACAGAGGTAATTCTAGAAGCAGCCAGGACCCCACAGAACGAGAAGGTGGCCGTAGTGCGCCTGCAGTTGTTGGATTTGGCCCGCAACTGGTGGGCGGTGCAGGCCGTTGGATTATCAGCACCCATTGCTTGGACAGTATTCAGAGAGAGATTCCAGACCAAGTACTTCGACGCTGTAGCTCGATACGATCTGCAGACGAGGTTCACCAATCTGAAGCAGATGGGCAGAACGGTCGACGGATGTGCGGCCGAGTTTTCCAGGCTCAGTCGGTTTGCTCCCACCTTGGTGGCAACCGAGTATGATAGAGCCCAGCGATTCCAGCAGGGGCTCCATCTCGAGATCTTATTGGCAGTAGAGCAGTTTGAGCATCAGACCTTCGATGCAGTATTGAGAGCAGCTAGGAGGCATGAGTATACCTCCCAGAGGATCGTGGATAGGACCGGAGGTCGGAAGAGATCTCACGGCCAGATGAATCAGTCGTCAGCCCCAGCCTCGACAGCCAGGGCTTTGACTATTGGGGCTCCGAGGCGAGCGGCCTCAGTAACGTCGGTTCAGCATTCAGCCCCGACTTACCCTCAGCAGCAGAAGCTGTCACGCCCCAGAAGCAGAACACTGGAGAGCGGGAGCAGACATAGCCAGCTACGTATAATGAAATGGGATCCACTCCACTATACGGTCACGGCTGTCTAGATATATGAGGGTTTAACTACAATCCATCAGTCTCCTATGGTCAAGAACAAGCCTAGTGTCTCAATCATAAGCAAGTAAGTAAATGTTACAAGATGTAAGATCACCAAATATACAATAGTAAAGCGTCCCAAACATTATATATTCAGCTGATCATGAAGCTAGTCGTTACAAAATATGAGGACTAGTAAGAGTTTAGTCATACATGATCAACCCTAGGTTGCCAATCATGTTACAGCCCGTAGGCAGACAGTAAGTAAAAATGTACACGAGCTAACACTTGCTCGGCGGCTAAACGCCTTAAAAGAATAATTTTACAATAGAGTGGACGAGCCAAAAATAACCCACTCGTTGCCAGGATTCCGTCTAGTGGTCACCATCTGGCTGGAAAACCGGTAGATCCTCTGGAGCTGCTCCAGAATCTGGCCATACAAAACCAGCTAGGTCAGACCCCAGAAAGAGCAAGTGCCACAAAGGAGGCTTCACTTAGGAACTAAAACCAGCAATTAGCACAAGAATATAATTACATAATAAAAGACAGTAATTAATGAAAAGCATGACATGTGATATACGATGAGATAACCATGGGACGATTCAGATAACCAGGTTACAACCCGTAAACCAAACAAGGACCGGGGTTGTAACCCTTCGTCTGAACGGAACTTGGTTTCTCCCACCATTTATCGGCAAGATAAGGTAAGAAATCAGGACATACAACAATCTAGTATTTAAGTGAGGTAAAGCACGTCGAGCATGTCATGGGGTGCAACGAGACAATAAACGAAGAGAGAACACAGAACTGTTCCGGGAGCCAGGTTACAACCCGTAAACCAAACAAGGACCGGGGTTGTAACCCTTCGCATGAACAGAACTGGTTCCCTGATCTTTATTATTTAAGGCAAGCACAAGTAATCATGTCATGTCATAAACTTGTACCGGATCAAGACGATGCAAAGCTTGACTAGACTCCATCCAATCAATTACGACCAAGCAAAGAGTACGGCTTGATACTTTAACTAACTAGGGTTATCACAGGCCTAGTTACTAGCAAGATGTAGTGAGATTGTTCCACAGCCACAAGCCCTGCAGACTATCCAGGTTATCCAGGTCGAATATTAGTACAATAAGGGTGCAACACATGTCAGTGTGCTGGAAATGTGCCCTACTCGTCGGCAGGCTATAGATCCCAAGTGGGGCGCCCAGATAACGGGATTGCCTGTAGCTGGAAAAATCTCTTCATGACTACTGGATTATTCTAGTTATTAGCCTTAGTCGATTTCAGTGGGTATCCCCGACAGTGGTACTCAGGGGTCCCCGTCCTAGACATGATGCACGACAAGACGGGTTCATTTGTACAAGCACAATCGTCCACGGTGTCCAGGTTATTCATTCTTGTCATGTCGTGTTGGCCGTCGCAATAGCAATTCGAGAAATATCATGTCAGGTTTACTTGTTAAGAGTGCGCCACGGCGGACCACTATCAAGAATTATCATGCCAAGTTTATCATGTCAAGTCTATTTGTCAGGAGTGCACCACAGCGGGTCACTATCATGTCATGTCAAAAGTGCACCACAACGGGTCACCATCGTGTCAGGGAACATACTTTAATTAATAGCACAAACATACAAGTGGTAATTAAATAATAATATAATATATATTCTTGAAGCCAAGGAGAAACTCTACAACTTTTATGTTGGGAGTGGAAAGAAATTCTGACCATAATTCAGGCAAATAAAACATTTAAACAATCAAAGTGGACCCCATGCGGCCCAAGAGTGGGAGAACCTATATGCGGCCAAAGAGAGTGGGAGGCCACCCATGCGGCCAATATTAAATGCAAGTCCAAAGTACAATATCCATGCGGCCAATATTAAATGCAAGTCCAAAGTACAATATCCATGCGGCCAAAATATTACATGCGGCCAAAATAACATCAATGCCATGCAAGCACTTGCATGCAAGGCCAAGTTTGCAGCTAGCAATATGTATGCGGCCAATACCAATATTTGGCCATACGGCCAATACCAATATTTGGCCAAAATGTACAATAGTCATGCGGCCATTGAAATATATGCATGTAACTAAGTGCCTGAGATAAACTGCATGGCCATGCGGCCTAAGAATGCAAATGGTCATGCGGCCGTTGAAATGGATGGCCATGCAACTAAAGGATTATGAGCCATACGGTCAAAGAATGACAAGTGAATGGCCATGCTAATATTGTAATAGCATGCGGCCAAAATATTAAGTTGCATGCGGCTGAAGCACTTAGAGGGCCATTAAAACCATTCCAATATATTAAGTTGCATGCTGGCACTAAAGCATAAAAATCATTCTAATATATTAAGTTGCATGCATAGCCTAAAGCATGAAAACCATTCTAATATATTAAGTTGCATGCATAACCTAAAGCATGCAAAGCTAAGCATTTGCTAAGGCATGCAAGCTACAAAGGCCATGCGGCCTAAAGTGGTTAATGGCCATTTCGGCCAGGAAGGTTTAAGGCCATGCGGCCAGCTACTAAATCAAAGGCCATGCGGCCAAAATAATAAATGGCATGTGGCCCACTACATAGTTAATGCTACTATGCTAAAAATGCATGCGGCCAACTCAAATTAATTGGCCATGCAAAATGCAAGCTCTCCAACAGAGGAGACACTACTAAAATCTGTCGAATCAGCGACGCCTCAGGACGTCGCTAAATAGGAAAAATACGTCGCTAATATAGATTAGCGACGTATTTAGCGACGTTTGTACGTAGTCGCGATTAACCTAGTCGCTAAACAACAAAACGTCGCAATACGTCGCTATTGCGACGACACTCAGCGACGCGGACACGTCGCTAATTCAGCGACTACCAGCGACGTAAAACGTCATCATTTACCGACGCAACCTAGTGACGTTGAGCGACTTGACATGCATCGATGGTGACCTGGCTTGAGAGCCAAATGGCGACGTTCTGCGACTTTGCTACGTCGCTATAGTACTGACATATAGCAACGTTTAGCGACGCCTTACGTAGCGACGTTTAGTGACGATCAGCGACGGTACTCATCACAGTTAGCGACGTTGTGATACTTACTTAACGACGTTGCCGTCGTCGCTGGACGTCGCTGAGAGTCGCTGAACGTCGCTAATCTTGAAAAAAAAATAAAAAAAATACAGCATTTGCAGCATCCCCTGCAGCATTTGCAGAATTTGCAGCATTTGCAGCATCCTTTACACCATTTGTTACAACAACGACGGTGTATATCACGAACACAGTATCAAACAACACAGATACACACAATCACAAACACGTTTGAAACACAATCTCGTCAATTAACACAGATATATGAAAATTTGTAACAACAATGTCAAACATAATGGTCCACAACTTAATTGCCAAGTATGGGAACGAAATGGCTCAGATCACAACCCAAAATTCATTCTAGCATACATTAGTGTGAATCATCTATGTTCTGTACATATGGTGTAGTATATGTTCTTATCGTATCTAGTATCTGAAGAATGTAACAGAATCAAGATGAACTCACATAATGTAATACTAAGACATCATCTACTACTATATAAGATATAGTGATAGGTTGTCGTATCATCATTGTCGAGAGATGAGGGTCGGAGGACAAATACCGCTCGAGTGAGCCAAAGGCAAGCAGCCACTTCCCTCCCTCTCTCACGCTATCAACGTCACAACTTTTCCACCTCAAGTTCTGATCAAGCATCTTCCTTCTCCTCTCCTCCACCATGGCTCTGGACCCATCTGCTCCTCCCTACTTCCCTTCTTCTTATTTGACTCTCTCAGCCAAAGGCATCTTCCTTCTCCTCTCCTCCACCATGGCTCTGGACGTCGCTGAGAGTCGCTGAACGTCGCTAATCTTGAAAAAAAAAATAGCATTTGCAGCATCCCCTGCAGCATTTGCAGCATCCCCTACACCATTTGTTACAACAACGACGGTGTGTATCACGAACACAGTATCAAACAATACAGATACACACAATCACGAACACGTTTGAAACACAATCTCATCAATCAACACAGATATATAAAAATTTGTAACAACAATGTCAAACATAATGGTCCACAACTTAATTGCCAAGTATGGGAACGAATGGCTCAGAACACAACCCAAAATTCATTCTAGCATACATTAGTGTGAATCATCTATGTTCTGTACATATGGTGTAGTATATGTTCTTATCGTATCTAGTATCTGAAGAATGTAACAGAATCAAGATGAACTCACATAATGTAATACTAAGACATCATCTACTACTATATAAGACATAGTGATAGGTTGTCGTATCATCATTGCCGAGGGATGAGGGTCGGAGGACAAATATCGTTCGAGTGAGCCAAAGGCATGCAGCCACTTCCCTCCTTCTCTCACGCTATCAACGTCACAACTTTTCCACCTCAAGTTCTGATCAAGCATCTTCCTTCTCCTCTCCTCCACCATATCGTCCCTTGCAAGTGTTGCATGAATAGAACTCCCGGTCTCACTAGCTACCGGTGCTGGATGAATAGAACTCCCGGTCTCACTAGCAACCGGTGCCACTTCCTCCTTAACTGTAGGAGGAGCCACCTCAGCATTCACTGTTTTCCTCAAACGACGTGCCCTCCTCGGGTCATGGGTGCAATCTGGTAAGATCGATATTCACAAATAATATAATTGTAACATAAGCAAGCTAACTAAAGGAACCATCATGTAATTTGAGTACATTTTCGAAAGCAGATAAAGTACAAAAAATTTAATTTTTTGCCAAGTGTGAGAACGGATGGCTCAGAACACAACCCAAGATTCATTCTAGCATACATTAGTGTGAATCATCTATGTTATGTACATATGGTATAGTATATGTTCTTATCGTATCTAGTATCTGAAGAATGTAACAGAATCAAGATGAACTCACATAATGTAATACTAAGACATCATCTACTACTATATAAGATATAGTGATAGGTTGTCGTATCATCATTGCCGAGGGATGAGGGTCGGAGGACAGTCAACTTTATCTACGGCTACATAGTTTCTGCCTCGCCAGTCGAATGGCTGCAGGGATTATGTCCTGATCACGATGTCGTACCGTTGATTAATGCAAAGTCCTTATAGCAAATGTCGTACACAGATTTCTACCTCGCCAGTCTAAAGGCTGTAGGGACAGTGTCTGACTTGGTGTATCTCACCATTTTTCCAAACCTATACACACCCTTGTCCAAACCATTTGTTTCAGTAGGTAAAACATTCCAGGTTACTCAAGTAACCTGTCGTGCAATATTTGGTGTCAACATCATTCCTTGTTAATTGTAACATGCATACTATCATATCCCAACTCTGCCAAAACTTGACCAACATACCCTACACTAATCATTCCATATTTCAGTAATGTCAGTGAGCTAAATCATACTCAACTGTCGAGAATACTTAGGAGAAAACTCATTCACACGATTGGTATCCATCCTTCGTGACATAGCTGAAATTTTATAGGGCTAGATAATAATTATTAGTCAATTTATTCATCATTTCAAAACCCTAAAAATGCCCAAAAAACTCCCAGTATCAGTAAATAGGGCTCGAACCCTAAATTAGAATTCGAATCCAAGCAAAACATCAAATTGACAGTTGATATGCCAAAAAAACTTCCAGTATCAGTATATAGGTGTCGTACTGTGAGTCTCGTGTCCACACAATGGGACACGACGTGTCCAAACCAACAAAATAGGTATCACACGAACTAGAAGCGAGTCCACGCTCTCGTGTCCCCCGTAGCGAGTCCACTGTGAGTCTCGTGTCCCCCGCAGCGAGTCCACGCTCTCGTGGACACGAACTAGAAGCGAGAGAGAGAGCTAGAAGACGAGAAGAAACTGGGAAGCGGGGACAGGGATCACCTGAGAAAGAGCTACATGAGGAAGGAGGAGGAGGCGAAGGAGGAGGCCGGAGGAGGGAGATCGCCGGAGGACCGCCGCGGAGGAGGAGGCCGGAGGAGGAAAATCGCCGGAGGAGCGTCGCGGAGGAGGAGCGCGCGGAAAATTGGGAGGAAAAATTTGTGAATGATCGAAAAGGAAACCCTCGCCGCCTATATGAAACATTTAGCGACGTCCTTCTCTTCCGTCGCTAAACGTCGCTGATATTTAATAAACGACGACGCTACTTAAAATGCATCGCTACACGTCGCTATATCAGCGACGTGTACCGACGAACTTGCGACGCAGATTCTCATTTAACAAATTGTAGCCGCTAGACGTCGATTTTAGTCGCTGTTGGCGACAAACAGTGACGTCTCTGATAAACGTCGCTAAACCCCCAAATATTAGTGACGTTTTATCTTGGAGTCGCTAAATACGTCGCTGATATGACTTATTTTGGTAGTGAGATGGCCAGCTACTACAATTAAATAAATAATAATAAAAGCCATGCAAATTAATTCTCATGCGGCCAGGGCAATTGGCCATACGGCCCAGGCAAGTTGCATGCAAATGCATGTAAGCTTGCAAACAACTAAATAAAAGGGGCATGCAAATACAAATGCCATGCGGCCAGAAGTGAAATTAATGGTTCCCACGGAGAACATGTCCATGGAAAATACTATGGCTTCCATGCTCGTCCAAACAACATGGGAACCCAAATCCAGACTCCCGTAGGTCAAATTTGAGTAAAGTGAAATTCTCTACAACATGGAACCATTAACTAGCAAAAATATACAAGTTGTTAGATCAAAATTCATGGCAACCGAAAATACCACAAAATTAGATCTGCAAGAATTTAACCATGGAAATGAAAAATGCTAAGTACTAAAGTGGGTTAGAAATACATGAGAAAGACAATGGAACAATAAAAATGGACTTCCTCCATGAAGCAAGACGCACTTGCCTAAGCTCTCCACTCTCTTAGGTTGGTGGAGAAGTAATGGTGGGAAAGAAGAAGGTTAATGAAGAGAGAGAAATGGGAGTGTGATATTTAATGAAGGTGGTGGTAGGTGGGAGTTGGTTGGTTCACATAAAATCAAGCAAAATCGAACCAAGCCAAACAAACCGAACCAAGATAAACCAAACAATGAAATGCCAAAATAAATCAAGCAGGGAGACATGCAATACGGGTCTAAATACGTACACGTATTTCAAATACGTAATACGAGATATGGGCATTACAACTCTACCCACCTTAAAAGAATTTCGTCCTCGGAATTTAATCAAGAGGCTAGAGTGGCAAAGACCAGCTATACTAATCTCAGGCAAGCTATACTAAGCAATCAATCATGCAATCATGTATGTAAGCAAGGAAATTGAAGGCACGAGAAAGAGAGAAGATATCCTGCTAGAAACCTCTCTACCGGTTCTGAATCTGAGCTTGGACCATGGCGTACTGCTGGGGTCTCTGCTGCTGGAAGACTTGGGTCTAAGGCGGCAATGGCCTCGGAGGCTGGTACTGCTGTTGCACTGGCGCTGGTCCCTTTACCGAGGGACTAGTCTGGACCGATGTCACGACCCGCTCCCGAATAATCGGATACGAGTCAGACACGCCCAGCCTTCGTCGATGGACACGACGAAGTAAGCTGTACAATTCTAAAAAAAACTCAAAGATACAAGAAAATATAAACCATCACAGCTGCTATACACGTTCCCAGAATCACCACAATCCACAAGTTATTTATACAATATCATCCGAAGACAAATCCGGTAACATGAATACAATTTATACAAACCTGAAATCCTTAATACAAACATGATAAAATCCTCTAAAATAAATCTAAGAAAAGACCTAACAATAACTCTAAAATTCTAAGTCCATCCTGAGGTACAACTCTATCCTGGCTTCAGGCTCTGGCCCATGAAGGAGGTACAACACCATCAAGTAAACCTGCAACGATCCTGTCAGGAAAAGAGCAAAGTACAACCCCGACAAGAAGCTCTAAACAATGTAAACTGAAGTGCAAGAAAAAGAATCACGATATGAACTATGATACAAGACATGAATATGAAACTGTGGTACAGGAATAATAATGAAACTATGGTACAGGAATAACAATGAAACTATGGTACCAGATCCAGAAACAATGAACTATGCTATCAGTGTAACATGCATTTGAAATAACTATCAGAGTATGTGACCGGCTGGGTAAACAATGAACAGTGAACAATGAACAATGAACAATGGTACGGCTTAAAGTCCCACGTGCACGATGTGAGACCTAAGCTATTAGTCAATGCCTAGCTAAAATAGGATTGGTCACATATCTGTAGTATTTTCCCACCCCAATGTACAAGTAAGAACAATGAACTATGAACAATGAACAATGAACGGTGAACGGTGAACGATGAACAGTGAACAATGAACAATGAACAATCGTGTGTACAACGTGTCAATATGAGAACATGAAGCAAGACAGAAAATACAGAGTAAAGAGTTCGAGCCGGTGTACTTGCCTTGCTCTGGAGTCTGGTTGTAGTAAGATAGTTTCTAGGTCCACCTAGCATTTGGTATAAGTTGGTTAGATTCTAAACAATGTCAATTAGCTAGATATTGATAACTAGCTAGCTCTATGTATATAGTTATCAATAAACTAAGAACCCAGCTAATAAATTAACTAGCTACATATCACATTTATCTACTAGCTACTCTATTAGTCTTATTAGTAAAATAATCATAGTATTATCTAGAAAATATGCTACTAACAACTAACAGTAATTAAATGATTTGATTTAAGAAATATTTACTTTGTCAAAATAATTTTTAGCAATTTAATAAACTAATCAATATCAAATAATAACAAACTCAAAACATGATTCCTAACTCTGTTGGCTCCTCCATTCCCATCTACTAATAACCAATCCAACTGTAACTAGCTAAATAAATCTGGCTCATCTACAATATCGAATCTAATTCAATTTCCCTCTGTACAGACAGTCCAGCAGTTTGGATAATCCGGCCCACATTCTAGTCAGTCCAACATAACTCTTAATCTGGCAGCTCCAAACACCCAGCAGAATATACAAACAGAGAAGAATCAGAAGCCGAGAAGAATTATACATTTAGAAGCCTCTATATACAACTCAAGCCTACCTACCTAGTCTCATCAGAATTATAAACAAAACTTGTCAAAATACTATACACAACTTAAACCCAGCAAATAACAACAGAGTCCCATCCCTACTTTTCAAATCCAACGGCTAACCCTTCTCCAAATTGTAACCCAAAGAAATCAGGAAAAATATAGAATAGTTACACAACTGAACTTAAAACTGAACCCAAGCCACATAAAACCAAAGTTTTAAGAAAACAATTCCATCTGAATGTTCATCAGGACATTCAAAATCAAATGTTCAGTATAGCATTCAAAATCAAATGTCCAATATAACATTCGAAATTGAGTGTCCTGCCAAACACGCAGAAGCAACTCATAGATACAGACATCCCAGTCTACCTTCCTGCGATACTCCACGCCTGACACGACTCAAATTGGACACAACCATGCTGGACACGATTACGTTGGACATGAACACCCAAACTCCCCCAACTCGACTGCGATCCTGCCCAACACCCCGTCAAACCCAGGTCCACAACAATGTATTACTCTCAGTAGGAAAGGTCAAAACGATACCTGGAAGAAGTCGGTCCAAAATCGAACATGAAGACACAAGTGTCCGGGTCTGATTGCAATGTAAAGTTTCTCTGCAGCATAACGTCGAACACGTCCAGAGCAAAAACAAGAGAAGCAGGTCTCAGAGCAGTGAATGATCTATTCTACCAAAATTTATCAAGAAAACTCCAAAAATCATAGAAACTCCAGATAAATACTCACCAGTCGTCGTCGATTCGTCGTGCGATCGGCTCACTGAATTAGAAGATCGGACTCGGTTTTCGTCGCTGGAGTGGAACGGTGGACTCGCAGTGGAGGAACAAGATGACGATCCTCAATGGAGAACGTCGAGGGAAGGCGGAGATCCGTGCACCGCCGCGTGAACCGTCGGAGAAGGGGAGGTAGTCGGAGATGAACATCTTCCTGCTTCGGTCACCGGAAAAGGCGATCAGTAGGCCGTCGACGTCGAGGCCGTACGCCGCTGGAGGAAGTCGCTGGCGAGTTGCTGTCGCCTGAGGTGACGATTACTCCGTCGCCGTCGCCTAACTGCGATGAAGAGCCCGCCGACTACCTGCCTCCGCTGGAAATGGATGCTCCGCCCTTGCCATGGCCGGCTCTCCCCCAATTCTAGGGTTAGGGTTCGCTCAATTTGGAGAGAAGGAGTAATTCGCAGGGATTACTGAGAGCTCAGCCTCTCTCTCTCTCACTGGCTAATAGAAAGAATGTTGAAATTGTAATTAAGTGACTAACAATTTCTATATTACAAACTGTTATAATCAGTTGGTTTGAAAATTAGTTTTTTTTTACAAAAATTTTCCAATAAATTACTTTATTACAAACTATTATGGAAAGTTAGTTAGAAGAGATGTTGGGAAGTTGTTACAAAGTTGTTGGATGCTTGGAGAGCACTCCAACCTTAGTTGCTAAAATCTTCCCACTCAAAATCCTTCTAAAATAGTTAACCAAGTATTTCATTTATAATAAAAATTATAAAGAGTCTTAATATTAATCAGAAATAAATAATAAAAATAATAATTGTTCTTAAAAATAATTAGCAAAATAACTCATTTATAAAATTATGAATTGTCTTATAATTAATCAGTGATTAAAGAGAAAAATATTTATTTCTGGAAAATACTAAATTAATAATTTCGGGAAAGCGGGGTTACAGCCGATGAGGAGGAACCGGCTCTATTCGGACAGGACCCTATCTTGTGGTCCGGTGCTCCACAAGCCAAGCACAATCCCTGTGCTCTGCGACACTCTGAAACAACGTGTCATGGCTTCCCACAATGAGTACAGCCCATTGCGGAAGTCTGCCTCTGCTTCTGTTGCTGAGGGGACGTGACCGACGTCACTGAGGCCGCCTGCCTCGGAGTTCCAATTGTCAAAGTCCGGACTGCCGGGGCTGGTGCTGTCGACTGGGTCATCTGGCCGTGAGATCGCTTCCGACCCCCGGTCCTGTCCACGATCCTGTGGGAGGTATACTCGTGCCTCTTGGCTGCTCTCAATACCGCATCGAAAGTCTGATGCTCAAACTGCTCCACTGCCAATAAGATCTCGAGATAGAGCCCCAGCTGGAATCGTTGGGCTCTATCATACTCGGTTGCCACCAAGGTGGGAGCAAACCGAGTGAGTCTGGAAAACTCGGTCGCATATCCGTCGACCGTCCTGTCCATCTGCTTCAAATTGGTGAACTTGGTATGTAGATCGTACCGAGCCACAACATCGAAGTATTTGGTCTGGAATCTCTCACGAAATACTGCCCAAGCAATAGGTGCCACTAATTCCACGGCCTGTGCCGTCCACCAGCTGCGGACAAGATCTAGTAACTGCAGGCGCACTACGGCCACCTTCTCGTCTTCTGGGGTCCTGGCTGCTTCTAGAATCACCTCTGTGTCCTGAAGCCACGCGTCAGCAGCGATAGCATCTTCACTGCCATCAAAAAAGGGAGGGTTCAGACGCTTGAAACTGTTGGCTGCACTGTTCCCATGACGATCGCCTCTGTTCAGAGCATCTTCTACCGTCTGATACAAGACATCTCCTCGACGATCCTGCGATGCAAGCAACTCCCTAATAAGTCCCACCAAGGCTCCATCATCCTGCCCTGCGGGCTAGGCTGGCTGTACCAGGGGTTCTGGATCTCCGAAGGGCATGACCCGGGAGGCTGCTCCTGAGTGCTGGGCCTGATCTCCAGGTTGCTGCTGGTCCACGGGAGGCGCTCCGCCTTGCTGATCGGCAGGTCCATGAACAATGCCGCTGAAGAAGACGACATAGGGAACAATAAGGAAGGATCAGGACAGATCAACGATTACAAGCTTGTGATCAGGACAAGAATTTCAGGGATTCATAGAGTACGAGCAGAGATTAAGGGCGAGTACTGATTGAGACATCTATTCGGTAAACCCTCACATATCTTGATTTACAAGACCTGCATGGGCCACCACTTAAACCATGTCACGCTCCAGAACCAGAACACTGGAGAGCGGGGGCAGACATAGCCAGCTACGTATAATAAAATGGGATCCACTCCACAAACGGTCACGGCTGTCTAGATATATGAGGGTTTAACTACAATCCAGCAGTCTCCTATGGTCAAGAACAAGCCTAGTGTCTCAATCACAAGCAAGTAAGTAAATGTTACAAGATGTAAGATCACCAAATATACAATAGTAAGGCGTTCCAAACATTATATATTCAGCTGATCATGAAGCTAGTCGTTACAAAATGTGAGGACTAGCAAGAGTTTAGCCATACATGACCAACCCTAGGCTGCCAATCATGTTACAGCCCGTAGGCAGACAGTAAGTAAAAATGTTCACGAGCTAACACTTGCTCGGCGGCTAAACGCCTCAAAAGAATAATTTTACAATAGAATGGGCGAGCCAAAAATAATCCACTTGTTGCCAGGATTTCGTCTAGTGGTCACTATCTAGCTGGAAAACCGGTAGATCCTCTGGAGCTGCTCCGGAATCTGGCCATACAAAACCAGTTGGGTCAGACCCCAGAAAGATCAAGTGCCACAAAGGAGGCTTCACTTAGGAACTAAAACCAGCAATTAGCACAAAAATATAATTACATAATAAAATACAGTAATTAATGAAAAACATAACAGGTGATATACGATGAGATAACTATGGGACGATTCAGATAACCAGGTTACAACCCGTAAACCAAACAAGGACCGGGGTTGTAACCATTCGTCTGAACGGAACTTGGTTTCTGTCAGATCCCTATTTTAGAAATAGGTATATGACTGTATTTCGTATTTTCATGATTTTAAATTTTTGTATTTGTTTAAAATTTTATTTTATTTTCTGGGTCTCGGTTGACCTTGGTTGTTGAGGCATGTCTTGGTTGATTGTTGTTATTTAGTATTAATTTGTTATTATTATTGGTGTTAGTATTCTTGTCATTTTTACCTATTTATTTAATTATTTATTTATTAGTTTAATGGTTGCTTATACCTACCCCTCCCCTTTACCTAACCCTAACCCCAACCCATGCTCTCATCTCTATCTCCCCCCCTCACTTTTCACTCAGCCGCCCCCCTCACTTTACTCTCTCTCTTGCTGGATGACCAGCTTCCTCCCCTCCCGCTCTTTAACTCTCTCTCCCTCTCAACTCACTCTCTTCTCTCTCTCCTCTCTTCTCTCCCTTGCTGGAGAAGCCAGCCCCCAGCCTCTCTCTCGAGCTCTCCTCCTCCTCCCTTTCGGCCATCTCCCACCGCCTGCGCCACCATCTTCCACCGCCATCGGCCGACACCTCCACCACCACTACTTCCACAGCCACCGCCACCGACCTCCATCTCGGCCGCCCGTCACCCCCGCGACCACGACCATCATCATCTTCATCCCTCCACCACTATCACCCACCAGCACCGCCACCGCCTTCGCCGCCTCCTCCCTGAGCTCCCTCTTCCCGGAGCCGCCACCGTCTCCACCACCACTTCCGCGACCACTACCACCGCCATGGCCTCCAGCCACCTCCCTCTCGGTCAGCGCCACCACCACTTCCCCCTCTTCCGTTCTCCTCCGCCGGCCGCCACGACCGCCGCTGCCACCATCATCGCCATCTTCAGCGCCACCACCACCATCGTCGTCATCACCACCGCCACCACCTCCGTCGACGCCAGCACCGTCATCTCCCCCGCCCCTTGGCGCAGCTGCTGCCGCCGCCAACCTTTCTCCACCGCGGGGCCGACCCGACCTGGCCGAGCACCCCCCTTGGTGAGCTCCTTCTCCCTTATCCCTCTGTTCTCCCTCCGCCGGTGGTCTGACCCGACCATGGCCGAGCTCCTCCGCACCCTCTCTCCCCTTCCTTTGGGCTGTGAGCTGCTCGGGGAGTGAGCCCCTCGATCGACGCGTCTCGGGCAGCGTGCTGCCTCGAGCAGTGCGCTACCTTATGCAGCGTGTCACCTCGGGCAGCGCACCCTCGGTTGGTACGCTTCCTCGTTCCTCGTGATTTCGGGTCGTATGCACCTCGGTGTACGTGTTGCCTCGTTTTACGTGTACCTTGATCTACGTGCTGCCTAGGGCAGCGGGACGCCTCGAGCCCCGTGCTGTCTCGGGCGACGTGCCATCTCGGTTTGCGCACCGTCTCGTTTTTCGTGCCTCGGTCGTTGTGCCTTTTTTGATTTTCGTGTCGCATCGATTCACGTGCATGCATCGATTTGCATGACCGTCTCGGTTTGCGTGCCGCGTTGGACTCCGCACCGCATCGATTTGTGTGTGCACCTCGATTTGTGTGCCGAATCGATTTACGTGCTCGCCTCGATTTGCGTGTCGCGTGATTCGTGGACCATTCTGATATTCGTGATTTTCTCGATCTACATGCACGTCTCGATTTACGTGCACGTGTTTTCCGTTCATCCCGATATTCGTGCCATCTCGATTCTAGTACGCGTCTCGATATACGTGTACGTCTCGGTTTTCATGTCCGTATCGATTCGCGTACCTCGCTTTCCGTGTCCGATTTCTGCACTGCTTGCGGGACCCACACGGTATAGCCTCGGGCCATTCTTCGTGATTTTGTCATTATTTTATTATTTAATTCTAATAATTGTTTATTGTGTGTTCTGAGGATCTCGATTGGCGTGCTAGCTTGGATCGCGACTGCCGAAGACTTGCTTACCTAGCCGAGCCCTCTAGGCAAGTATCCTTTGCTCATCGACGGCTCTTGCCCTCTCTCCTGGATTTTATTGTATTTAATTAATTTGTACTTGTAAACTGTATAACCATGATTAGTGTAGCCTAGTAGTAGAACTGCCATGATGATAACTTAGGATAGCTTGGTCCGATACCGGGATAGACCGTATCGGACAACTCGGATGGGTCATCCACACCTCCGAGGACACGAGCACAACTCACTTGTACGGATTGTCCCCGTATGCCCCGTGTCCGACTCGCGGTCGGGTAACGGCTTGGCTAACTGTTTCGGTGACTGTGTTTGTGGCTTGGACATGACTGTGAGTCTTGGTGCGCCCTGCGTGGCGATTCTTGTTGCATGTGTTGGCTTGGCGCCCAATACGCATTGTAGTGCTGCTGGAGGCCGAGACTTAGTGTTCTCGGCTGTGGTTAGGTTTCCAGTACGCATGGTAGCGCTGCTGGAAGCTGAGACTTAGTGTTCTCAGCCTGCGATTCTGCGGCGGGTTGCGCCGAGTGGATTTTAGCCCCTATTCGTAGGGTGCTCCCGTCCAGAATACAAATGAGACTCTGCCGGATTTTTCCAGAATTCTCGATCGGGAATTCGGTTCGAAGGATTGGGCAGAACCATTCCTTTGGTTTGCTGGACTGGATTCATGCATGTTCATCTTGGTATAGTGTACCTGATCACATTGCCTGCTAGGTAGACTCCATACTAGATTAGTCGCCTAGCTCCTGACTTGTCTTGTTAGTCGGATAGCGTGAGGAGAGCGGTTCCACTCGGGAGACGGTCTGCAACCCTGGTCCTTGTTTGGTTTAAGGGTTATGGATTTGCTCCAGAGCGGTCCATGTAATCCTTGCCACTTCCGGCGGCATTTATTACCGGACTCTTGTTCCCTGACCCTTCATTCTAGGAGTTATCCTAGTCTAGCTAGCTAGGACTAGTAGTTGTCCTATGTATCGAGATTTGTGATTTGGGATATATCTGAGGATTGAGTATCATGGAGAGTATGATCTCGAGAGTATTGATTGATAGACTCACGTGGACTCTTGGATAGTATTGCTATTTCTTTTGATGATGCTCTAATTCGATCGGACATGATTATATAGATTCTTGGATTCTGAGGATCGCGAATATTTCGCGGAACGAGGAGAATATCGAGGGTATTATTATATAATTTTTACTCGGCTTCCCAAACGCCCAAAACCTGGTACCTTTGTGTATTCCGGTAGTTGGGGAACCTGGTTTGATTGCTATGTCTTGGTAGTTGAAGGGCTTGTCTTCTAGTGGCTTATGATCATTCACTAGGAGGATTCTTGTGAGCTAGAGGGTCTAGCATTGCTTATAGTGATTAGCTTGGTATTTGGTTATTGACCTTCGTGACATGATATTGATTCCATCGTAGAGGGATGACTCTTGCTAGATTGATCTAGTGGATGGTCCGACTTGATGATTGGAGCTGTAGGCTCCTGTCACGACCCACACCCGCTAAAATGGCACGTGACGCGACAACGCCCAGCCCTTACCGAAAAAATCGGCGTGGAACGCTGTAGATTTTTCTACTATAAACAGTTTATATATATAACAAAAACCTGTCGAGAATATGGTCAACTCCGAACGGAGGACAAGCAATGAATATATATATGAGTACTCAATCACAACTCTAAGATAACAAAGTAAGGACTGAAAGATAAAGACAACAAGACGATAATAATATAACCTGTCAAGTCCAAACACCAAATAATATATACAAGTCCAAGTCTCTAATACAAACCATACTAATAACAGTCTCAAAAGTAGCTGGAGACAAAGTCCAGTATAAAAGACCTACTCTAACTAAGCAATAGGTAAGGTCTCGCCAGGCGGAGCTAAGCCCTGCTGGACCAAAGTCTCCAGGTCTAGGCCCACTACGTCATCCGGACCGTAGTAGGTACAGTAATCTCCTTCATCTGTATCTGTAATATTTTCAACATATCCTGTCAGGATGGAACGAGTACAATCTACTAACAACAGTTCACAAGATATGACAAAAGCTATAAGACTGTAAATAGAGAGTATATACAAGAAAATCATGAAATGTATATGTGAGTATCATGGCAAGGTAAGCTGTAAAACAAGAGCTAGAACAAGGCAAGTAAACTGATCATGGCATGTACAAGAATCAAGAATCATATCTCTAGGTGTGTGAATACTAGCTACAACATGTGGCCGAATTGGGTCTGCACAAGGTCTACTGATCAGCCAATCCCACGTGGAGTGTAGGATTGGTAGCATTCACGATCTACAAGAATAAACAAGGTGGATAATGACCACACATCTACACTAGTACTCTCCATCCCCGACTGGTAGAGTGGATCCAAGCAAGACACGTTACGACACGGGATTCTACGAGAAGGGAGCAAGTCTCCTCGAGAATCGGTGTCCATATACTGCACAAGAACTACAAGGGGGCTTGCACAAGATATACCAAGATAACGAGGAATAACATCTCATGTCGGGATCCATGAATACCAATCCGTGTGACCAATGTTTCGAGAACAAACATATCCACACTAATTACATGAATCATAACAATCATTATAAATTGGAAAAGTGTCAGAGAATGTACTCGCCTGTAATATGGTATGATATGTCAACTGGAGCAAATACAGCGTCTCGAGGACCTATAGAGAACAAGACGTATCAATACTATGCTTAGGAAATAAAGTCAAGACAATTTAAATCCTATTAAGTCATTCTAGGTCAAGACGCGTCAAACTAGAATGTACGAGGTCAACCTAAGTCATTTTAGGTCTAGCTAGGTCATACTGGGTCAATGCAAGTCAAACGAAATTAATCTAGGTCGATTTGAGTCAACGGTTGACTTACAGTTGACTTTTGGTCAACTGGTCAACTCTGGTAAACCCTGGTCAACTCTGGTCAACCCTAGGTCAATCCTAGACTAATAGTTGACTTTCGGTCAACTACACAAGTTTAAAGGAATTTGGGACTAAATTGGGTAAAGTGTTGACCCATAGTTGACTTTTGGTCTAAAAAGTCAACCGGGGTCAAGACTAGGTCTAGACGGCTATTTCTACCCATTACCAACCTCTACAACCCATGTCACGCCCCAGAACCAGAATACTGGAGAGCGGAGGCAGACATAGCCAGCTACGTATATGAAATGGGATCCATCTCGCTATACGGTCACGGCTGTCTAGATACATGAGGGTTTACTACAAGCCAACAGTCTCCTATGGTCATGAACAAGCATAGTGTCTCAATCACAAGCAAGCAAGTAAAAGTTACAAGATGTATGATCATTAAATATACAATAGTAAGGCGTCCCAAATATTACATATTCAGCTGATCATGAAGCTAGTCGTTACAAAATGTCAGGACTAGTAAGAGTTTAGTCATACATGATCAACCCTAGGATCTGTCAATCATGTTACAGCCCGTAGGCAGACAGTAAGTAAATGCAATTGAGCTAAACAGGTGCTCGTCGGCTAAACGCCTCAAAAGAATATTTTTACAATAGAGTGGGAGAGCCAAAAATAACCCACTCGTTGCCCGGGTTACGCCTGGTGTTCACCATCGGGCTGGAAAACAGGTGGATCCTCTGGTGCTGCTCCAATATCTGGCCATACAAAACCAGCTGGGTCAGACCCCAGAAAGAGCAAATGCCACAAAGGATGCTTCACTTAGGAACTAAAACCAGCATATCACAATAGAATATTAAAGATAATAAATAAAGAACTGATCATAATAACGATAACAACAGTAAATCGAGTACGAGGAAACTATTCAAGTAGCCAGGTCACAACCCTTAAACCAAACAAGGACCGGGGTTGCAGCCCTTCACCTGAATAGAAACCCGTCTCAAATACTATTGGTACAGTGAATACAATAAACGAAGAGAGGACACAGAACTGCTCCGGGAGCCAGGTTATAACCCTTAAACCAAACAAGGACCGGGGTTGTAACCCTTCGCCTGAACAGAACTGGACCCCTGATCTTTATTGCTAAGGCCAGTATAAATAATCATGGTATTAAGGTAAGATAAAACATGACGAATCATGGCATGGGGTTGCAATTAAGACAATAAACGAAGAGAGGACACAGAACTGCTCCGGAAGCCAGGTTACAACCCTTAAACCAAACAAGGATCGGGGTTGTAACCCTTCGCCTGAACAGAACTTGACCCCTGATCGTTATTGTTAAGACAAGCATCAATAATCATGTCACAATCTTGCACAGGATCATGATAAGACTAAGCTGGAATAACTACATCCAATCAATCACGGCCAATCAAGAGTACGGCTTGATACCTTTTAACTAACTAGGGTTTTCACAGGCCTAGTTACTAGCAAGATACAATGAGATTATCCCAACAGCCACAAGCCCGGCAGACCATCCAAGTTATCCAGGTCGAATGTCCGTTTATGAAGGGTGCACCACATGACCGTGTGCTGGAAATGTGCCCTACTCGTCGGTAGGCTACAGGTCCACTTAATACGCCCAGATAACGGGATTGCCTGTAGCCGAAAATCTCTTCATGTCTACTGAATTATTATAGTTTATTACCCTTAGTTAATTATAGTAGGTATCCCTGACCGTGGTACTCAGGGATCCCATCCTAGACATGATGCAAGACAATACTGGTTTATTGTGCAAACGCAATCATCCAAGGTGTCCAGGTTAATCATCCTTGTCAGGTCATGTCATGTACAATAGTAATTCGAGATAATCATGTCAGGCATGCTTGTCCTGCCATGCCATGTTCAATTATCATTAGCAAATATATATAAAAATAAATTCGTGATTATCAAGTTCATAAAAAAAGGCGTAAGGATATAAAATGGACGTAAAATATCTAATAAAATATCAATATTCAGGACTATAGAAGAGCCATGCGGCTAAGGCATATGATCCCATGCGGCTGAACAGGGTCAGGCGCATGCGGCTGAGGGGGAGTGGAGTTATGCGGCTGGGTTGGGATGAAGGTCCATGCGGCTAGCTGGGTTCGACCTTATACGGCAGTGGGAGACTGCGGCTTATGCGGCCAGCGAGTGCTTAAGTTAATACGGCTCAGGGTGGGCAGAGTCCCATGCGGCAGCAGGGAGCAACGCCTATGCGGCTCAGAAGGGGGGAGTACTCATGCGGCCAAGAGGGGCTGTACATATGCGGCTGGACAGAGAATGGATGCGTATGCGGTTCGAGAAAAGGGGCCCATGCGGCTGGATGGAAGCACTCCTGCGGCTGGGTCGAACGAGGTCTTATGCGGCTGGCTATGAACAGAGCTTTATGCGGCTCAGGGTGCTAGAAATCCATGCGGCCAGGAATGGGATCCAGCCTATGCGGCTGAGAGTCCCATGCGGCTAAGTCACTTGCCGCATGAATTGTCATGCGGCCAAGTCAAGCCCGTGCGGCCAGAACTGTCGTATGAAGGCTCATGCGGCTCAGAAGCACTTGCCGCATGAAGTGTCATACGGTCAAGTCAAGCACTGTTCTTCTTCTTCAAGCTTCCGAGAAGAAGAACACCAAGAATCCTTGCTTCCAAGCTCCAAGAAACCTTCATCCGGAGTCCAAATCCGAACTTCCATAGGTCAAAATGGGGTAGAACGAAATTCTCGACCACATGGAACCATCAAAACTAGGAAATAACAAGCTTAAGTAGATCAAAACCCAAGAATTCCGAAAATAAAGTAAATATAGATCTACAAGAATCTAGCCATGGAAAGTGAAAATGCCAAGTACTAAAGTGCTTTAGAATGTAGTAAGGAATAGAATGAAGTAGTAAAATTGGAGTTCCTCCATGAAACAAGTTGCACTTGCCTAGACCTCTCTCTCCTCTCTCTGGTAGGTAAGGAAGTAAATAAGGAAGAAGAAGATGATAAATGAAGAGAGAGAATGAAGAGGGCTAATAAATACAAATGGTGGTGGTAGGTAGGGGGTTCATCATGGGTTCATCTTGAACCAATAGTAATCCCAAACCGAACCAAGCCAACCAAACCAGCCCAAGGAAATAAACCAAGTCAAGAAGGAAAAGCTAAGCCAGGAATCAAGCAATACAAAATAAGATACGTACACGTATTCCAAAATACGCAATACGAACCATAGGCATTACAACTCTACCCACCTTAAAAGAATTCCGTCCTCGAAATTTAATTAAGAGGCTAGAGGAGCAATGACAAGCTACATTAATCACATGCAAGCTATAACTAGGCAGACAATCACTCATTCAAGCAAGGAATCGAAGGCATGAGGCATAAGAAAGACATTATACCTCACGAGTCAAACAAGTCGGGATATCGCGATTGGATATCATCCTCACGCTCCCACGTTGACTCCCCCAAAGAGTGATGACCCCAAGCAACTCGGACTAACTTGATAGTCTTGTTCTTGAGGATCTTCTCTCTCCGGTCCAATATAGACACGGGCCTCTCCTCATACGAAAGGTTGGTACCAACAACCAATTCCGAATGATCCAGGATGTGGCTCGGGTCTGCGATATACCATCGTAATTGGGATACATGGAATACGTCATGCACCTCGCTTAGCGACGGTGGAAGAGCGAGACGATAGGATACATCTCCTACTCGCTCAAGAATGTCAAACGGTCCTATATACCTAGGACTAAGCTTGTCCCGTACGCCGAAACGAATGACGCCACGGTTAGACGAAATCCTCAGGAATACATGATCGTCGACCGAAAACTCGAGAGGGCGCCGATAAGAATCGGCCCAATAATGCTGGCGATCTTGGGCAACTCGAAGATGATCTCTAACCCTCCTGACCACCTCAACTGTCTGGGAAATTATTTTCGGACCGAGCATCTGTCTCTCTCCAACATCATCCCAGGCTAGCGGGGATCTGCACTTCCTACCATACAGTGCCTCGAACGGGGCCATCTGGATACTGGCCTGAAAACTGTTATTGTACGAGAATTCCACCAGGTGCAAGTGATCTTCCCACGAACCATCGAAGTCAAGTGTGCAAGACCGCAACATATCTTCAAGAATCTGGATCGTGCGCTCCGACTGGCCATCTGTCTGCGGGTGATATGCTGAACTGAACTGGAGATGAGTTCCCAAACTCTCTTGCAAGCTACGCCAAAAGTGCGACATAAATCTTGAATCTCGGTCCGAGGTGATACTGACTGGCACACCGTGAAATCTGACAATCTGCCTGAGGTACATCTCTGCTAGCTGAACCGTTGATTGACCAACTCTGAATGGAAGAAAGTGAGCCACCTTCGTGAGCCGATCAACTATAACCCAAATAGCATCTCGACCAGCTGGGGATCTAGGCAATCCAGTCACGAAATCCATGGTCACATACTCCCACTTCTATTCCAGAATCGGTAAGGGCTGAAGAAGTCCTGCTGGTCTCTGATGTTCGGCCTTGACTTGTTGGCAAACCAAACACCGAGAGACAAACCGAGCTATCTCCTGCTTCATGCCATTCCACCAGAAGTGCTGACGGATATCACGGTACATCTTTGTACCGCCAGGATGGATGGAATACTGAGAACTGTGTGCTTCCGACATGATCTCATGTCTGATATCTCCACTGGGTACATAAAGACGCTTACCATGTCGAAGTGTACCGTCCTCATGAATGCATAACTCCGGTCTTCGTCCTGCCTCACACTCTGCTCTGAGTCGCTGAAGCTTGGAATCTGTTGACTGTGCCATCCGGATCCTCTCGACTATAGTGGACTGAACTTGCATACTGGCCATCAACGCCACACTGGAAGGGAGAACAACTTCTATATCCATCTTCTGAAGATCGGCTAACAGCTCTGGTTGCGCTGTTAGAAAATAAACTCCCGCTCTCCTGCTCAATGCATCCGCAACAACATTAGCTTTCCCAGGATGATACTGCAAGTTGACATCATAATCCACAAGAAGCTCCAGCCACCTTCTCTGACGCATGTTAAGATCTTTCTGGGTGAAAACATACTTCAGGCTCTTGTGGTCGGTGAAAATCTCCACCCTGTCTCCATACAAGTAGTGCCTCCACATCTTAAGTGCAAACACTACTGCTGCTAGCTCCAAGTCATGGGTTGGGTAATTCCTCTCATGATCACGAAGTTGTCGTGACGTGTAAGCTATTACCTTTCCATGCTGCATCAGAATACATCCCTGCCCGAAGCATCACAATACACTGAGAATCCTCCGGTCCCATCTGGAAGCGTGAGAATAGGAGCTGTTATCAAGCCTCGCTTCAACTTCTTAAAAGAACTCTAACACTCTGCTGTCCAAGCAAACTGCACATCCTTGCGGGTCAACTGCGTCAATGGCGCTGAAATTTGAGCAAAATTCGAAACAAACCGCCGGTAGTAGCCGGCCAATCCAAGAAAACTGCGAACCTTTACAACTGTGCTGGGCACTGGCCATGACTCAATAGCCACAATCTTCTGGGGATCCACTTCTACTCCTCCTCGAGTGATGATATGACCCAAGTACGAAATACGATCGAGCCAGAACTCGCATTTACTGAACTTGGCATACAACTGGTGCTCCCTGAGAGTCTGAAGAACCATACGGAGATGCTGCTCATGCTCGGCTTCACTCTTGCTGTAGACCAGGATGTCATCCAAGAACATGATCACAAACTGATCCAAGTATGGCATGAAGATGCGATTCATGAGGTCCATGAATACTGCCGGCGCATTGGTCGCTCCAAATGGCATCACTAGGAACTCCCAATGCCCATACCTTGATCTAAAAGCTGTCTTCGGGATGTCCTGCTCTCTGACTCTGATCTGGTGATATCCTGAGCGTAAGTCGATCTTCGAGAATACTGATGCCCCCTTGAGTTGATCAAACAAGTCATCTATCCTCGGGAAAGGGTATCTGTTCTTGATTGTCACTGAGTTCAAGGTACGATAATCAACACATAACCTGGACGTACCATCCTTCTTTTTCACAAGAAGCATCGGGGCTCCCCAAGGCGATCCACTAGCACGAATGAATCCCTTGGTTTGGAGTTCTTCAATCATCTTGTATAATATCTCTAATTCTGACGGCGCCATCCTGTAGACTCTCTCTGATACTGGGGCTGTCCTGGGAATCAAGTCGATAGTGAACTCGATCTCCCGTTCTGGCGGCATACCTGGAAGCTCTTCTGGGAAAACATCTGGAAACTCATCCACTATCCTGGGCAACTGAACTGCTGCTACTGCCATCCGCAATATCGGAGGAGAAGACTCAACCTCGCCTCGAGAGAAGGAAAATTCTGGCTCACCTGGAATGCTAAAAATAACCCTACCAATATGGCAGTCTATTCTAGCATACTGGTCCCTCAACCAATCCATCCCCAAGACCACATCATAATCGGCCATCGGGAACTCTATCAATCTAGCAGAAAATTCTCTACCGCTAACTACGATCCGACACGAGGAGAACACTCTATCTACTCCCACAAGTCCATTACCAGTAAGTATATTGAGCCTTACTGATAATGACTCGGGCTCCAATCCAACCCGTGTCGTGAATCGTGCAGACATAAATGAATGTGATGTACCAGAATCAAATAATACTGAAGCTGGAAAGGTGTTGACGAGAATAGTACCTGCCACCACCTCACCTGGTGCTATTCCTTCTTCTCCCATGGTCAAAGCCAGCACTTGACCATGTCCTCTGGGTGCGGGTCCCCTCTGCTGAAAATTTCTCTGCCTGCTCTGGATCAGGGCTTGGGCTTGGGCATACTGTTGCGGTCTCTGCTGCTGAAATACCTGGGCCTGTGTCGGCAATGGCCTCGAAAGCGGATACTGCTGCTGCTGCTGCTGGACCGACGCTGGTCCTCTAACTGAAGGGATAGAGAAAGCGGATGAACTCCCCCTGTTCGGGCAATTCCCAACCCTGTGGTCCGGGGCACCACAAACCAAGCACAAACCCTGTGCTCTGCGACACTCCGATACCACATGTCCTGGCTTACCGCAGTGTGAACATCCCACTGCGGAAGACTTCTTCTGTTTCTGCTGCTGAGGGTGCGTCGGGGTGGAATGCTGAACCGACGTCACTGAGGCCGCCCGCCTCGGAGCTCCAATGGTCAAAGCCCTGGCTGCCGGGGCTGGTACTGAAGACTGATTCATCTGGCCATGAGATCTCTTCCGACCTCCGGTCCTGTCCACGATCCTCTGGGAGGTATACTCATGCCTCCGGGCTGCTCTCAAGACTGCATCAAAAGTCTGATGCTCAAACTGCTCAACGGCTAACAAGATCTCCAGGTGAAGTCCCTGCTGGAACTGCTGGGCTCGATCGTACTCGGTTGCCACCAAGGTGGGAGCAAACCGACTGAGTCTGGAAAACTCGGCCGCATATCCGTCGACCGTCCTGCCTCCTTGCTTCAGATTGGTGAACCTCGTCTGTAGATCGTACCGAGCTACAGCATCGAAATACTTGGTCTGGAATCTCTCTCTGAATACTGCCCATGGAATGGGTGCTGCTAACCCAACGGCCTGCGCCGCCCACCAGCTGCGGGCAAGATCTAACAACTGCAGGCGCACAACTGCCACCTTCTCGTTCTCTGGAGTCCTGGCTGCTTCGAGAATCACCTCAGTGTCCTGAAGCCAAGCATCTGCTGCGATAGCATCTTCACTACCGTCGAAGAATGAAGGGTTCAAGCGCTTGAAGCTGTTGGCCGCGCTATTACCCTGATGACCTCCTCTGGTCAAAGCATCTGTCACTGCCTGGTGCAAGGCATCTCCTCTGCGATCTTGGGAAGCTATCAAGGTCCTGACGAGTCCTACCAAAGTGCCATCATCAGGCTCGGCAGGCTGGACTGGCTGGACTGGTGGCTCTCCGCCAGAAGGCACGACTCTGGAGGCTACTCCGGAATGCTGGGCTTGATCCCCAGGTTGCTGCTGGTCCGCGGGAGGTGCTCCGCCTTGCTGATCGGTAGGACCACGAACAATGCCGCTGAAGAAGACGACATAGGGAACAATAAGGAAGGACCAGGACAGATCAACGATACAAGCATATAATCAGGACAAGAATCCAGGGATTCGGAAGATACGAGCAGAGATCAAGGACGAATATTGATTGAGACATCTATTCGGTAAACCCTCACATATCTTGATTTACAAGACCTGCATGGGCCACCACTAAAACCATGTCACGCCCCAGAACCAGAATACTGGAGAGCGGAGGCAGACATAGCCAGCTACGTATATGAAATGGGATCCATCTCGCTATACGGTCACGGCTGTCTAGATACATGAGGGTTTACTACAAGCCAACAGTCTCCTATGGTCATGAACAAGCATAGTGTCTCAATCACAAGCAAGCAAGTAAAAGTTACAAGATGTATGATCATTAAATATACAATAGTAAGGCGTCCCAAATATTACATATTCAGCTGATCATGAAGCTAGTCGTTACAAAATGTCAGGACTAGCAAGAGTTTAGTCATACATGATCAACCCTAGGATCTGTCAATCATGTTACAGCCCGTAGGCAGACAGTAAGTAAATGCAATCGAGCTAAACAGGTGCTCGTCGGCTAAACGCCTCAAAAGAATATTTTTACAATAGAGTGGGAGAGCCAAAAATAACCCACTCGTTGCCCGGGTTACGTCTGGTGTTCACCATCGGGCTGGAAAACAGGTGGATCCTCTGGTGCTGCTCCAATATCTGGCCATACAAAACCAGCTGGGTCAGACCCCAGAAAGAGCAAATGCCACAAAGGATGCTTCACTTAGGAACTAAAACCAGCATATCACAATAGAATATTAAAGATAATAAATAAAGAACTGATCATAATAACGATAACAACAGTAAATCGAGTACGAGGAAACTATTCAAGTAGCCAGGTCACAACCCTTAAACCAAACAAAGACCGGGGTTGCAGCCCTTTATCTGAATAGAAACCCGTCTCAAATACTATTGGTACAGTGAATACAATAAACGAAGAGAGGACACAGAACTGCTCCGGGAGCCAGGTTACAACCCTTAAACCAAACAAGGACCGGGGTTGTAATCCTTCGCCTGAACAGAACTGGACCCCTGATCGTTATTGTTAAGACAAGCATCAATAATCATGTCACAATCTTGCACAGGATCATGATAAGACTAAGCTGGAATAACTACATCCAATCAATCACGGCCAATCAAGAGTACGGCTTGATACCTTTTAACTAACTAGGGTTATCACAGGCCTAGTTACTAGCAAGATGCAATGAGATTATCCCAAAAGCCACAAGCCCTGCAGACCATCCAAGTTATCCAGGTCGAATGTCCGTTTATGAAGGGTGCACCACATGACTGTGTGCTGGAAATGTGCCCTACTCGTCGGTAGGCTACAGGTCCACTTAATACGCCCAGATAACGGGATTGCCTGTAGCCGAAAATCTCTTCATGTCTACTGAATTATTCTAGTTTATTACCCTTAGTTAATTATAGTAGGTATCCCTGACCGTGGTACTCAGGGATCCCTTCTAGACATGATGCAAGACAATACTGGTTTATTGTGCAAACGCAATCATCCACGGTGTCCAGGTTAATCATCCTTGTCAGGTCATGTCATGTACAATAGCAATTCGAGATAATCATGTCAGGCATGCTTGTCCTGCCATGCCATGTTCAATTATCATTAGCAAATATATATAAAAATAAATTCGTGATTATCAAGTTCATAAAAAAAGGCGTAAGGATATAAAATGGACGTAAAATATCTAATAAAATATCAATATTCAGGACTATAGAAGAGCCATGCGGCTAAGGCATATGATCACATGCGGCTGAAGAGAACAGACCATGCGGCTGAACAGGGTCAGGCGCATGCGGCTGAGGGGGAGTGGAGTATATACGGCTGGGTTGGGATGAAGGTCCATGCGGCTAGCTGGGTTCGACCTTATACGGCAGTGGGAGACTGCGGCTTATGCGGCCAGCGAGTGCTTAAGTTAATACGGCTCAGGGTGGGCAGAGTCCCATGCGGCAGCAGGGAGCAACGCCTATGCGGCTCAGAAGGGGGAGTACTCATGCGGCCAAGAGGGGCTGTACATATGCGGCTGGACAGAGAATGGATGCGTATGCGGTTCGAGAAAAGGGGCCCATGCGGCTGGATGGAAGCACTCCTGCGGCTGGGTCGAACGAGGTCTTATGCGGCTGGCTATGAACAGAGCTTTATGCGGCTCAGGGTGCTAGAAATCCATGCGGCCAGGAATGGGATCCAGCCTATGCGGCTGAGAGTCCCAAGCGGCTAAGTCACTTGCCGCATGAATTGTCATGCGGCCAAGTCAAGCCCGTGCGGCCAGAACTATCGTATGATGGCTCATGCGGCTCAGAAGCACTTGCCGCATGAAGTGTCATGCGGTCAAGTCAAGCACTGTTCTTCTTCTCCAAGCTTCCGTGAAGAAGAACACCAAGAATCCTTGTTTCCAAGCTCCAAGAAACCTTCATCCGGAGTCCAAATCCGAACTTCCATAGGTTAAAATGGGGTAGAACGAAATTCTCGACCACATGGAACCATCAAAACTAGGAAATAACAAGCTTAAGTAGATCAAAACCCAAGAATTCTGAAAATAAAGTAAATATAGATCTACAAGAATCTTGCCATGGAAAGTGAAAATGCCAAGTACTAAAGTGCTTTAGAATGTAGTAAGGAAGAGAATGAAGTAGTAAAATTGGAGTTCCTCCATGAAGCAAGTTGCCCTTGCCTAGACCTCTCTCTCCTCTCTCTGGTAGGTAAGGAAGTAAATGAGGAAGAAGAAGATGATAAATGAAGAGGGCTAATAAATACAAATGGTGGTGGTAGGTAGGGGGTTCATCATGGGTTCATCTTGAACCAATAGTAATCCCAAACCGAACCAAGCCAACCGAACCAGCCCAATGAAATAAACCAAGTCAAGAAGGAAAAGCTAAGCCAGGAATCAAGCAATACAAAATAAGATACGTACACGTATTCCAAAATACGCAATACGAACCACAGGCATTACAACCCATATCCAAGTCCATCTTGGACTTCGAAACTCATTTCTTGGCCATAGGCCAAATTCCTATTTTACCCTTAAAAAGGGCAAAAATCCAACTTCGGCGATTAGCTAGTTAGCCTACCTACGCTTGATATTTTGACCCGATCTCCCCAGGGTAGTATGATACTAGCCTATACATATATTACCTACCAAAATACCTAAGTAAAGTGGACGTCTAGTCCACCTTACGGCCCGTTGCCAAAATCTTGAATATTTTAAGATACGCTCTGATACGGCGCGATATCGGCGCCCTACGACCCCGATTTCCACTCGGGAGCCTACCCGTAAAATTTAAATCACGTATTTGAACTCCACGCCAAGTTTCATCGCGTTCCGATACTCCGGGCTCCGTTTCACCCTCTAACTCGATTTCCTCCAAAACTCCCTTCTATCTCTTATTCTCATTCTTCTTCTTAACTCCTCCTCAAACTTCTCCTTCTAACTTCTTTTTCCTATTCTCTGTCTAATTCTTCTTCTAATTATCCTAACTTCTTCTAATTCCTTCTTCTCTAACTTCTTTCTAAACCTCCTTGAACTCCTTAGTCTTCTTCTTATTCTTATTCTTCTCAACTTCCAACTTCTTCTAATCCTTCTTCTTCTAATTCTTCCTAAAGTTCTTCTAACTTTCTAACCAAAACTTTCTAACATCTAACCCACATATATCTACCAAATATCCCACAACTCAACACTCTAACAAATAATCCCTCTAACATATCAATACCTTAACTTATCAATATCTATACATTCTAACATATTAACATATTCCTTCTAACATCCTCTACTAGCAATACCTTAACTCCTACATATCCAACATAACATATACTCTAACATTATCTATATCCTAAGATACTATATCTAATATATGAAGTCTAACTCTAACTCTAAAACTAAGATACTACTAGCCAACATCTAACTAGATAACTTAGTATCTTAACACAACTCACCATTACCTTACCCTCTACATAGGTAAATACCCTTTACCTTACCCTTACCTCATTACCTTAGCCTCTAACCAATACTCTACCTATAAACCCTCGCTCTACTCATCCTCCAATACTTCTCTAAGGTGTTCTAACACTCTACCCTCGTATCTTGATACCATACCATGGTATCTTAACACTCAAACTTGGTATCTTGAAGTATCAAGATACCTTACCCTATACATAGGGTAAATCCTATTTACCTTGTGATACCTTCTCGGTATCACAAGAGACCACTCGATTCTAACTCCCACTCTAGCCCATGACCAACCTATACCTCTATCTCTAATCCTAACTCAAATCCAAGTATCAAATCCATGTATCTTAACCTCTATGGAAATACCTTAACATAGTATTTACCTTAACACATAACATGCTAACATGAACTTAGCTTATTTTCTACCACCCTAACCACTAATTTTTCCACCAACTTACACTCTTCTAACACTCACAAATATATGGGTTGTATAGTAGATATTTTGGTAGATACAGGAGGTATACTTTGGGGACTTATTGGGGGATGTATAGGGGTCAAATGGGGGTGCAAACATAGCCCAAACTGCTGCTGCTGCTGAAATTCCTGTTGTTGTTGCTCTTCTTCTTCTACTACTCCTTCATCCATTCTTCCTCTCATTCATTCATCCTTCCATTCATTCATTCACTCACTCTTCTATTCACTCCTCCTCTACCTATCCATATATATATATATATATATATATATATATATATATATATATATATATATACACACACACACACACACACACACACACACACACACACACACACACATATATATATATATATATATATATATATATATATATATATATATATATATATACACATACACACATATATATATACATACACACACACCCTCCCACAAACACACACTCACACTCTCACACACTCACACAAGCACACTCACACTCTCACACCGCTCTCATGACACAAACACCACCACCACCATTCTCTACACACACACACACAAATACATATATATATACAAATACTACATACACATATATATATATACATATATAAATACCACTCTCAAACACACACACCACCCTCTCACACTCTCTCACACACACTCACACAAGCACACACACACTCCCTACCACTCTCACACACCACCACCATTCCTCATGACACCAATACATATCAATATACATATATACCTACACATATATATCTACATATATATAAATATACCACTCTAGTTAGAAAACCCCCAAATATTTCTTAACCTAGATTTTCTAGGGAAAACCTACAAATTTAGGGACAAAGTGTGGAGAATTCTCTCCTCTATCATTATTGTGAAGGCAATATATGAAAAAGAGAATTAAATAGAGAATTATGAACATACCTAGGTTGGGTTTTCTTGTAGGGAAGAAAAGCTTGGGAAGAGAAGGAATTTTGGAGAGAGAGAGAGAGAGAGAGAGAGAGACTTAATGAAGAAGGAAGAGGGAGGGGGCTCCTACTCATGGCCGGCCATGTGGGGGGGAGGGGGGGGGCTAGGTGGGTTTGGGTGTGGATCCACTAAGCCTCCAACCCAATAAACTTAGTTTGGTTCGGTTCGGGTTTAGTTCGGTTCGGGTTTGGTTCGGTTTGATTTCTAAATACTAATTAAGCTCTAAAATGACTAATTAAGCCATGGAAATAAGGTTTATAATTTCTAACCTAATTAGGGTGGTATGTGGGCCAAGTCTAGCTAGTATGTGGGTCCCGCTAGGGTCCAGACTACCCGGGTCTCCAATTTGAGTCCGAATTGGATAAAATCCAAACCAACCCAAATAAATCCCAAAAAATCACATAAAATAAATAAAAAATCCTAAAAATTATAAAACTTGAAAAAGGACAAAAATACTTCTAATTTGAAAACTGGGGGTGACAAATCTACCCTCCTTAAAAAATTTCGTCCTCGAAATTCAAACGGTCGTACTCTTCTCTAGGTCAAGCACCCAACAATCAAGGTCTACTAAACTTTTATCCTAAGTTATATAACATGTAACCCAGGAAATCAGAACACATGCATGGTTTTAAATCTCTACAGTTTCGTGCTATTGCAGTCTTCATTGGGGTTTTCTATTTAATCTAGCATGATCATCACATATACAACTAAAGGTACTAAGAAAGCAATCATCAATCAATAGGCGGAGAGAACAGAAAAAAGAAAGAGCAAGACCCTACCTCCTAGTCCAATGCGTGTAGGATCCTCAACTGTCATCGCAAAAACCCTGTCTTGGCGGGGTATATCCCGCTGTTGGTGGAGGGCGTGATGCGGTGCCATAGGTGGCCTACCCTGTGCTCCCTGAGCTGCACGGCGATGGTTCGTAGGACAATCTCTCAACTGATGTCCAGCCTCCCCGCAATAGAGGCACAAACCCAGCCTCTTCTGGCAGACCTCCCAGATGTGACCGGGCTTCTTGCAGTAGCCGCAAGGAGCCCCATGCTGAGCCTGCCTCGGCTGAGTGTGCTGCACCTGCTGAACCGGTGCTCTGGTCTGATGCTGGAAAGAATGATGCTGAAGCTGAGGGCGCTTAGCAGCCCCTGCACTGCTAGTAGCCCCCGAGAAATGATCACGCTCCCTCTTGGGCTTCAAGCCCCACTTCCGCTCTACCTTGCGGGCCTCCGCGTAGATCTGGGTATAAGTCTCATAGAAAGAGGGAATGTGGATCTTGATATCCCAAGTCAGCCCCTCCCTGAAATGGCTCGCCCTGATCTCCGGGTCTCGAACCATGTACTCTGCGTATCGGCTCAGACGGCCGAACTCCGTTGCGTATTCCTCCACAGATAGACTGCCCTGCTGCAGATCCTGAAACTGTCGCACCAGGTCAATCTTGTCCGTAGGGAAAAAGAACTTCTCCTTGAAGAGGAGCTTGAACTCTGTCCAAGTACGGCCCTCTCCAGCTAGGGCTGGCTCGTTCCTGAACCAGGTGCGTGCAATGTCTAGCAACTGCAAACCTACCGCCTCGACCTTCAGGTCGTCTGCCAGGCGGGAGGCCCTCATCTGCCGCTCGATATCCTCGAGCCAATCATCTGTATAGACCACACCCTCGGTCCCGCTAAAGTCACGGGGCCCGAGCTTCTTGAAGTCTTGGATATCCCCGTACCTCGGTCGCGTCCCCGGATGAGGAGCCCTCTGCTCCACGGCTGCAAGGGCCAACTGATGGGCATCCTCCATGCCCTGACGCATCACGTCTGTCTGCCTCTGCTGAGCCTCGGTTTGGGCTCTCTGAGTCTCCAGTACCTGCTGGAGGAAGGTAAGCATCTGCCCCATATCTGTAGGCAGAGGAGGTGGAGGTGGAAGTACGTCTGCAACTGGCGGAGGAATCCGCTACGCAGGAGGGGGAAGATCGCCCACGACAGCTCCCGGCACTATGGGAAGAGCACCCACAACCCCAGGGACTGTCATCAAGGTAGCTGGAGGAGTACCTCCGAGAGCTCCAACAGAAGTCCCATCTGCAGGGGAGGTGACCGGAGCCTGCCCGCCAGAGGTGGCAGACCTCTCCGTCTCCCCGTGCTCCTCGCCAGGAGAGTGAGTCATAACTATCCTGGAGACAAATTGAAAATAAGATATCAATATGGCACATGAAGGCAATATCAAAGGAGGACAGCTAGAATGCAGTAAATCGATATCAAAGACGGTAAGCATGATAAGCAAGAAAAGATCCTACTGTGATTGAGCACCCTTAGCCTATAGCCTATCCAAGATACGTACCGCAGGCTCGTAATAGCACTCTAAGTCGAGTGCCACTACGACATCGCACTAATTGCGACTTCAGGACCTGCGTGGGCCACCACTAAAACGTGTCACGACCCGCACCCGCTAAAAGGGCTCGTGACGCGACAACGCCCAGCCCTCACCGAAAAAATCGGCGTGGAATACTGTAGATTTTTCTACTCTAAACAATTTATATATATAACAAAAACCTGTCGAGAATATGGTCAACTCCGAACGGAGGACAAGCAATGAATATATATATGAGTACTCAATCACGACTCTAAGATAACAAAGTAAGGACTGAAAGATAAAGACAACAAGACGATAATAATATAACCTGTCAAGTCCAAACACCAAATAATATATACAAGTCCAAGTCTCTAATACAAACCATACTAATAACAGCCTCAAAAGTAGCTGGAGACAAAGTCCAGTATAAAAGACCTACTCTAACTAAGCAATAGGTAAGGTCTCGCCAGGCGGAGCTAAGCCCTGCTGGACCAAAGTCTCCAGGTCTAGGTCCACTACGTCATCCGGACTGTAGTAGGTACAGTAATCTCCCTCATCTGCATCTGTAATATTTTTAACATATCCTGTCAGGATGGAACGAGTACAATCTACTAACAACAGTTCACAAGATATGACAAAAGCTATAAGACTGTAAATAGAGAGTATATACAAGAAAATCATGAAATGTACATGTGAGTATCATGGCAAGGTAAGCTGTAAAACAAGAGCTAGAACAAGGCAAGTAAACTGATCATGGCATGTACAAGAATCAAGAATCATATCTCTAGGTGTGTGAATACTAGGTACAACATGTGGCCGGATTGGGTCTGCACAAGGTCTACTGATCAGCCAATCCCACGTGGAGTGTAGGATTGGTAGCATTCATGGTCTACAAGAATAAACAAGGTGGATAATGACCACACATCTACACTAGTACTCTCCATCCCCGACTGGTAGAGTGGATCCAAGCAAGACACGTTACGACACGGGATTCTACGAGAAGGGAGCAAGTCTCCTCGAGAATCGGTGTCCATATACTGCACAAGAACTACAAGGGGGCTTGCACAAGATATACCAAGATAACGAGGAATAACATCTCATGTCGGGATCCATGAATACCAATCCGTGTGACCAATGTGTCGAGAACAAGCATATCCACACTAATTACATGAATCATAACAATCATTATAAATTGGAAAAGTGTCAGAGAATGTACTCGCCTGTAATATGGTATGATATGTCAACCGGAGCAAATGCAGCATCTCGAGGACCTATAGAGAACAAGACGTATCAATACTATGCTTAGGAAATAAAGTCAAGACAATTTAAATCATATTAAGTCATTCTAGGTCAAGATGCGTCAAACTAGACTGTACGAGGTCAACCTAAGTCATTTTAGGTCTAGCTAGGTCATACTGGGTCAATGCAAGTCAAACGGAATTAATCTAGGTCGATTTGAGTCAACGGTTGACTTACAGTTGACTTTTGGTCAACTGGTCAACTCTGGTCAACCTTAGGTCAATTCTAGGTCAATCCTAGGTCAATGGTGACTAATAGTTGACTTTCGGTCAACTACACAAGTTTAAAGGAATTTGGGACTAAATTGGGTAAAGTGTTGACCCATAGTTGACTTTTGGTCTAAAAAGTCAACCGTAGTCAACCGGGGTCAAGACTAGGTCTAGACGGCTATTTCTACCCATTACCAACCTCTACAACCCATATCCAAGTCCATCTTGGACTTCGAAACT